>JBAMCJ010002175.1:600000-1043731 GCA_037075205.1 Drosophila prostipennis | reverse complement strand
GCTTTGAGGGCATCATTCGGCATTGGACTGTTCCGCTCCGTTCCGTTCCTCAGGCGTCGACTCGTTGAGTATCCGCAGCATGCGTAATCTCAGTTGCTGGAATTCGGCTTTGTGGCACACAAAACTGCATTCGGAATCGTTGCGGTTACGGCTGCCCGGTTGCCTGGTTGCCTGGCTGCCATGGCAATTTGGCCATTGCAGGCGTCGTCTTAAAGTAGGCCCATTGTATTAATTAACACAACCGCAGCCAACTCAGATTCCGGCTTTGAATCCAACATCCTGCATCCTGCATCCTGCAGAGACGACGCCCGACCCCCCCCCCCCCCCCCCCCCCCCCCCCCCCCCTAACTTGGTCCGATTGCAGTCGGATGGTAACCAGGAACTCGTATGCATATTGAAGTGCGATTGCCTGGCTTTGAGAATGCACCTCTCCTGCATCAATTATGGCATTTCAAAAGTGTTGTAACCATTTTCCAAATGTTCAGCTGGCTAAACAAAAGCCGGCACATCACTCCATCTGGTGATGGGATGGCCCCATGGAAACCGTTTGGCAAAGCCCATTGAGAGCTCTGTGCTTATCTTCGCCGGACTGGTCAAGGGCTAATAGGTATCGATTCGACAACACCTGCTTTCTTGGCATCGAGTACTTGCAAACATTTACACTATGATTTCTTATAAACAAAAGGAGTGTGGATCGAGAGAATAAATAATCTTGTGTTAAAAAGTTTGCCTTAAAAAATTTGTGTTTAAAAACACTTACACTTTATAGCCTGATTTTTCAGAATCAATAAATTACCTAAATAAGGAATTCTTTGCTTATGAAGATACCTTAAAGCTATACTCCAATTAATGTTGTGTCCCGATTGCGGTTCGAAATTCCTGCTGCACATATGTATAAAGACTAGAAGGTATTGCTCTAATTATGGAGTATGCCTCCGGGGCCCAGGACCTCCTTTCAGTTGGCTTCGTTCTCAAAGGCACACACGCCCCGCATCATTTAAAAGTTATTAAGCACAAATGCAAACAGACGAAGGCAGCGTTCGAGTTGTCTCGAAACCTTGGTTGTGTTTATCAAACTCGTGTGACGTAGATAAATATGCACTGGGTGCACGACGAGGGGGAAGTGGGGCTGGAGTCCTGGCAAGATTCAAGCGGAAATGTAGCTACACAAAAAAAAAAAAAAGTGGCATGTAAACCCGATATTTATATCGACACTATAAAATTATTAAATATCAAATATTTACAATGTGCTTAAATTTTTAAAAAATTTTCAGATCTAAAAAGTTTTTGTAAAAACCATTATTTTGTTCAACTATTAATGTAAAATATCAAATGTAGTACTTATAAAATTCAAAAATATATAAAAAATCATACAAAATATGATGTATTTTTTCATGTGTACTCAAACAGAGACACTTATAGGAAAGGCACACACCCACACACTCACAGCACACGCACATATGCAGAGCGAAGTCAATAAATTCTCATTTCGCTGGATGCGTGGAATATTTCACCTGCAAACAAAGTGCGCTCTTCGCTACTCTGCTCTCCGCAGACGCAATAATAAATACAAATAAAAACATGACGCATAAAGATTACAGCCACCGCAAGCTAACGTGGTAGCGAAAGGAGCCAACTCATCCAGGACCTTCTCTACTCGGCTAGAACACCACCCACCATCACAATCACCATCACCTCCGCCAACCCATCCCAGCAGCCACACTCTCAATCCAATCTATATTAAGTATACGCACCGTTTGAACCATGCATTTTAATGATGTCTCCGTTGCCCCTGGCTCATGGCCCGTCACCTAATCTTTCGCCCGAACTCCTGGCCCTTTCACCCTCATATCCACCTGCTGTGACGACGTAAATGTTCATTTATTTTAATTAGTATTGAGCTGGGTTGTCCTCACACTGGCGGCTTCGATAGATCAAGGTAGCTGGATTTTACGCAGCACAGAGCCAATATCGCCAACGTTTTCCACACTGCAAAATAACGTTGATCATTTTGTTTTATTAAAAAATAAAATCCGAATTTATTGTAATTTTTGAAATATTACACACTTGTTTTTAATTATTTACTGTGATATCCAAAGTTTTAATACCCAATCTGAGGAATTAAATTTTAAACGACAATTAAATCTGCAGTTTAATTTAAAATTACTATAAAAAGTTTGAAAAACTATAATGTTTCAATATATTTTTGTGAAAACTATCGGGCAGCCCTGGTTTTGTACTATGATATTTTCAAAAACGATTACGTTATCGATATAGGCCATCGATATCAGATCACAAGTGTCACCACTAATAAGCAAACCACGTTTTTTGAAGACAATAAGTGTAAAATACCCAATAAGTAATAAAATATAATAAAAACATGTCCAATGGTGACCAGGATCACAACCCAGTTGACCAGGGGGAGAAAGAGCAACTGATGGATCGGAGCGAGAAGAATGTTGGATCGGCGGAAGACCTCAAGGCCTTATTGGGAGCCCTAAATTTGATACCCAGAATCCGGATGCCGGAAACCCAGCAGGAGGACACAATTCGGGAATGCTCCTTGTTAACTAAAAATGGTGAAGACGATTCTGAAAATAATCAGGAGATTCAGCAGGAGGACACATGTAGTGAATGCTCCTGGGTAACGGTAAATAGCAAAGCCAATTCCCATGTTAGTGTGCCCAATCCAGAAGGGGTAATAAATATGAATATCTCTTCCATCCCAGGAGAAGATTCAAGATTCCGGAACCCCCGAAAAGAATATGTCCATTTCGCCACAGCGTCCGCTTCAGAATGATATTATTCCAAAGGAGGACATTAACAAAAAGCAGGACATGGAGTGGAGCTACGATTACCCCATCTTGGAGCCAAATAAATTCGTTAAAACGATTAGCAGCGATACCCTCTTAGAGGACGACGAAAGCAAAAATTGCAATGTAACTAATTCCAAAGAGCGGAAATGGATTTTTTCTTCGCCTCAGAATATTTCAGAGACCCAAGCTGGCGAAGATATCGCTAATCCCGAAATGGGAAAATTCTATTTTACACCTTCAAAGGAGAATGTCCCTAAAACTTCAAACGTCTTCAGCAGTCGAGCTATTTCCAAAACTGGAAAATACATTTTTTCGCCGCCTCAGGAAATAGTGGGAGTCCAAGCTTTAACACTTGAAGCTGAAGAGCAAACCGATAATATCAAAGTGGAAATATCATTCTCCACACCACAGGAGAAGATTCCAGAAGCTTCAACGATCTTCAACAATGCTAATAGCAGTGGGGCAATATCCAAAACTGGAAAACTGATTTTTTCACCGCCTCAGGCCATTTCTGAGAGTCGGTCCCCAAAACTAGGAGCTGAAGATCAAACTGCCGAACCCGAAGTGGGTCTATCACTTTCCACACCTTCCCAGGAGAATGTTCAAGAAGATATCACGATTTTCAAAAATGCTAATAGCAATGTGATTAATTCCAAAGTGCGGAATTGGGTTTTTTCTCCGCCTCAGAATATTTCCGAGATCCAAACTGTCGAAGGTATCGCTATTCCCGAAATGGGAACATTTTATTTTACACCTTTAAAGGAGAATGTCCCTAAAACTTCAACCGTCTTCAGCAGTCGAGCTATTTCCAAAACTGGAAAATACATTTTTTCGCCGCCTCAGGAAATAGTTGGGCCCCAAGCTTCAACACTTAAAGCTGAAGAACAAACGACACCTTTCCAGGAGAAGGTTCGAGAAGCTTCAACGATCTTCAACAATGCTTACTGCAGTGGGGTTATATCTAAAACTGGAAAATCAATTTTTTCGCCGCCTCAGGAATTTTTAGAAACCCAATCCTCAACAATAGAAGATGACGGTAAACCCGCTGATACCGAAGTGGAAATATCATTCTCCACACCTTTCGAGGAGAAGGTTCCAGAAGCTTCAACGATCTTCAACAATTCTAATAACAGTGAGGCTATATGCAAAATTGGAAAATCAATTTTTTCGCCGCCTCAGGAATTTTTAGAAACCCAATCCTCAACAATAGAAGATGACGGTAAACCCGCTGATACCGAAGTGGAAATATCATTCTCCACACCTTCACAGGAAAAGGTTGAAAAAGATACCACGACCTTCAAAAATGTTCATAGCTGTGGGGCTATTTCAAAAACTAGAAAATCAATTTTTCGAACTTGGGCAATAGCGAACGACAGAAGGGATTAAAGGAGGACAAAGAGAACCAAAATACTGAAGTTAACGACGATATATACTACATAAAACGCGATAATGGCACCGTTCGCAGAGGACACTTGCTTAAGTTCCGAAAATCGGAAAACCCAGAAATGCCGGACGAGTTCTATGTGCGATACATAGGTCTAGATAAAGACCTGGATGCCTGGGTGGGCGTTCATTGCATATCGGACAAGGCGGAAGACTTAGGAGAACTTAAAGCGGGCCAGATGAAATACAAACCGACCGCTTATCGCTTGTGGAAAATAAAAAACAAAAAGAAGGAGGTGCAACCCATCCCCAGTAGTAAGAACATTGAAAAAGTGCAGTTTGGACGTTACGAGATTGAAACCTGGTACTTTAGCCCCTATCCTAAAGAATACGGCACGGCGACGATCATCTACGTGTGTGAATTCTGCCTGAAGTATATGAAGTTGCGCAAAAGCTACGCCAACCACCTATACGACTGCAAGAAGAGGACTCCGCCGGGCGCCTTAATATACCAAAAGGACGATATCCATATCTACGAGGTGGATGGCAACGTGGAAAGGATCTACTGCCAGTGTCTCGGACTGTTTGCCAAACTATTTCTGGAAAAGAAGGGCCTTTTCTACGACCCGAGTCCATTTTTCTTTTATATTATGTGCGTGAAGGATCAGGATGGCGAGCATATTGTTGGCTACTTCGCCAGGGATAGAGATTCAGAGGAGAACTACAACGTGGCCTGCATCCTTGTCTTACCGCCCCATCAGCGAAAGGGCTACGGCAAGCTGCTGATCGCCCTCAGCTACGAGATCTCTCGCAGGGAGGGATTCATCGGCGGTCCGGAGAAACCGCTCTCGGCTTTTGGTAGACTCTGTTACCGTGGCTATTGGGGCTACACCCTTCTCGAACTATTGAGGGACCGCTCCCCGCCGGAGCGTATAACCATCAGAGAGCTGAGCGAAACAACTGGCTTCTTGAAGGAGGACATCGTTTACACTTTAAAACTCATAAAGATGATCAAGTACCATGGTGATGATTACTTCATTTGTACGACACGTGAGATAATCGAAGAACGTCTCAAGCTGCCGCAGTTAAGAAAGCCAAAGCTGACTATCGACCCCAAGTGCTTCCTGTGGAAGTCAAAAACCTAACTAGGGTCATAAAAATGGTACTCTATAATTTTTACGTTAAAAAAATTCTCTTTAAATTTAACCTTAAAGTATTTGGTTTTTTTGTAATTCATAAATCTTTACTTTTTACCTGAAACACACCATCTACATTTTATGATATTCCAATGTCAGTTAAGGGTATTTTATAATAATATTTAAATGTTTTCTGTCGATTAAAGAATATTAATTAAAATGTTCGGTTGTATCGGAATTCATGTATTTCAAGAAGTATAATTTTAGTACATTTTTTTTGCTGTGCACATAAGACGGTCTATTAAAAAATACATTAGCAAGATAAGAAATTTTTCAGGACATGTGAAAAGTAGCTAAAACCCTATAATTAATGAAAAATCAATGACATCCCATAGCATTGATTTCCCAAGCACTTTGTATTGGCTGCGAACTTTGATTGCGCAACTTTGAAAGGTAACAACGGGATATGCACTTTAAGTGAAGTCATCAAAGAGCTTGGCAGCCGGTTGTTAGGCAATTTCAGAGCTGGGCAAAGTTGACTTTTGCACTTGCACTTACTTAGCCCACAACCACTCACTTTGCCGTGTTGACGGTGCCGAGTAAATATTTCCATTTATGGTCCTATACACTTATTGAGCGTGGCCATCGTTCCACGTTCCATCCTGGCAGCTGAGTTGCTCCGGGGGCTACTTGACCCGGAGACCTGGCAACTGGGAAAGTCCCTGGCACGTTGCTAATGTGCATAGCCATTAAGTCGGGGCTGCGTGTTTTGTTTACGCAACGGCGTGAGCTCCATAACTTGGCAGGGGGCTTGGTTCGGTTTGCCTTTGCTTTGGGTTTCCAAAGGGCCAACAATACTCAGGCATTGCTATTCGACTGTTGCATGTTGCAAGTGTGGCTGACAGGTAACCAGAGAAGGCGGTTGGGTGGGGCGGGTAAGGAAATTACATTAAATCGGATGGGATGGAATGGGTTTTGGGTTGCCCTAACAACAACTAGTCAAGGCAACCAGCAACATAGCCGGTAAATGGAATCAAAACAAGCTGCATAAACAATTTAAACAACGCTGCTATTATTCGACATCTGAAATCAAAGTAAACCTGCTATATTTTCGTCAGGAATATGGAAATAACTTTCATCAAACGTTGTTAACAAATTGTGAATCTACATATACATATATACCGTGTGGTGTGGACCAAAGACAACAATTCAAGGCATTCCGATTCCATATTTGGTTTTTAGACGGGCTGGCATCGGCCATCGCCGGAGTTGCAGCCGCAACTGTTGTCCTGGGATACACAAAAGGATTTGCAGACGCCCGGGAGTAAATACGGCAGCATTCTGCGGCGGAAACGTAACCAAACTGCACAGCACGGTAGCTGAAATTGATTGAAAGAACAACAAAAACGGAAAGGTGGTTGAGCATCCACCAAGTTGGCAACTGAGAGGACGAGAAATCCTGTTTGTAACGAGAAATCACTGCGAAATCAAGGCAAACGTTTGATGTTCAGCCGCGCGAAGACGCCGACGTGGCAGCCAAACAACCGAAAGAGAGCAAGCAAAATACCTTAAAAACCCACTCCATCGCTCAACTTCAAGGACCCAGTCAAATAGGCGGCTACCACCATGTCACAAACCCAACTCGAATCCGCCACCGACAGTGTCGATGCCCCGACGGAATCCTTTAACAACGATGAACCTCGTGTGGTCTGGCTAAAGACGATTATTTCAAATCTGTTGGGAGTGTTCGAACCCAAATATGTGAATGCCACGATCAACAAAAATATGCCTGCCGTGGATGCCTTTTTCCAGAAACGCTATGAGTCCCAAAAGGATCTGGACTTTGTGGTAATGTTCGTGTGGCGCACCTTCTACGATAAGCTCATCGAGGAGGAGATCACAGTCCTTGAGGAGGTGCCTCGCCCACCGCCCACAGTTCCCGACAAAAAGGGCAAAGGCAAGAAAAAGGGCGATGCTCGAATGGCGGGCGGTAAATCGGCGGGCAAAGCCGGTGCAGCAGCTGCAGGAGCAGCCGGAAAGGGACGCAAAAAAGCTGGACAGGAGACGGCGGCACCAGCCGCTGGTGGAGATCCGGAGCACGCCGAGGAAATCAACACGGGCGGGGAAACTACCGATGCCGAGGTCGAGGGAGAACTGGAAGGCGAGGAGGAGGCAACGGTGGCCGGAAGTGGCAAGAGCTCAGCTCGATCTCGACGTAAGTAAGATAGAAAGGGAGCATATATAATCTAAATAATAGGTACATTGTCCGTTCAAGAGAGCGTCCGTTAGCTGAATTATATTTTTTTTTACCTCAAAAAATTTTATTAAATTTTATTATTTTTCAGTAGAATTGGTTAACATTATTTGATGATATTAGTAGCTAATACAACTAGTTCGATTGAACCCCTTAATTTTTAAATTTATCAAATTTCCTCGAATTTTGTTTAATAAAGGCTTTAATCTAAAAAGTTAAAAATAACTTTAAAATATTCCACTAATATTTTCAGCCAGCTCTGATACGGAAAATGGTAAATATGATGCATTACTCGAGTTTCCTTTGTTTCTGTCCAAAGATTTTAATTTCAAAAGTTTCAGTTTTTCAGTTTTTTCCTCTTCCATTTCACCCGGCTTTCTCCATTCTTGCGATGCATAAATTTTTAGCCCGTCCAACTTAATATCAAACGAAAATCTTGGTCCACACTTTGATTCGCGCTGCCCACTTCACATCATAAATATTTAAGGGCCTCATTTTCGTTTGCCTGGCTAAAATTCATTTCTTTTGTAACTTTTAATTTGAATCACCCACTCCAACAGCTCAACCATCCCGGCATCCAACTCATTTGATTTTCCATTGCCTGGTGCAAAGATAAGAGCAAAGTTTCGCCGGCTCATTCATTGCATTTAAATGGAAGCGCGCAACTTGCCACAATGCAAATTCCGCCCGCTGCACTTTGTTCCATCCCATCAATCTCAATCACAATCGTAATCGCGGAGCTGCATTCGCTTACTCGCTTTTGACACGCCCACTCTATCGCCCCCTACTAATGCACACCCCTAAAATTTTCATCCTCCTCCTCGCCCAAAAAGGAAGCAAGAAGAAGAAGAAGCCCAGCTATGTGCCCGTCTACGTGGAAGTGAAGGTGAGAAACTGTGTGAACAAACCCTAATTGAAACGCACAAAGGGTGTGCGGGAGATCCCTAATTGAAAATGGCTCTCAACTCTTTGAAATTGATGTGATAAAACATAAAACTAGTCACTAAAGTCGCAAAAAATTACAGAAACTGGTACCGGCGTATGTCAAGACCCCACAGCTGCACTGCCATTTCGGGAAGATGGAGTCCGAGGACCTGGACCCGAAAATTAAGTACATATACATTGTGCGGAAGAACAGGAGGGAGATACGTGAGTACTGAAAAAATTAATATGTCGGCAAAACAATTACATAATATTATATTTAAAATCTAATTCTTTCAAAAGTAACATAAATTGAAAAATTGATTATATATATAATTACCTATTATGAAAAATGTGGGCTCATAATATTTTGAAAATGTCGTTTAAAATTAAGTACAAATTTTAATTCCTTTTTTGTATTTTAGAAATTTAAAAATATTAAATTTTTTTAGATGTGGAACTATTTAGAGGACTTCTTACTAGAGAAAGTGTTAAGAATTTTCTTCGTATTGATTTATAACCAATTTGCGCGTCCTAATAGTTCGTTAACTTTAATGTCCTTTTAGCCTGGTTCAGTGAGGTATCGGCTTGCTTTGCCCAAATGCCGCTGTACTTCCTGATAGGCACCGTTCGAGGGTCACTCATCAACTCGCTGAAAGACGACTTGAACTTGGTAAGCCTCCAAACTCCTTTCTTATTCCCCAACTTTCTACCGTAATCGGACATTAAAAGACGCATCACCAAACCAAAATCACTCAAATTTGCACCCGATTCGCTCATTTCACACACCATAAAACGTTGTTCAATCAAACAAGGACTTTAAGGCCGATTCGCCATTGTTTCAAGGACTCGTCGTTTGTCGTCCCTCCGTCCGCTTGTCCTTTCATCCCGAAGTCCGCTCTCCGACCGCAAAACAAAATGTTGTGACGAATTGTAATTAATTCCCGAAACAAGGCAGTCATCTATCAAAATGCCCGCTGTGCCGCAAGATTTTTCCGCTTCACTGCACCACTTTGGGGCTGAGAGGATTTCGGGTGTGGTGGTTCGATGGGTGGATAGATGGGTTGGGCATCACGCCTACTGAACCGAGCCTTAAGCGTTGACCGCCAACGCAAATTGCTTCATCATAGCTTCGAAAACGGGCTGCGGTTTCCATTAGACTGCCACCCAAGACTCTGGCCTTGCGAATTCTGCGGTCCTCAAGAGTTGTTGGGGGAGCGAGCGAGTGGGCTTCCATAATATTAGCTTTGCATGAAAATAAATTGGAAAATTGTTGCCTCAAAATCAGTTTTTGGCGAACGGGGCGAATCAATTAGAAAGTCTACACAGACCGCAGGCCCTGCACAACGCGGCGGCCTCCAATATCCTGGCACTCCATCTTTGATTCCATTGTACATGTGGTGTTTTTTCTTCTCTCCTTTTTTTTTTATTTTTACAAAACAGGTTTACAAGAGCGCCATTCAATTTCAATTTCGCGAACCGGCCACAGCGGATAGCCAGCAAATGGACAGTTATGAGGGGCAGGCGGCCGGAGGATCTGGAGGACGAGAAGGAGGTGGTGGAGCAGGCGATGCCGGCGAGGATATATCCAGCGAGGCCAAGGAATCGGGGCCTGGTCTATTGGAGCTATCCAAACCATCGGAATTTCGTTTGAGAGCGCTTAAACAACAAAAGTATTTAACTTTTAACAAAGGCAGAGGGTGCGGCATTCGCTGCTCCGCTGGCTTCTGGGCAAAAATCGTGGATGGGTTTATTGGTTTCGAGCTCTGCTCCGCTCTGCACTGGAGTGGAGCGGAGGAGGACTGACTGGGCTCCGATTGTGAATGCTGGGCTTTCTTTTAACCCATTTTCCCTCTTCGTTTTTTTCTGCCTCCCACTCCCTCTCTGATTTTTTCGGTGCAAATTTTTTGTTTGCCTTTGTTTTGCGCTTATCGCTGGTTACCATCGGCCACAGTTGCCTTTTCTCCCCATTTTATCCTTGATGCTACTGCACAGAACCCTTTTCGCACATAAATTACAGCGCATCCGATAAGAAATTTTTATTTTTAATCGGATTTCATGCTACCATCAACGGCGCCGTTCTCCGTTGTCGTCGGTCGTCGGTAGTCGGTGTGCGTTGGTTGTTGTCTTCTGGTTCTACTGGTTCTGGTTCTGGCCAGTTTCCATTTGTTTGGCAGGCAGCATTTATGGCACATCCTGGCGCGCCTCATTCATCCTTGCATTGGCCTTTCATTGCCGCCTCGCGAATGCCACTTGACCGCCACAGTTAAATTTTTCCCCTTTCATTTCGGGCATTTTATTTTTTCCCCATTTTTTTTTCTGCCAGCCAGATTAAAAAATGCCAACGCAGGAGGAGCCGGAGTTGGGTTCGTGTCCATATCCTCGTCCACGTCCAGCGGAGTAGCCTTTGTTACGCTTTGTTGGCGGCCCTTGTATTTGTTGCTCATTTTCCTTATCGGGAGCCTTTCATTACGCTTTGTGTTAATTTTGCATACTGCCCAGCCGTTAATTGTGTTTGTTTGTTTATTTGCCACTCCCTGCGATCCTTTTCTGCAGGAAGAAAAAGGAGATGGAGGCGGCGGCCAAAAAGGCGAAGGCCAAGAAGCCGGACGCGGAGCCCACCGAGGAAGATGAAGAGAGCGATGCCCACAAAATCGACACCCATATTTCGTCCTCCGAGGAAGAAGGTTCGTAGATATTCGAGGAATTCTCTATTAACTGGGATTATATCGCGGATAATATTATTTAGTTTTGTCAGGATTATTGATCAGCAAGATCTATTTAAACTAAAATAAATAGCTGGATCTTCAAAAATATTGATTAAAAAATGTTGCGTTGAAAGAACTGATATTTTCTAGGCTTCTTTTTGATATAATTTGACTTCATAAACTGATTCTATTTATAATAATAGTAAATGCTATACTGACTTACCCCATTCTTCCTTTCAGTGGTTGAGAAGGTTGAGAAGCTGACGATTGCCCAGCGTTGGGAGAAGATGCTCAGTGAGACAAAGGCCAAAGTGGAGGCTGAACACGCTGCCGAGGAGGCCACGCCCCCACGAATCACGCCCATCCAGAGACGGCTGCTCAAGGAGATCGAGGAGTTCCAGAGTGAAATCACCTGGACCATCAATCACATTGTCTGGGCCTTTAGTCTGCCCTCGTCGTATATACTTCCGGGTCAGGAGGAGACCGAGTTCGAGGATGCCATCATTCGGGTGCCCGTCGATCCCAAAAGACTGGACCTGGTGATCACCTACACTCAGCAGCAACTGGAGGAAGTAGTCGATGGTTGGATAAAGTATCTCAAGAAAACGATGAAGACGCTGAGCGATGCCAAACTGGACGATTTTACTCCGATGGCCGAGCACCGGTATTGGCACAAAATGGAGGTGGAGCTCTACGGAACTTTGGAGCAGTTGAAGACTGAATTTGTGGTAGCTGTTCTACAGCGCCTAACTGATGATAACTCCCCAGTTCTGGCTGAGTGGCAAAAGGTTCTCGAGATGACAGAGGCTCGCTTCAAGCTGGCCAAGGAAAACTCCGACTATTTAGGAACCATCATTGATTATTTAGAGGTAAGTTCTAAAAACTTTGCTCTATGTGGTCTATCTAGATTTAGGAAAAATAGTTCAAATATAATTTTTAATATTATAAAGGTAGAGCATTGACTTTCTTAAAAACATACCAGCTTCTTCTTTTAAAATACCAATCTTTTGAAAAGTATTTCCGCTTTCCAAATACGTTAAATTAATTTGCCAAGGGTGGCAACTCTGAAACATTAAGTTTTTTTTTGACGTGGAACCAGTAGTTGCAGAAAAGAACTCGTTCTTTTCGGAACCAAAACCTGATTAGTGATAGATTTTCAGTGGATATAATATAATACACATTTTATATTTACAGCTTTATACATAATACTTAAGAGATACAAATGCGTGTTAATCTAATAATGTTTCCTAATTTACTCACCAGAAAGTGCGCAGCTATGAGAGCTTCAAGATGGTGGTGCTCCAGATCCCCAACATAATGGTTGGGCTGCGACACATCTGGACCATGTCCAGCCACTATTGCCGGGATCCCGAGATGCAGGTCTTGCTCTGCCAGATCTCGAATGTGTTCGTCCAGAAGGTGAAGAGCATCATCAACTTTGAGAACATCTTCAAGTAAGTTAATTTGCGAGGAGCTGCGTGAAACTTTGACTTTTGAACTAGAGATGAGCGCGTGAGCTACGTGACACATTTCTATATCGCATAAATTAGGAGCTGTCAAAACATTTAAATATTTCCGTTACTGCATTTCTTTTTAAATAAATTATGCGATTTTAAAATAAATGTTATTCAAATTTTAATATTAACTTAATTACTTTTCTTAAGTAGTCTCTAACTGAATTTCCTAACTTCTTGACAGGTATTCTGCGACCTACACCTATGAAACCGCCACCAACTGTGCCAATTTGCTGCGCTGCTGGAAGCAGGCCTACAAGCTCAGTCGCCAGCACATCGAGGATTCCGGGGCCGGATCCCGCTGGGAGTTCGACCGAGTTGCGCTCTTCAACGAGGTGAACCACATCCATCGTGTGGCCGTAGACATTGCCTATGTGGGACGTGTTTTCGTCCAGTACGAGAACCTTTTTGGACATCGTTTGAAGGCCTGCATCGCGGATCCCTCGATTGTGGACAACCTCATGCGCAAGGTGTATCGCATGCTGGACGATCTGATCAAGAGTGTGGACTACGACATGTTCAGGCCGGGAAATTGGGAGAACTGGGAGTACTCGCTGGAGATGTTCAACAAGCGGCTGGACAACGTGGAAAACGAGGCCAAGAACGTGATCGACCAGAGCATCAATTCACTGCTGTCCTCTGAAAAGGGTCTGGACCTCGTCATCAACGCCATGAACATCGACACAAGAGCTGGCCTCCAAGAGTTTGTGGCCACCAAGCACGAGAATCTGCTGCGATTCTTCGTGACAGAGATAAATGCTGTAGAAAGAGTTTTTACGGTAGGTTTGGCTTTCCACCACAATTTGGGAGGTATAAATAGAGAAGAACAAGAACCCAAGGTCTCAATAAATAGAAGGTCGATCTTAGAATGCTATTATATAACTTACATTTCTTTTGACTGAAGCCGTAACTAACTAAAATAATGGATAACTTATCTTTTTATTTTTTCACTTCTCCAGAAATTGAAAAAATCCCCGCCCATGGCCAAGCATCAGCCGGCCAAAATAAGTGCCATCTTCTGGGCTCGCTTGCTCGGCAAGAAACTCGAAGACTTCGGTGCTCGCATTCAAGAAAGTGGAGGATGAGCCGGCGATCAAGAACAGTTTTCTAAAACGCAGCTCCTTTAAACAGTATTTCGAGCTGATGACGGTGATGTTCCAGTTTGAAAAGGTGCTCTTCGAGAACTTCATACAGAATGCCACGTATTTGGTGAACACCACGAACCGTTCCAACGTATTGAGAATTCGCATATGCAAGGAGACTACAAGTAGGTCTTACAAAAAATAAGATATCGAATTAAACTAATGGTTGTTTCCGCAGTGTCCTACATTTCGGAAGCCGTCCAGACCCTGAAGGCAAAGCCCCGGGCGGATTTGCAGATGAGCAGCTCTAGGCGCATCACTCCGGTTAAATCCAGTCTAATGCCGGTGCAATCGGAAGCGTTTAGCACCTATAGCGCTGCCGATTCGGCGGGAACGGAACCGAGTTCGGAGTCGGAGGATGAGGGTTTGTTGGTGGGCGACACATCGCAAAAGAAGCTGATGTGCCGCATCAACCGACTGACTGTCCTTGTGGCAATGATCATGTGGATGGTCAGCAATACGCGAAAGGCCAATATACAATTAATGGAGTGCACAGCCTTTATCAAAATGGTCAAGGACAAGAAGCCAAAAGATGTAACAACGATGGATAGAGCATTGTGTGAGGACCTGCGAATGTAAGTCCTTCTGACATTATATTATAAACCCTATTAAATACTTTTATATTACTTTAGTGCTGCAAAGAGCGGAGTCCCAGTATCTGCTGCCCATTTGGCGTGAACTGGTGGCGGACAAAACCCTCATCGAGTACGACATGGACTTCGTGGTAAATCTGAAGCGAGATGTCTTTGATGTTTTGTTCGAGGCTCAGCAGTTTGAGCATCTGGGCTTTACTTTGCCGGCGGTTTTGCGAACGGCTATCATGAAGAAAGATCTGCTGTTCAAGGACTATGAAAGGATGACCGAAGTGGTCGACAAGTACAGGGCGATCATCAATAACCTTTCCATGTCCGAGGTGATCTTCCTGCGCGGGCACATCTACGACACGGAACTCTTTATTCAGATGGGCGTCGGACGATATACGTGGACCTCTTTCAATATTGGGAAATTCTGCGATCAAATTAACTCACAGTTGCGCAAACTTACTTCTATAGTGTCGCAAATCAATTTCATTCGCCTGGATCTGCGCTCTCGCATCGATATGATAAAGAGCTTTAATTTGTTCAACCTTGATGATGAACTTAAAAGCGAGAGAAAATCTACGACCTCCGATAGTCAGCGATCATCGAGTGTGCAGGAGCGAAAGAACATGTCTCAAAAGTTTAAATCGGTCACTGGTGAGACTATAACTATGTTCACGATGGAAAAAGAGGTTCCCGCGGAGGAAAAAGCGGAGCAAGCCTGTGGCTCCGGCATATATCCTTGCCAAGGCTACTTTGAACTTCTGGAGGCATCGCGCAATCGAAAGGCGGCGCAGATGAAGAAGCTTTATGACTCTTTGGGTCCAGTGCTCGTCAAGCTGGAGAGTTTGGTACTGGGAACATTTTCGGGTCGGTCGGATCGGATGAAGACCTACTACGAGTACTGGGAAGAGGAAACATTCAAGTGCATTGTGGAGTAAGAATCGGTTTTAAGTATCTTGTAACTCATTAGTTGTGATATTAACTTCCTTGGCAGCATGACCTATCAGAATCTGAAGTGCTATATCAACCGTCTACTCTCAAACAAACCCATGTTTGAGGTCAACGCCGTGCTGCTTATGTCAGAGATTGTTCTGGAGCCCTCTGTTCAGGAGCTGCAAAACACCATTGTGACCGCCACCAAGGACTATATCTCAAGGCTCAGGATCTTTACGCGCTGGATGACCGGAACCTGCATCGCCTGTCCGCTTGTTGAAATGGGCAAACAGTTCAAGTACAATTACACCTACTACGAGGACATCATCCAGATTAGATCTATTGTGGATCTGGTCATCAACATACACGATTTGGCCGTTAGAGTTGCTGGCGAGGCAAGGGCCTTTGTGTCCCAGTATGTATATTTGGTTTCCCTGTCGAGAAAAACCGGAAATTAATGCATTTTATCCCAAAGATTCCGCAAGTACTTCAATCTGTGGGCCTTTGAGAAGAGCATCATCTGCCAGAAGTTCTTGGAGAAGCAGGTGACGCTCATTGAAATCGATGAGAAATTTACATTTTACTCGTCCATTGTGGAAACGCTGGCCAACACCCGCAAGTACCAGGACATCAAGTGTGTGCGCATAAATTTGCAGCCATTGCTGGAGAGCATAACGCAACATGCCAAGGATTGGTGCACCACACTGGGCGAGGAGCTGTTGCGCCATGTCAACGACAACATGAGGGCAATGCGGAACGAAATCAAAGTGAGTAGTCTGGGTTCTGCAAGATTTCGCCAAACCCCTCGGCACTCCCTCCCCAAAAACATCCCCGTTAATCTGTGCAAATCTGTGGCAGAACCTCGGCCTGAATCTCAACAAGACCACACGAGAGCTGGAGGACTTCAAACTGGTCATGACCACGATTGGAACGGTGCAGTCGACGACGTTGTCTAACGAGCAGAAAATCCACGAAATGCAGGAGACCTTCACCATTCTCAGCGAGCATAAAATTATGGTAAGAATCGTCTTAAATTTTCGATCTTCTATCTGTGACTCGAGAGGAGATGGTTGATGATTTTATTTCCCGGTTTCCCGGTGAATTTCCCATCCTAATCCAATCCTTCTAATACCACAGTCCCCCCGTTTAATGAAAGTTACTTAAGTCTGCCAACCATGGCGCGCTTATTTGTGTATTCAAATGAGCAGTTTTACAAAAATCCCATCGAAATCCCAGTCGAGCTGGACTGAGACTACTGTCACTGTTTCTATTTCTGTTTACATATGCATATTCGGCGGTCGGTCGGTCTGGCCAGGACCATTTGGAAATGGCTTTCCGCTTTTTGGCGCAACCACCGCACAAATGGTTACGTAAATGCAGCAGCAACAGCACAGGACTATCCAGACCAGAGTCCATAGTCCGTGGTCCAGATTAGGATCCGGACCCTCGGACCCGGCCAATGCTGCGTATCGGAATCTGTGACTGTGACTGTGTCTGTGCTCTGGCCATTTTGGGATCCGTTCGCTCCGTTTCGTTTCGTTTCGTTTCGGTCCCTTCATTTATTGATGGCATTCCGTTGCGGCGGCGACGTCGCTTAGCTTTGGCCAGACAAAACGGAATTAACTTGCATTTTATATAAATTAATGAACGAATGAATGCATACACCCGCACTCAGGCACAGAGTAATGTATATACAGATGGGGTCAAAAAAGTAGGTTCAAAGATTCGAATCTTTTATTAAATGGTACGATCAATTAAGAAAATGTTACGTTCTTAGTTAGTATCCGACTATAAAAAAATAAACATTTCTTAGAAAATATAGTATTTTGAAATGTTAGGTATGTGAATTGGCATAAACGTAGTAGTACATTTACATCGATAGGAATATTAAAACAGGAAAATATATTTATAAATCCTAACTAAAATTGGTAACCATAATAGGAAACCATATCTTTTTAGTTCGTTTTTCATATAAACAAAAAACTACATAAAACTGCATAAAAAATTAAAAATTATAATATTTTAAATGATTAGATAACTTAAATCTTTATAAAATACCCATAACTACCATTTTTCCCGCACCTGTATATATTGGCATTGCAATTGCTGGAAAGGCCAAATGTAAATTTATGCGGTGGCGGCCCTGAAAGCTATGCTATAGTTTTTTTTTCACTGCGGATTGTGGACTGTTGGTTGTGGGTCAAAAAAAAGGAGAAGAGAAGGGGTGGGGTTTGAACACCATGCTTCGCTGGTCGTTAGTGAATTTCGGCACTTTTCATGATTATTATTTGCACTCAGCTATAATTGAAGGGCACTGCTTAATTTTTATGTGCGTTTTATTTACATTTCGACTGGCAATTTAATTCGTTATTTACCATTCCAGTTCCCCTACGAGGACATGCTGATGGCCCATCACCTGGAGAAGCGCTGGAAGAGGCTCTTCCTATCGGCCCTGTATCGCTATGAGAAGCTGCAACCAATTAAGCAGAAATTCGCCGACATGACTTCCGTCGAAATCGATGAGTTCTGCGATGATGTAAGTTGTCGGAGGAAAAGGAAGTACCCAGTGGAGGTGGAGGTGGAGATGGAGGCACTTCCTCTGGGTTGGTTCTTGTGGCAATGGGATTAGGACTGAGGCGGAGGCCGAGGCTGCGCTGCCGACTTTGCATTTCCGCTATTTTGCGTTCTTTCTCTGCATTTCTGTTTTGTTTCCTCCCATTATTATTTCCTTTCAATGGCATTTTAATTGGATTTTTCCGCGCGCTCAACCATTATTGTCAATTGTTAGCGGCGACGGCGCTGCTGTCGTCAGCGTAAAATGAATTAACTTGAAGTGTTTATCATTTGAATTAGAGCGCAAAGACGGATGTGGTGGTTGGGTCAGGGGGCCACCCATTTCCACAGCCACTTTATGCTGCACTAACCTTTTCCTCCCTTCGCCCTTTCGACAGTTGGGCGAGTTTATCAAGGATTACGATGAGAATGGACCCGGTTCTGTGGGCGCCGAACTGGAGCGAGGAGTGCGCCTAATGGATCCGTATGGCCAGAAAATTGCCGAACGGGAATCAAGACGCGAGGAGTTGGCCAATGCAGAGCGACTCTTCGATATGGCCATGGTGGACTATCACGAGTTTGCGAGGGTGCAAACCGAGTTTGAGGGACTGCAGCAGGTGGGTTTTTCTTGAGCAAACCTTTCCCTATCTACAAGATAATTTCAAACCCCCCTATTCACAGCTCTATAGACTGTACAAGGCGCAGAAATTCGCTCGCGAGGGCTGGGGCAAGACCTTGTGGGCCGATCTGGATCCCAACGTGCTGACCGAGGGCGTTGAGAGCTATCTGAAGGAGTTCCGGAAATTGACCAAGGCGGTAAGCTCTTCCTCGGGGGCGCGGCAAACTTTGCCAATTAAACAAAGTTTTTCGGCCTGCTTGGATTTTCATAAAATTACACGATGCCTGGGAACGGGAACGGGAACAACAAAAGCAAAATACTTTTGAACTGTGAACTCACTGGTGAAAGGCGTCGTCGTCGTCTTATGATGCCACTTTTACGCTCAAGCATGTCGGGCTATTCGAATAACTAAAAGAATATCTGGGAATATTCCAAAAACAGTGGTTTCCAGTTGGTTGACTTCACAAAGTGAACCAAATCGAAGAACAATTCAAATCATGTCTCCTACCTACTGGGTATTATATTTTTTCATACATATCGCTTTGGTAGATTTCCCTCAAAATGCTTTAGTTAAACAAGAAATGTGAATTTTCTGGCCACGCCTTGCAGCGACAAAATTTTGCACCTAAACTGATTATGACAAATTGATTTATTTACTTCACTAACAAGTTTTTGAGGAATTTCGCTGGCCGGGCCAAAAGTTTGTTGCAGCCAAAACTTTTCGCCCATCGCCCATACAAATGAAGTGGGCGTGTCCGTGTGGGCGTAAAGGAGAAATTCGAGGGAAATTCTAGGTAGAATGAGAAGGGGGACCATCATAACTCCGGTAGAGAGAGAAGATTAGTATGGCAAATATTTCAAAAGCACCGCGATTAATATAAATAGCGTAGTGGGTGCAAACAAATTTGAATATAATCATTCGACACGCACATATTTTAATGCAGTTTTATCGTGCATAATTTCGGCTGCCAGGCCCTGGAGCACAAACTACTGAAAGGCTCTACATAATCGTCGTCCTAAAATGTAAATCAATTTGTTCAATATTGAAAATAATTAAAATGCCAGCGGGCTGTCCATGTCGTCGTCGGCCCGCCGCCCATCGTCCCTGCCTCCCTCGAAATCCCTCGTCCTTGCCATCGACTTGTTGACAGTGTTGCTGTGATGCTGCTCCTGTTGTTGCTATTTCAATTTATGTCCTGAATGGTCCGGAGTGCCATGCATTTTGCATGTGCAAACAAACGGACAGCAGCAGCCCGGCATGCAAACAGAATGCGCTTTTTGGCCAACAGCAGCAACGATGGGTAGCTAAAACATAACCGAGACCAAAAACCACCGGCCACAGGACGCGCGTTCGTCATAATTCAATGGGGGCCAACCGCAGGCAGCAACCACACTATTGTTTCAGCTGATTTTCAGTCAGCTAACTAACCATCCGCCACCCCTAAACCAGCTAAAACCAACTAACCCATCGGAACTTTCCATTCCCAGGTGCGCACCCTGCCAGTTGGCGTCCAACTGGAGATTCACATGAAGCAGTTCAAGGGCACCGTACCGCTGATGGTTAGCCTCAAGCACGAGGCCCTCAGGGAGCGGCATTGGCTGCAGCTGATGGAGAAGACGGGCCAGTACTTCGACATGTCACCGGCTCGCTTCACCCTGGAGAACATGTTCGCCATGCAGCTGCACAAGTACCAGGAGATCGCCGAGCAGATCCTCACCAATGCCATCAAGGAGCTGCAAATCGAACGGGGTGTCCAGGCTGTCATCGAGACCTGGGCAACGATGGCCTTCAAGACCTTCAAGCACTACAAGGGATCCGATGATCGTGGCTGGGTGCTCGGTCCCGTGGATGAAATCATGCAGATACTCGAGGACAATGCCATGAATCTGCAGTCGATGGGAGCCAGTCAGTAAGTATATAGATTTAAGATTCTAAACAAAAATTTAATATAAAACAAAAATTGATTCGATCTAATTAGGAAGATTTTTATTAGAAAAAATTTAATTGGGTATTTAAAGTTAACAATTTGAATTCAAAAGACTTAAAAAAATTACACAAGGTGGATTTATTAATAAGTAACTAAAAACTAGTTTGAAGTGTAAATTATTTTTAAATATATGGTTCCCTGTTAATCATAGTAAACCAAACCATTTTTAGTTTTAGAAGATAAATATTTAATTAACTTAAGGTAACGTGCTTACATTTTATAATATTTCAATTTATTTTATTTAATAGTTATGTATATTTTTTGATTATTCAAAAATTATATATAAATATACATAGATAAGTAGAAATACAATATAGATAGTAATGGGTCTTAAATTCTTTCTTATAATGTTTACCCTTTTAAATAGGTTCATTGGCCCGTTCCTGGAGACAGTGAACAAGTGGGAGCGCACCTTGGCCCTCATCTCGGAGATCATCGACGAGTGGCTGGTGGTGCAGAGGAAGTGGCTCTACCTGGAGGGCATATTCATTGGCGGCGACATTCGCACCCAGTTGCCGGAGGAGGCGCGGAAATTCGATGACATTGACAAGTCGTATCGCCGAGTGAGTAATCCGTGCTATTTGCTTGTTCTGGTTATTTGGTTATTTGGTGATTGGGCTATTTGGTCCCCGAAAGCGGGTCAGAGGGCACACTTAGTATCTGGCTACAATTTATTTGAGTTGATTTAATGTGTGCCGACAATATGGCGACTCCTTACTTAACGGTAAACATAATACGCATGCAAACGACTGCTATTGTGTATGCGTAATTGTGTAGCGCCCCCACACACTCACACACACACATCGGAAATATGCCAGGATATTCTAGTAGCAGCAGAAGCAGGAGCAAATTCACATTACACATACGCAACGTAAGCCGGAGCAGTGTTTACAAATGCCAAGCACTTTCACCTTCCACTACTACTACCACCGACGGCTGCTTTCTCCTTTCCCCTTTCTTCTCCCCCGGTGTACCAGTGTGCGTGTGGGGATAGATTTGTGTTTGTGTTTGGCGCTTAACTTCACTTAACCTTGCCAGCCACTGGATTCCTTCCTCCTTCATTCGTTTGCTTTACGTTTCATTTGCAACATTTGCCGCCATATTTGATGCCATTTGTGAAATGATTTATTATTTTGATTTGCTCTCGACATTCGTGTTAAGTTCTATACACTCTCGATGCGATGGCCTCTTATTTGGCTTGACCGACTCGAGATCCTTAAACTGTAGTGCCACTCGAAAGATAGAAATTACTTAAAAAACTTTAATACAACGAAGGTTGAGTTGTAAGTTTAAGGGATTGCATAATTATTCCATTAGTAGTTGGGTATTATTAGGGATTCCATTTTTAAATAGGTGGTTTAAATTGATTTTATAAATTCTGTTACAAAATATTTCAGAGTTTGTCAAACATTTATGCTTCGTAAACCTCTTTCTATATATTCTGTAAAAGTAAATACCTAATAAAATACTATCATAATAAATTAGTTTCTAGTACAAGCTTATGTTGTAAAGTTTTAGTTATCAACCTAACTATAAGAAATATAGCGAATAGGGTATACAAAATACCATATATAACACATCGGACCTCTGGCACTTTCCTCTAATATGTTTGATTGTATTTGGGTTGGTCGTTGCGCTCATTACTTTTCATAATAATTTACTGCCCTGACTGGCGTTGCCGCTTTCTGGTTTCTCGTCCCGGTTCTCTACATCTTCCTCTTCCATTGCAGATCATGGTCGATTGTGCCAAAAATCCGTTAGTGGTGCCATTCTGTACAATACCCGGTCGCTTAGTGGAAATACAGGGCCTGGGCATTGGCTTGGAAAATTGTCAGAAGTCGTTAAACGAATATTTGGACTCGAAGCGTCGCATTTTTCCGCGTTTCTATTTCATATCCACCGATGAGCTGCTCTCCATCCTGGGCAGCAGTGAGCCATCTGCAGTGCAGAACCACATCATTAAGGTGGGTATTGGGTTATTTTCGGGGCACCCGACTTCAAGTTGGTGGGCGTGTGTTGGTGGTGACAACAACAGATTTGCCAAACTGCCAGTGACATTATTTTTATGTACAACGGGGCGTGTGTGTATATATATGTATATACCTATATATACATGTGGAGAGTCTTGCCATAAAAGTTAATGTCACTGTTTATTCGTTCTGGCCAATGTCCATGGCGGAAATTACGCCAATTTCTGCAACACATGCATGGCGCTCGTTTTTGGGGCCGCTTGAGCAGTGGTAAATTTTTATGAATTTATTTGGCTTATAAATAATATATATATTTTTTCCTCTCCCTCATGTTCGTTTGCATTGATTTTGCAATTTTCAGATGTACGACAATATCAAGTCGCTGCGTTTGGTGAAGGAGGGAAGCCAGACTATTGTTACCGGCATGATTTCCAGCGAGGGCGAGGTCATGGAGTTCCGGCATTCCGGTAGGTACACTGCTCCTCCGTTCCATTCGGCTGGGGAAACGGATTCTGGACAATCCAGCATCAACGCACTGATTGCCAATTTTAAAATTGAACTTTTTTATGGCAATATTGTCTGCTGGCTGCCGGCTGGCCAATTTCTTTTAATTAATTTGAAGCCAGTCGCAGTTGGCATCGCATTGGCATCGGAATCGTCATGGGCATGGGCACATCCTGAGTTCTTATTGCCATTGTTGTTGCTTTATTGTTTGTTGTATAACACTTATTGATATTGGCAACTGGGGTTTATTTATGCGGTTATTGTCTTTTCTTTTCACTTCTCTCTCCTTCTCTTTATCTCGTCCTGCGGTGGGATGATGACGATGAAAACAGCGAGGGCAGCAGGACGCGTGGAGTACTGGATGAACGATGTCCTGGATGAAATGCGCCGCTCCAACCGCTTCATAAACAAGACGGCCATCTACGACTTTGGCACAGATCTGCAAATTTCAAGGTAAGTGCTACCGTCAGCTGGGCATAAAACATATTTTATGCCTCTCCTGTCTGTCCTTCCGCTTCCCTTACGCATCCTTCGGGGGGCCAGCAGGGTATCCTTGCCATCCAGAGTGACACTTCGGCAGCCAATTCCTTTTATGACCGGCGATTTACATTGCGGGAAGTCGACTTTCCGACTTCCTCTCCTCCTCCTCCTGGGACTGTATAATTTTGTCATTTCGCGCGATTTATTATTTTGTTTAAGCCGTGGGGCGCATGGCCGGGCATATTTATGGCCAATTGTATTAAATTGACAGTCATTGGGCACTTTCGATTTCGACTTTGTTGTGTGTCCGCAGGCCCGACTGGCTAATGAACTACCAGGGCATGGTGGGCTTGGCCGCCAGTCAAGTCTGGTGGACGGCCGAGGTGGAGGAGGCCTTCGACCAGGCCCAAAACCACGGCAACATGAGGGCCATGAAGGATTTTCTGGGCAAGAACAACTACCAGATCGAGGAGCTCGTCCTGAAGGTGCGTTCGAATCTCTCGCGCAACGATCGTCTCAAGTTCAAGGCCCAGTGCACCGTGGACGTTCATGCGCGGGATATCATTGATAACTTCGTGAGGGACAATGTCCTGGATGCCAGCGAGTTCAGTTGGGAGAGCCAGCTGCGCTTCTACTGGGTCAAGTTCTACGACAACCTGCATGTCCTTCAATGCTCGGGCAGCTTTGACTTTGGCTACGAGTACATGGGCCTCAATGGCCGCCTGGTCATCACTCCGCTGACGGATCGCATCTACCTGACCATCACCCAGGCGCTGCTCATGAATCTGGGCGGTGCTCCGGCTGGACCAGCTGGAACGGGCAAGACGGAGACGGTCAAGGATCTGGCCAAGGCCATGGGCCTGCTCTGTGTGGTCACCAATTGCGGCGAGGGCATGGACTACCGGGCGGTGGGCACCATACTCTCGGGTCTGGTCCAGTGCGGCGCCTGGGGATGCTTCGATGAGTTCAACAGGATAGACATATCGGTGCTCAGTGTGATATCCACACAGCTGCAGACCATTAGGAATGGTTTGATAAGAAAACTGGATAGGTTTGTGGTAAGTAGGTTTAAGGTTTAAGTTCTCGCGCCTTTGTTAATTATTTATAATTTCAGTTCGAGGGCGTTGAGATCCATCTGGATCCCAAATGTGGCGTGTTTGTGACCATGAATCCCGGCTACGCTGGCCGTACGGAGCTGCCCGAGTCCGTGAAGGCTTTGTTCCGCCCAGTGACCTGCATCAAACCCGATCTGGAGTTGATCTGCCTGATCTCGCTCTTCTCCGACGGTTTCCTCACCGCCAAGGTGCTGGCCAAAAAGATGACCGTTCTGTACTCCCTGGCGCAGGCGCAGCTGTCGAAGCAATGCCATTACGATTGGGGATTGAGATCCCTAAACTCCGTGCTGCGAATGGCTGGCGTGATGAAGCGCCAGTCGGAGGATCTGCCTGAGGCAGTGGTCCTTATGCGTGTGCTGCGTGACATGAACTTTCCCAAGTTCGTGTTCGAGGATGTGCCACTGTTCCTGGGGCTCATCAAGGATCTGTTTCCGGGCATAGATTGTCCTCGCATCGGCTATCCGGACTTTAATGCTGCCACGCGTCATGTGCTGGTCAACGATGGCTACATACTGCTGCCCGATCAGGTGCGTCCTGCCACAAGTTTGTGCCCCGTCACTGCCGTGTTGACAGTGGCAACAACCCATAGTCAGAGCCGTGTCACTCCTGTCCTCCTGGCGACCATCACTTTGACACTTTGTAAATTGCGCCATGTCGCATAATCGCAAATGAACGAAATGTTACAAAGCATTTTGCCCGTCCCTTTTCCAATTTCAACTTTGCCTTGCTCTCTTTCGCTCTAAACTGCTGACAATTTTCACTAATACAATTTTCCATTTCTTGTTCTCTCCTCCATCCACGCTGTACTTGCACTCGAACTCCACACTCCTGGCGAAAAATCCTTGGCACTTTCATCAAACAAAATGTTGCGCAAATGTCGGCCACCTCCTGCCGGAAATGGACAACTGTTGGACATGCGATGTCACCCCGGTGCTCGGGCAACATCATTTATGACAACTAAATCCCAACGACGGCAACGCCTTCTACGAAATCCTTGGTTGCACAGCCTGCCTGGCTGGCTGGCAGGAGGACAAAGTGGTGCAAATGTACGAGACCATGATGACCCGGCACTCGACCATGTTGGTGGGCCCAACAGGTGGCGGGAAAACGGTGGTCATAAATGCCCTGGTCAAGGCGCAGACCCACATGGGCCTGCCCACCAAGTGCCTTGTGCTTAACCCCAAGGTAAGTGGACCTCTGGCACCATCCCCCCGAAAACCTAAACTCAGGCAGGCGCACAAATTGCCTCCCCCCGGCGAGAGCACTTTTCCTTTTCCTCCGCCCTTTATGAGCTTTGGTGCATGTCCTTTGGCCTCGTTGTCCTGTCTTCAAATTGCAGTTCTCTCTGTTTTTTCGCATTTCGCTTTGGCAAATCTGAGTTGTTAAGTGCTTGTGAAATTGTCCAATTGCATGGACTGTAATTACTTGATGCGATATTGAAAAACATTGATACTGCAATTACGAAGCAATCGAACTTCGGTCGAGGCAAACCCAAAGCATTCTTCATTATACTGCATATCAAGTATTATTTGAGTATGTTTATAGTCACATTCTTTTTTGGTTCTTATTCCAGGCCTGTTCCGTGATTGAATTATACGGCTTTTTGGATATGGAAACGAGGGATTGGATTGATGGATTGTTTTCAAATATATTCCGTGAAATGAATAAGCCCATCGAGCGTGAGGTACGTGAGAGGGGATACTTTTTATGGGGTGGGATTAGGGTGGTGGCTCCGGTGCCAAACACCTGGGCACCTGGTGCGGTGCCAACCCGTCGGGAATTAAAGTGCAGCATCAGCGAGTCCGCATCCGACAACGACCACGCTCAATGTCATTTCGCTTCGGGCTCAAATGCAGGTGCTTGGTGGTTGCACCGCATCATTCATGCGGAAATCGCGTTCATACAGTAATAAGCCGGGATTGCATAGCAAACCAGAATGGGGCATATGTGCTTTAAAAAAATGTTATTTTGATATTTTCGACTTTTCTTTAAACAATTTTTCAGTTTGCGATTTTATTCAATTTAAGAAAAGCAAATAGAAATACATATTTAGGTATAAATATTTGAAATCATTACGATAAAAACATTTTTTATGTTCTTAACTTTATAAAGATATTCAGATTTTTATACGATTTTGATACATTTTTTAAATTAATGAAACTGAAGATAATTATAGGAATACTAAGGAAAACCCAAGTAAAAATCTTTTAAAAATAAATAAACATTTAATGGATGGTAATCAAAATAATTTATAATTTTAAAATTATTGAGATTAAATACTACTTTTATATTTAAAGCTCTATAAATATCCTCAGATAGACTTATTTTGTAGGGTATACTTCAAAAAGATTTCCATACGATTTCGGTCTATTTTTTACCGAGGAACGTGAATCCCTGCTGATTTTCGCATCCAAGCACATTCATTCGGCTCTGCAGAGTAATCATTCGAGGGTGGTAAGCTGACGGCGGGGGCGTTGTGGCGTCGAGAACTCCGGTGACAGGCGTTGAGTAACGCACTTAGGCTAATGCAACCCAATGCCAACTACCTACTACATACTACATACCGACTCACCGACAGGAGCGACGCTACGCCTGCTTCGATGGAGATGTGGATGCCCTGTGGATCGAGAACATGAACTCGGTGATGGATGACAACAAGCTGCTGACGCTGGCGAACGGCGAGCGCATCCGCTTGGAGAACTACTGTGCCCTGCTCTTCGAGGTGGGCAACCTGAACTACGCCTCGCCAGCTACAGTTTCCAGGGCGGGAATGGTGTACGTGGACCCGAAGAACCTCCGCTACAGTCCCTACTGGCAGCGATGGGTTCTCACCCGGCCGGAACCTCAGCGAGAACTCCTCAATGATTTCTTCGAGAAGATCATCACGCAGTCGATAGCCTTTATTCTGGAGGGTCTGGATGGCACCACTCAGGGCAATCCCCTGAAGCTGGTCATCATGCAGACGGACCTCAACATGGTCACGCAGTTCTGCAACCTGTACGACGCCCTGCTGCCCAACTACGTAATGGACAGCAAGAACTACGATGAGCCAGTGCTGCAGACCTACAATACGGACAGCCTGGAGTGCTGTTTCCTGCAGGCCGTCTACGGCTCCATGGGCGCCTGTCTGGTGGAGAAGCATCAGCCCGTCTTCGATGAGTACATGAAGCGCATTTCCGGCTTTCCGCTCGTTCAGGACACGCCGGAGAATCCCGCGTCGGGAGGACAATTTCCGCAGTGTAAGCCCACGCTGTACGACTACTTCTGGGACGTCAAGGATAACGCGTGGAAGGCCTGGGAATGGGTGGTGCTGCCGTACACGCACGACCCGCAGGTGAAGTTCAGCGAGATCCTGGTGCCCACGGTGGACAACACGCGTACCAATCGAACGCTGAGTCTGATGAGCGAGGTGAGTGTTTGGGGATGTCATTACTCCCAGCTTCCGGGATATGCCTTATTAATGTTTGTCCCTATTTCGGTTTCGTTTCGGTTTCTCACAACCCAACGCCAACTTGCAATCCCGTTTACAGATCAAACGACCCGTTCTGCTTGTGGGCGAGGCTGGCACATCAAAGACGGCCACCATCATGCAATATTTGCGCAATCTCAATCCGAGTGTCAACGTAATTGAAAAATCTCTCTGACAAACGTCGCGTTCCCGGCTAACATGGCGACCCCATCCCCTTTTCGCCTCCCCTTCCATTCCAGGTCATACTCAATATTAATTTTTCATCGAGAACCTCGTCGCTGGATGTGCAGCACACCCTGGAGGCGGCCGTGGAGAAACGCACCAAGGATACGTACGGGCCACCGATGGGCAAGAGAATTGCGTGCTTTATTGATGACATGAACATGCCGCAGGTGGATGAGTGAGTTCCCAGTCGTTATGTTGGAGCAGGAGTGATAGAGTGACGAATTCCGGTTGCATATCCTGTTTCCCCATCCCCACAGATATGGCACTCAGCAGCCTATCGCCCTGCTGAAGCTATTCTTCGAGCGCGGCGGAATGTACGACCGCGACAAGGATCTCAACTGGAAGAAGTTCAAGGACCTAACCTTCTATGCAGCCATGGGCACGGCGGGTGGCGGCCGAAACGAGGTGGATCCGCGGTTCATCAGCATGTTCTCCACCTACAACATCATATTCCCCAACGATGAGTCCCTCATCCAGATATACTCCTCCATCTTCAAGGGCCACATGCAATTTGTAAAGTTCCAAGATCAGTATATGCTTATAGCCGACATGATTGTCCATATGACGCTGAAACTTTTTAAGGTATGTGGGTATATGATTGGCATATAAGGTGTCACAGAAATACTTATCCAATGGAAAGTCAGTTGATGAGATTAATTAAATTGTAAAGAGAGATTTCTTAAATTAACATATAAAATAAGTAATCGAAAATTTGTTTATTTTGTGATCTAATTTATTTTGTTTATCATCAACAATTACTTAACCTAAACATATAGCTTTCGACTTGTAAACCTTATGACAACCGATTAGAAAATGTATTTTCCGACATTTAGGGATATTTCTGTGACACCCATATAGACATTTTCCATTGCATATATTTATTTATCTGCCCTTTGGTTGAATTTATTTCAATACCTAAGAACACCTTGACTGCATTCGGTGGAAATTCAGTAGAAGAAATCAATTCCTGTATAATGCTTTAAGGCCTCTCACAAATTTTATGAAATTCGATTTACATATGCAAATAACGACAATTTTTCATAATCTGCTTTGCCGTGCCGCCCACCACTTGGCCTCTTCCTCACTTCACCCCCACCCCCCCCCCCCCCCTGCTGTACAATGGAAATGGAAATTATTCAATGGTCTGTAATGCACTACGACGTCGAGCTTCGTCCTCTCCATCGTCCTTGTTCTCAATCTCGTAGCTGCTCCATTGGTTTTTCGAGTGCAACTCAGTGCCGTAGTCGCCGTAGACGACCCACCCACCCGTGCCTGCACCACCGATCCACTCCACTCCACTGCGAAACCACTCCACTCCTGCCCTCACAATGGTCACCCGCCTCGACGGCTGCCTAGTTGACTGTATCTGGGCCTCCGCCTCCGGCTGTGGATGTGGATGTATCTGTATCTGCTGCTCAGTGCTCCGTGCTCCGTGCTCCCTGCTCGTTTTGCCTATCTCTGCCGGAATATCTTGGCCGGAGCGAAATTTGATTATGTTCAAGTATTGAACTGCAGAGAGATGGCTCTTTTCGCAGCTGTGGGCGTGGCACCGGGCAAAAAGGGCGCACCGAGGCATTAGTTTATGGTCCTTTTAACAATTGTTGACACTAAAATATTATCGCATTTCATTGCGTACAGATAAAAATGCATTTGTCGCCGCAATTGCCACAAGCAGCTAGGACCAAGTACCCTTCCTCCGTATCCGAAAAATGTTTGGGGGAAAAATGATTTACTCACACCTGCTCTCCTCTTTTCCACCCCTTTGTCCACCGTCCAAGAGGAGCTCCTAGTTCGTATGTCTTCCTTACACACTCGGGGGCAAGGATATTAATGCGCCACGAAATGGAGTGAAATGAATTATTTGAATAGAATTGCCGTTACTCAGAAGCGCGCGCTGCTGGTGCGGCGGCTGCAACTCGATAATGGCTGTAAATTCAGCAACTTGGCAATGTCCCCAAAGGGCGTGTGGGAAGTCGTCCTCCTGTCCTGGCTGCGTGTCCCTAGTGAACGCATATTGCTAGGCGAGATAAAATTGATTTGTGTGGGGGTTGTCCGGAGGTCTGTGTGAGTGGTGTGTGGTGAGGGGTGTCGGATACATGGGTCATTGTCTGGTTAGGCTTGCTTATGCTAATTGCTTCCTGACCCACAGATGGTGATTGTGGACCTGCCGCCAACGCCCTCCAAGTTCCACTACATATTCAATCTGAAGGATCTGTCGCGTATCTTCGCGGGTTTGCTGCTCATCGAACCCACTTGTTTCAAGAACCTCAGGGATTTGATTAGAGTCTGGCGCAACGAATACACCAGGATCATATGTGATCGACTTATAGCCGATAATGTGAGTAGAACCTATTTTAACAATTTATACTTTTTAATAACTTCTTTGTATAACATTTCCAGGACATAACCAACGTGCGACGCAATCTGGCCGTTGAGGTGGCCGATCGTTTTCCTCCCTCCTTCGAGGAGGAGCATGGCTTCATCGATGCAGCCGCCGCGGAAGCTGAGGCCCAGGCTCGCCTGCTCTACGAACCCTCCAAGGCGGACTTCGACGTCGGCGAAGAAGAGGGCGAGGAGGAGGAGGAGGGCGAGGAGGCTCCCCAGGTGATATTGTCGCTCAAGGACTATGTCCTGCGGGATCCACTGCTCTTCGGCGATTTCCGTAACTTTACCAACGAATCAGAGGCCCGCTTGTACGAGGATCTGTTGGACTACAACTCTGTTTATTTCCTGTTCACCGAGATCCTTGAGGAATACTGCGAACGCAAACAGAAGATGACGTTGGTCCTGTTCGAGGACTGTCTGGAGCATTTGACCAGAGTCCATCGAACGCTTCGCATGAATCGCGGACATGTGTTGCTCATTGGAGTCGGCGGCAGTGGCAAGAAGTGCATCACCCGGCTGGCCGCCTTTGCCGCCGAATGCGATGTCTTCGAGATCACCATTTCTCGGGGCTACAATGAGGCCGCCTTCCGCGAGGACCTCAAAGTTCTTTACACCATAGCGGGTGTGAAGCGGAAGAAGGTCGTCTTCTTATTCACAGGAGCTCAGGTGGGGTATTCTTAAAATATTTTTTAACAGCTACATAATATTATATGTAACGGTTTTACATTTTTTTAGGTGGCCGAGGAGGGTTTCCTTGAGTTAATCAACAACATTTTGACTGTTGGTCAAGTGCCGGCCTTGTTCGCCGACGAAGACAAGGATGGCATTGTCAACCAAGTGCGCAAGTTCGCCGAAGAGGATGGGGTGTCGGCTTCCAAGTGAGTGCATGTAGAAATAACCATCATAAATTGCTCACACCCAATATCTTTTCCCCCACAGAGACGCCGTTTGGGGCTACTTCCTGCGCACCTGTGCCGAAAATCTGCACGTGGTCCTTTGCATGTCTCCGGCTGGCGATGCGCTGCGCAATCGTTGCCGCAACTTCCCGGGCCTCATTGGCAGTACCTACATCGACTGGGTGTTCCCGTGGCCCCGCCAGGCTCTGTATGCCGTGGCCAAGCTCTTCCTGACCGAGCATCACCTGATTCCGGCCAACCATCGCGATGCCATCGTCGAGCATGTGGTCCATGTGCACACCACCATACAGCAGTACTCCAAGGACTATCTGGCCAAACTGAGACGCAACAACTTTGTGACCCCCAAACACTATTTGGACTATATAAACACTTACAGAGGATTATTGGGTAGGTAGAAATGAGTATTCCATTAAAAATTATATATTAATATATTGTCTTCCAGAGGAGAAGGCCAAATTTATCACCCAGCAACGTTCGCGTCTTGGTGAAGGAATCAAAAAAATCGAGGAGGCTTCCGTCCAAATCGATGAACTGCGGATTATTGTCACTGAACAGAAGAAGAACGTGGCTGTCGCCTCGGAGGAGTGCGAAGCCATGCTGGTCACCATCGAGTCATCCACGCAGAAGGCCAACGTCAAGAAGGCTGAGGCATCGGAAAAGTCCGTGGAGGTGGAGATCAAGGGCAAACAGATTGCCATCGAAAAGGACGAGGCCGAGGAGATCCTGGCGGAGGCGATGCCGGCCCTCGAGGAGGCCAGATTGGCTCTATCGCAGCTCGAGAAGGCGCAGATTACCGAAATCCGATCTTTCGCGACGCCTCCAGCCGCCGTGCAAGTTGTTTGTGAGTGTGTGGCCATTCTAAAGGGCTACAAGGAGATCAATTGGAAGAGTGCCAAGGGAATGATGAGTGACGTAAACTTCTTGAAGAGCTTGATGGAAATGGATTGCGAAGCGCTGACGCAAAAGCAGATAACCCAGTGTCGGCAGCACATGAAGACCGGGAACCTGGATGACATGGGCAAGATCTCTGTGGCTGGAGCAGGCTTACTTAGGTTCGTCAGGGCTGTCCTAGGGTTCTTCGATGTGTACAAAGAGGTCAAGCCCAAGAAGGAACGTTTGGACTTCCTGGTGGAAGAGCAAGAAGTACAGATCAAGCTGCTCAATCACCTGAACGGGGAGATCCAGAAGCTGGAGGAGAAGCTTGCCCAGTTGAATGAGAACTATGCTACGTCCATGAAACAGATGCGTGCCCTCACCGAAATGATGCAGCAGGCCGAGCGTCGCCTGATTGCCTCCGACAAGCTGATCAGTGGCTTGACCTCGGAGTTGATCCGCTGGAGCAAGGAGATGGCCAGCCTGGGGCAGCAGCTCATCGACAGCGTGGGCGTGTGCCTGATTAGCGCCTCGTTTTTGGCCTACACCGGCGCCTTTCACCTGGGAGTTCCGCAAAGCGATGGTCTTTGACGATTGGCTGGAGGACATTGTGTCACTGGGAATACCCATTCAACTGCCGTTCAGGATCGACGGCTATCTGACCACCGATGTGGAGATTTCACAGTGGAGCAACGAGGGCCTGCCGCCCGACGAGCTGTCCGTCCAGAACGGCATCCTCACCATGCGCGCCTCCCGCTTCCCGCTCTGCATTGATCCTCAGCTGCAGGCACTGCAGTGGATCCGCAAAAGGGAGTTCAGGAACAACCTTAAAGTGCTCTCCTTCAGCGACTTTGACTTCCTCAAGCAGCTGGAAATGGCCATAATGTACGGCACGCCAGTTCTCTTCGAGGATGTGGACGATTATATAGACCCGGTTATCGACGACATCCTGCAGAAGAACATTCGCGTTCAAGGAGGTCGCAAGTTCGTCATGCTGGGCGACAAGGAGGTGGACTGGGATCCCGGCTTCCGAGTCTACCTAACCACCAAGTTCTCCAATCCCAAGTTCGATCCGGCTGTGTATGCCAAGGCTTTGGTCATTAACTACACGGTGACCCAGACGGGATTGGAGGACCAGCTGCTGAGCGTGGTGGTGGGCACCGAGCGACCGGATCTGGAGGCCCAGCGCGAATCCCTGATCGCCCAGACCAGCGAGAATAAGCAGCTGCTGCAGCAGCTGGAGGACTCCCTGCTCCGCGAGCTGTCCACCTCGACGGGCAACATGCTGGACAATGTGGAACTGATAGAGACCCTGGAGAATACCAAGACCAAGGCGGGCGTCGTCATGGAGCAGCTGAAACTGGCGGCGGATACGGCGGCGGACATTGAGGTGCTGCGAAATGGATACCGGCCGGCGGCCAAGCGTGGAGCGGTACTCTTCTTTGCCCTCTCGGACATGGCCACCGTGAATAGCATGTACCAGTATGCACTGGCCGCCTATTTGGACGTCTTTGTCTACTCCCTGCGCAAAGCTGTGCCGGATGCTAGTCTCAACAAGCGGCTGAATAACATCATCAAGACGCTGACGGAGAATGTCTACTGCTACGGCTGCACGGGCATCTTTGAGCGGCACAAGCTGCTCTTCTCCTTCCAAATTGCCACCAAACTGGCCCAGCGGGATGGCATCCTGCTGCAGTCCGAGTTGGACTTCTTCATCAAGGGCAGCATCGCGTTGACCAAGAGCGAGCGCGCCAATCCGTGCAAGTGGCTGAGCGACAAGAGCTGGGAGGATGTGCTCAAGTTGGCCTTCGATTTCCCAGACACTTTCGGCGACCTACCAGACCACTTTGGTCGTTTCCTGGCCGAATGGAAGGAGGTGGGTTGGGCTAACTGTGAGAATAGCAGGGAATATTTGAATTTATAAGAGCATTAAGGGATTTTCTTTTTTCGGTAGATAGCTTTTTTTATTACATTTTTTAGATTTTAAATACCATATATTATTACGAGCAATTTAAATTTAAATTTAACTTTATTCCTTAAATTTTTTAGATTTTAAATTCCTTATATTATTACGAGCAATTTAAATTTATATTTAACTTTATTCCTTAAATTTTTTAATATTTTTTAAAGTCTACCTTGTGTAGCGAAACATATTTTCTATTTCATTTAGTTGAAAACTGTTTTCGCGTTTAATATAAAATTGTATCCTCAAAGTTTACAAAATAATTTTAATTTAATTTTTTATAGGAAAAACTAAGTTAATAAGGCTTTTCTCTGATAAGCTCTTAAAGAATAGTTTAAACATTATTTAACTGGCCAAAACGCACTTCTTTTGAACCCCAATGCTGGTTCAGCCGTACGCTGTTAAATGTTCATGTTTTCCATATTTTTGTATTTTCTTTTCCGATTTTCCCGCTGCTCGCTTGGGTGCATCATCTTCAACGTCAACGTCAACTGCGATGCCGTTATCAAATTGCTGCTACTGCTGCTCTGTGGACGGTGCTATAAAATGCACAACAACAACAACAACAATAACGACGACGATGGGATGGCCCAACAACAATAAACAACCACCAACCCAACAACCCAACAAACCCAACAACTTGGACTCGGATGGTCGATGGGAACGAAACTGCTTCTGATTCTGATTCTGACTGGCATGTGGCATTCACTGACTTCCGTTCCGTTGCCGACGCTCATTTTGCCTGCACTTATCGCCATCGCCATCGTCATTCTCATCCTCATCCGAATGCCCATGAACTGGGTACTGGTCCTTGGTCCTGTGTCCTGTTGCCTGTGCCCTGCCCTGTCCTGCCCATCGTTCAGTGGTTCGACTTGGAGAATCCTGAGGAGGTGGCATGTCCGGGCGACTACAACATCAAATGCAATGCATTCCAGGCAAGTGCTGCGTCCTGCCGCTGCTGTGTATTCATCCACTCGCTTTGCATGCTTTCAGCTTCGAGTGCTCCTGGCCGGGAGCTGCTCCTCCAACTCGGTCTTCAGATGCTCCTCCTGCCTTGCAGTTGCAGTTGCTGTTGCCTTTGCCCGGTTGCCCGTTTGCCATTGAGCGTTATTGGATTTCGTACTTTATGCTCGCTTCTAGTGGATTATTATGTACAAGCCAGGCGCAAACCGCCATGCCCAAACCCAAACCCATATCCGTACCCAAAAGGACACCACTTTGGGCGGCGTTTAGTTTTACTCGACTTTTGCTACGTCCTGCAACTTTGGCGCACATTTTGCTCTCAAGTTATTAGCAGCCTGTTTTTGTCAGCCCGCTTGCCTGGCAGTATCTATCCCTATATATGGATGTCTCTCTGGGTGTCGTCTCTGTGTGCATTACCATATTTTATCAATTTTCCAAGTCATTAGATGAGCGGCAATTTGCGCCCGCAGTCGCACTTCAAACCAGCGCCAAGCGAAGCGAGCCCAATTTGCACTTGAGTTGTGCTCGAAACCGCAGAAACCGTTGGCAACCCCAAACACCCAACGCCCAAAAGGCAACAGCAATGGCAACAATGGAGGAGGAGCAGCTACTGGCCAACTATGGAGGACTGATGACGAGCTGTCGTCGGCTCATTGTCATTTGTGGGTATTAAAATGTCTAAAGCCCAAGGATTTCCTTCGCCTCCATTTCGCCCACAGAAATTAATGTTCCTGCGCTGCTTCCGCGTGGATCGCATCTTCAGGAGTATAAATCAATATATAGTCGAAACGATGGATGAGTTCTATATCATGCCGCCGGTGGTGAGCTTCACGGCCATATTCGAACAGACCTCCAGCACGATTCCCGTGTGCTTTGTCCTGAGTGCCGGCTCGGATCCCACTAATGATTTGATCAAGCTGGCGGACTCTATTGTCGGCATGTCCAACTTCTGTCACATTTCGCTGGGTCAGGGCCAGGAAAAGGCTGCCTTGCGACTGCTGGATGCAGCCATTAAACAAGGAATGTGGCTGATGCTGCAGAATGGACACCTGCTGATCAGATTCGTCCGGGAGCTGGAGAAATATCTGGACCGCATCGAGAATCCACATCCGGACTTTAGGCTGTGGATAACCACAGATCCCACGCCCACGTTTCCCATTGGCATTCTGCAAAAGTCTCTAAAGGGTGAGTAAAAATAAATGTTACTTAGTTAATAAAGTAAAATATGTAGGTACCTATATAAAATAAGACTAATCAGATTTTTTTAAGAAGGTCTGTTATTTTTGTTTATTAATTTTTTAATCGACAATGGATAAATCCTTTTCTGTCTACAGTTAATTTACTTAAATTTATTTCTAAACATTATTTAACAAATATTTTTAAATATTTCACTTTGATAATGTTCTGTAACTTATAGTACCTATACATTTCTTATATAGAGTGATAAATATTTGTATTAATTTAAAAAACTTTTCTTATATTCCCTTTGCTTTCCAGTGGTCACCGAGCCACCCAATGGTCTCAAGCTGAATCTGCGCTCCACGTACTTCAAAGTGCGTCAGGAGCGCCTCGAGAGCTGCTCGCATGTGGCTTTCCGACCGCTGGTCTATGTGCTGGCCTTCTTCCACGCCGTCGTCCAAGTAAGTGAGCCGGTTCTAAGTGAGCCGTAGATATCGCTATTTACAGACGGAGCCCAGCTGGTCGAGTGTGTGGAGTTGTTTATTTATTAATCTCTTAATTTCTAGCAGCTGAAAGCTTTTCAGAGTGAAGTTGCACAATTGATGGAGCAGTAGTAACAGCAGCAGCAGCAGCAGCAACAGCAGTTGCAGCAAATTGATATTGATCGTCCAGTTGGAGGCACTTCGATTAATTTGTGTAACCTTTTTGCCATCCGCAGGAGCGTCGCAAGTACGACAAGTTGGGCTGGAATATAGCGTACGATTTCAACGACACGGACTTCGAGGTGTGCACCGAGATCCTGCGCACTTACCTAACCCGCTGTGGCACCGGGAAAATACCGTGGAACAGTTTGAAATACCTAATTGGCGAGGTGATGTATGGAGGACGGGTCATCGATGACTTTGACCGGCGCATAACCAACTGCTACATGAACGAGTATATGGGTGATTTCCTCTTTGATGAGTTCAAGATATTCCACTTTTACGAGGACGAGAACGTGGACTATTGCCTGCCGGAAGAGGAGACCATACTGAAAGAGGACTATATAGGTGGGTGCAGAGTTGGGTATAGAGCTATCCCTGAGCCATTTACATGTATAATGCATTGATAACAGCGCACATCGACAAACTGCCGCTGGTCAACAAGCCGGATGTATTTGGTTTGCATCCGAACGCGGAAATCGGTTATTACACAATGGCGGCACGCAACATTTGGAACAGTTTGATTGAGCTGCAGCCGCAGACGGGTGAGTGGTGGCCATCCTGGTCGGATCCCATAGACCCATGCAATATTTAACCGCGGGCCAATCTGCTCGATAGATAGCATCCCGCACAGAAAAACCCACATATTACCCTAGTTATCACACGCACTGGCTGCTCTCGCTCCCTGCAATCCGCTGATAATTCGAATCGGAATCGGAAAAAAGTAATGATAATAATGTAATATAGATATGAGCAGCGCCCGGCCACCCGTGGCAAACGGGCAAAATTGTAAATGGTTCAATTTGCATGCAACGTGTGCCAATTGTCAGCCGTTTATTACATTTTATCTTGTTGATTTTCATTCCGGCACACTCTCTCCGCTATGCTATGTTGTATTTTTGGCATGTTGAATTTTTAATTTAATTTAATTAATTAGTTGCGGTTTTGCAATTAACTTTATTGCATGCGCCATTATTGCACGGAGCACAACAGCAATGCACACATTAAAAATTAAAATAGAACCACACACGTAGCCCACATGGGTCGGGTCAGATTGGAGGGCAGCACAGGCATATACCTACATATATCCTATATATATCCTCCTTCCCATTCCCATTCCAATTGGCATTCACTCACTTTCATCGGATTGCCGCAAATCGCAGCGAATCGAGTTCAAACCTCACCGCACCAACCGCCATCAGAAGTACCAAAAAATGGTGAAAACGTCACACAAAAGTCGATAATTTTGCGTTACGGGCTTAAACGTGTTAAAACCGCCATCAGAGTGCACTTTCCATGCCACGCCCCCAAAACTGCCACCCACTTTTGCCCATCCACCCGCTCACAATCATGCATATTTATATATGTGTGGCCTTGTAAATAATTGTATATACAATTTGGAATACTTTTTTAAATATATTCGCACACATGAAGTGACCAAGTGGACACCACCGACCGAAGTCAATCCTCCTGGTAAAGTATTCAGCGTAAACAGAAAAGCCACCCCACCATCGACCATTTAGTGTAAATAAAAATAATAATAAGAACAAATATTTCCACTGATTAAAAATCGAGTTTAACCATTTTATTTCCATTCATCGAGATACGAACCAAGATACGTTTATGCAAAAAGGTTCAGCTGCAGGGAACTTTTGAAACGCTACAAATAAATTGAAAAAGCTAGTTTCATTTTGGTATTTCCAGTGAAATACAAAATAATAATTTAAATATGTCAGTGAAAATGTAAATATAAAACAATTTATTTAGTTCTTTTGTTTTTCATGTTATTCAAGCAATACGCGAATTCTTTAGCATAAAATGTTACTAGAAAAGTCTGTAATTTCGAGTAATTATTAAATTTAAATAACGTTTCTGGGGCTTTATTTTCTTAAAACAACCAAACCAACATGCTCGACATCTCATTGAGTAGCTCCCTGAAAAATTCTGGTAATTTGCATATTCATGAGCTTTAGTATTTGCTAATTGACACTTTAACAAAAAATAAAGCAGGGAACGAAAAAATTCTATTTGGATGCCAGATAAAGGGGAAAATTAATAAAATCAACAGAAATAAAGGGAAGGAGGGGGAGGGACATGGTGTAAAAAAGGCAAGTGGAAAAACCGCAGGCTCTGCATATATTACTGCGGCATTTTCCTTGCCTTTCGCCTGACACCTGCCAGCACCACAACCCCCCACTGACGTTGCTCCCTTTTATTTTTTCGGGTGCAACCAGGTGAGGGAACTGGAGGAATCAGCCGCGACGACTTCATCGACTCGGTGGCAGCCGGAATACTAAAGAAATTACCTCCCGCCTTCGAGACATGGCGCATCCGCAAACAGATCCAGATGAGCCTGTCACCCACCGGTGTGGTCCTGCTGCAGGAGCTGGACCGCTTTAATCTGCTGGTCGTGCGGATCAAGAAGACGTTGGAACTGCTCCGGAAGGTAATCCAAACTAACTCTATACAGAGATATCGGGGGGATCTTCTCGTACATGGGCTGTCAATAGAGGCCGCACATAAATCCTTCAGCCTTGTTTTGCATTTCGCATTTGTTTATGCATTTGCCAACTTGGCTGGCGACCAAGCAAACAATGTCCAAATTTGAATGTGGGCGAGGCGGGGATGGGGAAATTCCAATTGGGAGATCCCACCCAAAGCTAAGGCTGCATTTTGTTGCCAAAATAAATTTACAAATGCAAATGAACTCGGGGCGGCGGCAACGGGCTTTGTCTTGGCCCCGGGATCTGCAGTCACGCCCACACATGTGCCGTTCTCCATTGTGCCTTTTAATTTAATTGCATGCTCTCCGCAGGCCATTGCCGGCGAAATCGGCATGGACAATGTGCTGGACAACATTGCCAACTCGTTGTTCAATGGCCTCCTGCCAGCCGCGTGGAGCAAGTTGGCGCCGGCGACATGCAAACAGTTGGCCAGCTGGCTGGAGCATTTGCGGGTGAGTCGATTCGAGTCCTAGTCCTTCGAACTGGCCCGCACTGGTCCTTTCACCGGCGCGCTGCTCATTAATCAGCTAAGCGCAAAATCAATCAAGGTGAGTTCGTGTCCGTGTCCACTAATCAGCCTTTCTATCGTTCGCACAGCTCCGGGCCGTGCAATACAAATACTGGACGCTTTCAGGGGAGCCCCTGGTCATGTGGCTGTCGGGACTGCATATACCGCAGAGCTATCTCACGGCCCTGGTGCAGGTGAGTCTGCATTGTCACGCCGTTGCAGGTGGGGCTAACATGCGTGCACTTGAAAATAAATATAACAACTTGGTGCAACGAGAAAAGGTCTATCTCGATTTTAAGAACGGTTTACTCTCAATATATAGGAAAACTCATCTTTAACTTCTTAACTTTGGTGCTTTGATTGAGAATTTGTATTCTTAAATGTTTTATGTTTGTGATTATTATTTCGAGAACTTGTTGTTTTTATACCTACTATTCAATGACTTAGTTTCAATCTCGATTAAAAGATCCATTTACTTAGCTTATAGAAAAAGTCATCTCCATGTTCCTAATTTTTAAACTTGGCTTTTTAGATGAAGAACTTACATTCTTAAACATTTCCCGTTATTGGTTGTCTTATTATATTATCCCCACTAAAAACAAAAGTCTTTATAATTTCAAATATTTAGTTTCAATCTCGATATTCAAGAACTATTTATTCTTAATTTATAGGAAAAGTAATATCCAATTTCCTTAAGTCTTAATCGACTGTTTTTATTAAGAATTCATAATCTTGAATCTTAAATGTTATTGTTATTATACATACGTATAACCTCGAATTCAAGAGCGATTTATTCTCAATTTATAAAAAAAATCATATCCTATTTCCTAACTTGCTAACTTGGCTTCTTTAATCGAGAATTTATATTCTTGAATGTTAGCTTGTATCAAGAATATTTTGTTTTCTTATCCCTACTAAAAACAAAAGTCAAATTGCAAATCTTTTTCGTTTTATTGAATTAGTTTCACTACGAAAACCTCATTTTTATATTCCTGTTTATTTGATCAGTTTAAAATTTTCCGAGTGTTGTTTCCCATCCTTTCAGATTGCCTGTCGCCGCAACGGCTGGCCGCTGGATCGTTCCACGCTTTTCACCTACGTAACCAAGTTTGCGGACCCCGACGATGTGGAGGAGCGTCCTGTGACGGTGAGTAGAAGCAGTCCTCCTGCTCCTCCTAGAGAGCCTCCCCGACATTCTAAATGCAAAACGATGACCCAACTCCATTCTGGTTCAGGGGCTGGCACTAATTTCGTAATTAGGAATTCTGTTTGCATTTTAATCGCTCAACTTTTTGCAGGGCTGCCTGGTGCACGGTCTGTACATCGAGGGCGGGCGCTTTGACTTGGCCGCTAATCAGCTGGCGCGCTCCCATCCCAAGATCCTGGTCGAGGAGCTGGCCATTCTCGCCGTGGAGCCCATCGAGGCGCACCGTCTCAAGCTGCAGGTTGGTTGGGGGTTCGGGATTCGGTATCTGGATGGGAATGGGTGGCGGGTTAGCCAGGATACCCAGGATAGCCAGGATAGCTGCCGTCTGGCAGTGACAAGTACTAATGTGCACTTGTATCTACATATGCCAAGGGGGCGGCGGACGACGGACGGGGCGTGGCTACGTTGATATTTGTTTAAATGCATCGCACTAAATTACCACCAGCTTCCGCAAAAACCTCCCAGCCAACTAATGGGGCAACTGTTGTGCTAATTGTTTCCGAGTTTAAATACCGGTCGTTTTTGGGAAAGTACAAAGAATTGATGCTTTAAGAGGGGAAGACCATGAACTTGGTTTGTAAAATGCTTCAACCTTAACTAATATCTTGTTCGATTTATTTTCCCAGAATACTTACCTGGCACCGGTTTATACGACCTCGCTGCGCAGAAATGCCATGGGCGTGGGCCTGGTCTTTGAGGCTAATTTGGCCACCTCTGAGGATCTGAGTCACTGGATTCTACAGGGCGTCTGTCTAACCCTCAATACAGACACCTAAGACCTTTCATATACTTGAAGACTGAACATTAATTAATATAGTTTTATTTTAATAGAATTATTTGTAACACATTCCAGTACTTCCAGTAACACCGTATAAATATGTTCACAAATAAGTTGTAAATAAAATCATTTTAATTCATAATAATCATCAAAAAAATAGTTAAAAAATGTTTATAGTTTTGAACGACAATTGATTGAGTATTTTTTTGAGAATTATGAACTCAACGCAGTATGACACCAAATATTCGGTCAATTTGTTGCTTTGTTCCGGAGAAAATACTGCTTTTTTTAGTTCAAAATTAGGATTAAAGAAATTAAGGGCATTTTTAAAAAGTAAGCAATGAAAAATATATTGTGGATAGCTTTTTAGATCTTCAACTTCACCTTACCTTCCTTACCATTACCGTATTCTGAGAAGTCGAATTAAAAGACTGTCATTCTATTAGTATTGATTAATATTTATCGAATGGATTTTACTAAGCCAAATAAATCTATGTTTACAGCTCTGTAGTGGCAATGGAGTTTATTATTAAGTACGTAGGTTGCTGGTGCCTGTCAATAACGTGATTTGTGCCTGAACCCTCTGATGATATGCCGCCGCTCCTCCGCCTGGCATTACCTGCGCCGCCAGCATCCGAAACAGCCCTTGAACTTGTCCAAAATGGTCGTCTTCATGGAGGGCAGCAGGAGCTCGAGATTCTGGGTGCCAGCACTGTCGTCCGACTCCAGATCCGAGTCAATGGTCATTTCCTGTATGCTGAAGGTATCAGTCAGTTCGTGGTTCTGCTGGCGCCGCTTGGACCGCTTCAGTTGGGCCGGAAAGAACGAGATCTCCTCGGCCTCGTCACTGCTCTCGGATTTGTAGTCCACCAGGGGCTTGTGTTCCGGTTCGCCAGGAATGGGAAGTCGATTGATCGGTATTAGCGTAGACGATTGCGTCTTGGTGGCCTATGGATAAATTATACTCTATTATACATATCCAGTTGTATTGAGTGAAGCCAAAGACCCACCTGCTCCTCCTGAAACTGAGTGTAATTCCTCCGGGCACGCTCGACCTTCAGCTCCAGTTTGCGCTGCAGTATGCGGCAGGTGTTGGGTGGCTCATGGCCTCGACCGCCTCCGGTCGCTTCCTCCTCTTCATCGATTTCTATGGTCGTGGGGGCATAAACCTTGCCGGCACCCCTGAACGCCACCTCAAACTCCAGATCCGACATATGTTTGGGTGCTCCGCTGGCCGTTTTCTGCAGTGACGTTAGCCATTTGTGGAAAATTGCATTTCCTTCTCTCTCAGCTGTTGTTGTTTTTGATCAAATATACTTACCAGCAGTCCCGCTGCCCCATCCTCGTATATGTTGGATTGCCTGTCCTCGCTGTCGATGCCGCTGTCCTCCATGTTTTGTTTAAAAACTGGACTTTGTTTAACTCTTCTAAAAAGTATGTCTAAAAAAAATCCGAATTGCACGCGATGGCAATACAAACAAATTTTATTGTCTTCCTCTGTACGACTCCCAAACTCCAATCAACCCCAAGAGGCCAGAGCGCAGGCTCCAGCGAACAGCTGGTGTGGAAAAGCGGAAAAACTGGGGAAAAATCAATAAACCCTTGCCCACAAAGCGTTGCCAGATGGGGTGGCTTTTTCGAATCGTGGTTACCATCATCCATCATCTTCCTCTGAAACCATCTTTTATACATATGCACTCTTTATTATATACTTTTAATTTATTTACAATTATTGGTTTTTAGGCTTAAATGCTTTACTTGTTGCGCAGAAATGTCGTAGAAACTAAAAAGTAAAAAGGCAAATTCGTTTTAGCCACTCTTTTTTCCTCGATTGAATTAAAGGTTACTCGTTATCAAGAATAAATAGGAACACAAACATAAAAACACTAATACTATTTGCTTTTGTTCTGGAAGAGTAGAGTAGAGTATTACAATAGAGAAGTTCGTTCGTTCTTGATCGGTAGGCTACTATATGTTTGTTTTGCTGGCTATGGCTAAGCTTTTTGGTCTCTCTGCTTTTTTGAATGATGTGGTGTGGGATGTTCGAATCCGCGAATGTCGATCCAATTATTCTTGTGTGGTGCGTTTAAGCTCAATTCAATCCGAAAATTAAACAAAAATTTCTCTGCTCTCTGTGTGGAATTATACCGCGTTGGGATGAATTTGGCCCGCCAATGTGCAGGATCGGCAGCAGAACTTGGAGTAGTACGGATTGCCGCAGTATTTGCCCTTGACGATCATCTTGCAGTTGGCAAAGTACGGATTGTCGACGCACTCGGGCGACACAGGTACAACAGCTGAAAAATGTAAACGGTTTCAGTAATCTCTTGATTTATTATCGTTTATTCATCACTCACATTGTATAGACACATTGGCCTCTCCAGTGGCGTAAGTGTACGCATTGCTGGCCCTGCAGGTATACCTGCCCGAATCCTCGGGTGTCACATCGCTCAGTACCAGACTATGTGGTTGGGCTGAAAAGGTATTAAAGATTTTACATTATTACAATGGAAATTCAGAAGGGAAAACAGACAAGGCAAGAAAATAAAAACCTATTTGTGACTAGCGCATTAATTTATAAGTTCCAAACTTGTAGCGTTAAGATGACACATAATAATAAAATAAAAATACAATAGGTACATATACAAAAATACTCTTGAATTTCGAGATGAAAGTAGTCGTTTTTCGAGAAAAACTTTGTCGCAAACCGAAAAAACTTCATCTCTATTATGCAAATGTTAGAATTAATCAATCTTGACTTACTTCTGAGATCGAGATCAACTTGATAAGATCTAAATCGCAATCTATTGATATTACTAACTTGCATGCTACTTACTTCTGATTGTAACCCGTCCATTGTTGTAGAGAGGCACGTCGTCCTTGGTCCAGGTGACATTGGGTTCTGGATAGCCCTGTACAGAGCAGCTCATGACAATCGGGGATCCCGGTGCGTAGCTGTTCTTCGGGTCCAGAGCCAGCACGGCATTGACATTAACTGTGAATCAGAGAGGTTCAAGAAGAGGTTCGAGAAAAGGTTATTTCCTAGGCCCCAAAACATAGCCCTTAACACGAAGATCAAACACCATGCCATTCCAGCCGAAACATGCAATTGTGCGATACTTACCGATGGGCTCGGGCACGTAGGCCGGTCGAGTGGGTCGGAAGGGATATTTGGGTCGCTGGGTCACCGGACGGGTGGCCGGGCTGAGCACATACTTCAAGTACTCGGCCTCCTCGTGGTTCTGAGCCCGAACCGGACCCACCGCCTTCAGAGTGACGCGCAGCGAGACAGGACGCCCCTGGTTGAACACCTCGCAGGTGTAGAGGCCAAGATCCGTCAACTGGATCGAGTTGAAGACCAGCGAGTAGTCTCGTGCCATTACGTTATTCTTGAGCCCAAACATTTGTCCGTTGCGCCACCAGCTGACATGCGGTTTCGGGTAGCCACCGGCCGGACAGCGAATCTGCGCCGGGCGGTTCAATTGGACGATCTGGGTAACGTTCTTGTCACCGTAAATATAGGCTGGCAGGTTTACGGGTGCTACCGCCACCAAGATTCAAGCAAGGGATTACGGAAAAGCAGGCAACATGCGCAAAGTGTTCAATATAAAGTAGTTAGTTAGATAGCCAACACCAAGTTATAGCAGGTAGTATAAGTTTATCACAATCGCATAGTCGGTTGCCCAACTATAAAGCATTCGTTAACAAATGTTAACCCATAAGGAGGATGGTAAGTATATTTAATTTGTAAGGATTAAAGATCAGACTTCTTAAATTCATAGAAACAGACGGAGATTTCCTTAATTGAATTTCTTAAAATTTAGTAACGATGCGAAAGCAACATGTACTGAAATGGATGTTAAAAACGCACCTGTAACCTGGAGGGCAACCTCTCGTCGCACGGGCTCACCAAGTCCGTTGCTGGCCACACAGACGTAGGTGCCATCGTCGGTTTGACGCACCTGGACGATGGTCAGATCCCCGTTGGAGGTCAGGACGTAGCGGCCCTTGTTTGTGTTGATCTGTAAGGGAAACACCAAAGGATTAATGAGGATAAGGATAAAGTCACCCCTCCCATATCTTACCACCAAATTATTGAGCGACCAGGTGATATTCGGAGCTGGATTGCCGGTGGCGAAGCAGCGCAACACGGCAATACCTCCGATGGAAGTCTGGACATCCAGTTCACGGGGTTCCTTGGGCTCCAGAGCAGCGGTGACATCGCCGGGATAGAAGACCACCGGGGCCTGAGTGCGTGGTGCCTGAGTGGGACGAGCGGGATGGACGCAAAGGTGACCGCAGCCATCGTTGCAACACTTGCTCTCGCCCAGGCAGTCGGCATCGGAGTAGCATTCGCGGGCACAGTTACTGGCATTGGCCGACAGAGCTGGGCACTCGCCAGGCTTGTTGATCAAGCGGCAGACTGGGGCAAACTGGCGATCATCGGAGCTGGAAACATCGATGGCGCACTGTTGGCCCTCGGGGCAGTTGTAACCCTCACAGGGATTCTCGCAGACGCACTGCGTGCAGTCTGGCTGGTATTGGGCAGCCTCACGACGTACGCCATATGGACAGCGGAGTTCCCGGCACTCGGCATCGAAGGCATCACATGGGTTCTGTCCAATAGTGTTCTCCACATGGTTCGAGTCCGCTGTAAAAGAGGCGTGTATTGATCTTGAGTAAGTTTTGCCTTGAAAGATGGAGATTCCATTTCCCCAAAACCCGTGCAGTCTTAAGTCTAGTGAAAGTGCACTAATCGCAACTACTACAGATGCTACTCTAAATATTCTACGAAAACAAGCGTTTTGGGTGTGGGCAGTTAACAAAGGTGCATTCGTGGTGGGTGCTGTTTGTGGTGCAAAAGAGTTGGCTGGTGGAGAGGGGCTTACGTCCGCACTGGCTCAAGCATGCCTCGTAGGTTCGGAAGTTGTTCTGGTTGCCGGCGCAACCCTGGTAAATGAAGGACACACAGTGTCCTGCCGAATCATCGTAGTACCAACGACGCGATTGATCCGCTCGCCCATTGCAACGGCCCACCGCCAGTGGCAGCAGGCAGATTTCTACTTGCGCAGAACAGAGAAGAACCAGTTAGTCCAAGAACTTGGTCGACGACTCCCCCAAGTCGAAATCCCACCCTCGGAATATATATGTGTTACCTTTAGCCGAGCCTACTGAAGGCTCGCGACCGGCTATGCAAACTGTCTGACACTCGTACAGATCGTTGAATCGGTTGCCGGTGCCATCGCAACCGCCGTAGGTGAAGGGCTCGCAGGCCTGGCTCTTCGTGTTGAAGAAGTACTTGGTCTGCCAAACGGTGCAGGGACCCGTCGTCGCTTGCTCATGGCAAACGTCTGACACAAAAGATTATAGCACCTGAAACACAATGTCCCCAGCCCGGCTGCCCGAAACTTACCCACTCCCTTGAACTCGCCGCACTGCCGTTCGCATTGGTCGCGCGTCTCGAAGCGGTTTCCATTGCCACCACATCCCGTGTAGGTAAAGGCTGTGCAGGCCATTTTCTCGTCGTCGTAGAACCATGCGGTGGTGCGCTCCTTGCATTCCCCGGCCTCTGGGGGTAGGGTGCACACGGAATAGGTCTAAGAAAAAAAAAATTTTTTTTTTTTTTTTTTTTAACTCTTAAAAAAATATTAATAAAATATATTCTTACCGGTGCTGGAGGTTGTGGCTCGGGTTCCACTGGACCCTGACCTCGGCAGAAGCTCAGGCAGTCACTCTCCGTAACAAAGTTGTTGCGATTACCACGGCATCCGGTGAACTCGAACTGGAGGCATCTGTCGCTTCGCTCGTCGAAGAACCAGCGTTGCGAGAGCTCGTTGCACCGTCCTCGGACCGGCGGCAGGGCACAGGTGGTCTGGGCGTGATTGCACTCGCTCTGGCACTCCTCCTCGGTGGCATAGTTGTTGGCATTACCGCCGCATCCCGTGTAGCCGAACTCGTCGCACAGACCCTCCTGGCTGTTGTAGAACCAGCGGGTGGCGTTCTCCAAGCAGTTGCCCGGCGCGGGAGCCAGGAAGCATTTGGAGGTGTCATCCACAGGCTCCTCAGGTTCGGGTTCTGGTTCGGTTCTGGTTCCGTTCTGGTTCCGGTTCTGGTTCCGGCTCGCCAACACGGATGTCTATGTTGGGAGAGCAGCTAGCAGCGCACTCTTCCTCGGTTGCAAAGCGGTTATCATTGCCACCGCAGCCGCCGTAGTAGAAGGACTGACAGGCACCCTGGGTCTCATTGTAGTTCCAATGAAGCACCCAATTGCCGCACTGACCCGGATCAGCTGGCTGACTACATTGAGCCACAGCTGGTGGAGCTGGCTGCCTGGGTGGTGGAATAGGAGCATCGGACTGCTGCAACGCTGCTCACAATCGGACTTCGTTTCGAAGCGATTGCCATTGCCGCCACAACCGCCATAGTAGAACTCATGGCATACACCACTGTTCCGATCAAAGTGCCACTTGAGTTCCCATTTGTCGCAATCTCCAGGAGCTTGCTTCTCATCGCAAACGTCTTGGGTGCTGGGAGCTGGTCTACTGGTGGTAGTAGTGGTGGTAGTGGTGGGTTCCGGCTTGCGATCGCAACGTGCCAAACAGGACTCTTCACTGGGGAAGCGGTTCTCATTGCCTCCACAGCCGCCGTAGTAGAACTGGCGACAGGATAGATCCTTGGTGTCCCAGTACCAGCTGCTGACATAGTTGGCACACTCGCCCACCTCCGCAGGAATCTCACAGATGTCCTTGGCTAGTTTTGGGCAAAGGGTCGGAGAAGGTGTGAGTATGACAAGGTTGGATAGAACGGGAAAACACATTGAAAGCAGCCGCTGAGGGCAGACAACATTTAAAGCTTACCAACTTGCCGGGGGCAGTGGTCCTCGCAGGACTCCTGGGTGGGGAAGTTGTTCTTGTTGCCACCACAACCCGTGTAGTAGAAGGGCACGCAGCGCTTCTCGTTCTCGGAGAAGTGCCACTTGGCCAGCTTTTCACTGCAATCACCGGTTTGCTTAGGAAGCGCACATTGGTCTGGGATTCGTGGGATAGTGGAGGTGGTTTGGTGGTTGGTGCAGGAGGAGATTCGGTTGCAGGTGTAGATTCAGGAGGTCGGCATAGCAAGTAACAAGCAATCATGCGCATACAATAAAGTAACCAAGCAGTTTTTTTTTTTTTGGGGGAGAAGGAAAGTTTGGGAAGAACATACCGTTAACCAGGAGAAACCAAGAGGATTAAGCTTAAAATTAATCATAAACCAAAGCATAACGTTGCATACAACTAAACCCATTACCTTTACCCCATTCAAGACACCACAAAGTAATAAATCAGATCTCAAACCTTTAAGCACGCCGGGCTGGCGGCAGTTGTAGTTGCAGGCGTGTTCCGTCGGATAGTTGTTCCTATTGCCCTTGCATCCTCCATAGGTGAAGGGTTGGCAGGTGTCGGTCTGATTGTCGTAGTACCATCGCTCAAAGTTTCCGGCACACGGACCACTCTCCACGGGCTGTTCGCAGGTAGCTGGAAAGGGGAGAATCAAGATGGTATAGTTTGAAATGAGGTGAGAGGTCCAAGGATAAGAGTTCTACTTACGAAGATTCTCGCTGCCAGCACAAGTTCCCTGGCACTGCTCCAGGCTATCGAAACGGTTATTGGTGCCGTAGCAGCCGCCGTACTGGAACGTCTCGCAGCGGTTGCGTTCCACATCGAAGTACCACTTCTTCTCGGAGCCCGAACAGGGACCGGAGGTCTTGGGCAGCAGGCAGACATGCTTGCCGGTGTATTCCTGGCAGGTGTCCTTGCACTCGGACTCGCTGTCGAAGCGATTGTCGTTGCCCTCGCAGCCACCGTACCAGAAACGAGCACATCCTCCGTACGAAACGTCGAAGAAGTACTTGACACTGAAGTTGGTGCAGTTGCCCGTCTCCTTGGGCAGGCTGCAGGCCTTCTGCGGCGGCTGCTGGACATTCTCGCATCCTCCGAACTTCTCGTCCGTCGCCTTGGTAACTCCATCGGGACAGCAGCCGAACTTGCTCTCCACACAGGTGCAGCCCTCTCCATTGGGACCCTTGGCGGCAGTCTTTTCGTCGTCGCAGCACTTGAACTCCGTCTGTGTGCAGTGGCATCCGTGGTGATGGGGTCCCTTGGCGAAGGTAAGTCCGTCGGGACAGCAGCCGAACTGGGTGGTCTCGCAGGGGCAACCTTCAAACTTAGGTCCCTGTGCAGCGGTGATCTTGTCGGGACAGCAGCCATGCTTGGTCGTCTCGCAGGCGCATCCCTCCTCGTTGTAGCCCTTTGCCGCCGACCTTTTGTCCGGACAGCAACCATACGGGGTGTAGTGGCAGTCGCAGCCCTCGTTGTTCGGTCCACGGGCGGCCAGGATGTTGTCGGGGCAGCAGCCAAACTCACTGTCCAGGCAGCAGCCCTCCTTGTTGGGACCATGAGCCGGGGTCTGGGAGTCTGGACAACATCCATAGCGTTCGCGAGTGCATCCAGAGCAACCCTCGCCATTCGGGTCCACTGGCAGCGGTTTGACCATCAGGACAGCAACCGTTCTCCGACTCCCGGCAGCCCTTGGGTGCCTCCGGCTGGCCAGCACAACCCTTGAAGTTCTCTCCCTTGGCCGGGGTTTCCCCATCGGGACAGCAACCGTAATCGGAATCGGAGCAGGACTTTTTAGTCTCTGGCTCAGATGTCGTCGAGTCTTCGCCTGATCCCTCAATCTCAGTGGTTGATTCCGTCGATTCCGACTCTTCTGTGGTGGTTGTAGGCGGCTCAGTGGTTGTCGCGGGGCATCCCTCGTCGTCCTCCCCTTCGGCAGCGGTGAATTTATCGGGACAGCAGCCAAACAGGGTCTCAGCACACTGGGACTTGGGACAACCCTTGTTGTTCTTGCCCTTAGCCGGAGACACACCATCCAGACAACAGCCGAACTTGGTATCAGCACAGGTCTTGGGAGTGGGGCAGCCCTCATCGAATGGTCCCTTGGGAGTGGACTTACCATCCGGACAGCAACCGTACTCGGACTTAGCGCAGCTACTCTTCTTAGGCTTACACTTGCGGGGCTTGCCCTTGCCAACCTCGGACTCAAAGGAGTAAGGAGTACTGGTCTCGGACTCGTCAGTCGTGTCACTGGAGCTCCAGATATCACTGGTGGTGCTGTCAATATCTGTAGTCTCGGTGCTGTCTGTGGATCCCTCGGAGGTGCTTTCAGTAGATCCTTCGGTTGTACTCTCCTCAGTTGAGCTGCTTTCTGTGGTATCACCAGTTCCTCCACTTGCAGTGCTTTCGGTAGAGTCAGAAGAGTCCGTAGAGGATGCGTCAGTGGAAGAAACGTCTGTGGAAGAACCATCCGTAGAGGCAGAGCTTTCGGATGCTTCCGTGGATTCAGAAGCGTCAGTGGAAGATGAGGAGTCTGTAACAGTGGAGTCCGATGTGATGGGTGAGCTTGTGGAGCTTTCGTCTTCGACGGTACTTCCTTCAGTGGTCGAACCCTCGCTAGCGCTAGCCTCAGTGCTTTCGGTTGATCCAGAGACATCTGTAGATCCCTCAGTGGAGCCATCAGTAGATCCAACCGTAGAGCCATCAGTAGAACCAACCGTAGAGCCATCAGTAGATGAAGATCCATCAGTAGATCCATCCGTAGAGCCATCAGTAGATGTAGATCCATCCGTAGAGCCATCAGAAGATGTAGCTCCATCAGTAGATCCATCCGTAGATCCATCACTTGAACCATCAGTAGAGCCAGCAGTAGAGCCTTCAGTAGACACATCAGTAGTACCATCAGTAGTACCATCAGTAGTACCATCAGTGATTGCATCAGTGGATTCCGAATTGGAAGTGGAAGTGGAATCATCAGACTTTGTAGAATCTGTCGATGATTCAGAGGTGCTTTCCGTTGTTTCATCCGATGTGGAGTCTGTTGAGTCTGAAGAGACTGTTGAGTCGGACGTAGCATCAGAAGTGGTGTCCGAGGAATTCTCCGTAGAGCCGGATACTGCAGCAGTTGAGCCATCTGTGCTATCACTAGAGTCAGTTGAGCCATCTGTGCTATCATCATCTGTGGAAGGTTTACTAACGTCTGATGATTTGTCAGAAGAGGCGGTAGAATCATCGGTAGATGCCGAAGCTTCCGTAGAACCTTCAGATGTAGAGTCTGCAGTAACAGTAGAGTCAGAAGCATCTGAAGCACCCGAGACATCGGTTGAGTCCGAAGCGGATGCTTCTGTTGAGCTTGAGGCATCTGTGGAGTCCGAGGCGGATGCTTCTGTTGAGCTTGAGGCGGATGCTTCCGTTGAGCTTGAGGCATCAGTGGAGTCACCAGAGACACCTGTAGAATCTGTAGATTGGTCTGTGGAATCTCTGGAATCGGACACCGAAGATGATGAGGCTTCAGAAGTCGCGTCGCTGGAGTCAGTGGAGCTGGAATCGCTCGAATCGCTTGAACTGGAGTCACTAGAGCTGGAGCTGATATCGGTCGAGCTGGATAAATCAGTGGAAGCCTCAGAGGTGTCTTCGTCGTCACCACTTCCCTCTGTGGAGATTCCACTGTCGGTAGTTGATTCTGACTCATCTCCCGATCCCTCAACAGTGGAACTAGTCGAGTCGGACTCGTCGAAGGGCGTCGGACTGTCACTTTGCATAAGTTCCTCAGCTTCGGGTGTAGTTTCCGTGCTTGGTTTACCTTCCAAATCGATAATAGCGGCGCTCTTTTCAACTTGCGGCAGGGTGTCGTCGACCAGCTCAATGCCATCTTCATCACAATCCTCCTCGTCATCCTCGATGGGTTTGTCGGTGCTCGTCAAGGGCAGTATCTCATCCTCGGTGCAAGCCTCGGGATTACATTTCTCTGACAGGGGTTCGACCTTCGATTCATCGCAGGTTACGGACTTGGTTCCATTGGACAGGCACAGGACTTCACGAACTCGCTCACCTCCTCCACACGGTTTGCTACACTGTCCCCAGGGACCAGTGAACCATTCACCTGGGCACTCCTTCTCCTCGCCCTCGCACTCCTCTTCTGACTCCGGCTTCGCATCCTTGCTGCATTTGGAGTCATCACTAGCTGGACTCACTGTCTTGCCATCGAACTCCCCGCAGATGACAATGCGTGACTTCACACCCTTTCCGCAGGAAGCAGAGCACTTGCTCCATTCCGAGGAGAACCACTGAGCCTCGCACTTGGGCGATTTGCATGGTCGAGATAGAGTGGGCACCTCTGGTTCGCAGAACTCCTCCGGATACACCTTACCATCCTTGTTGCCACAGATGGCCGTACGGGTTTCGGTGTTCTGACCACATGCATTGCACTGCAAGACAATGGAACTCAGCATATGAAGGCCGGATAAGTGACTTCTCTACTTACACCGCTCCACTGAGAGATAATCCAATCAACGCCCTCACAAGGCGTCAAAAGGCAGGACTTCTCCTCCTCCGGCTTCTCCTCTACGCAATCTTCTTCGGGCAGCACTCGCTTGCGGCCGTTCTCCTTGATGAAGCAGGTCACCTTGCGCGTCTGCTTTCCCTCGCCGCAGAGCTTATCACATGGCGTCCAGGGTCCCAGATGATACTTGGGGCAGTTCTTGACGTCGCGATTGCACTCCTGTTGGGTGGCCGGCTTGTTGCCCACCTCCTTCAGGCAAACGGCATCTTCCTCGACCGAATGCTCGCTGAAATGGGAAGTTGTAATTGGGTTTTTGGAATCATATAATAGAGATAAGATATGATCACTTACCCTGAGGCGGAGATCCTCTCGCAGGTGATGCTTCTGTTCTGGAAGCCATCGGATCCGCAGCCCTTGGAGCACTTGGACCACTCACCCTCCACCCAGTGGGGGGCACATGGTTCCGTACCGCAGGCCTGTTCCTCCGCTGGCTTGGACTTCTCATCGCAAAGCGACGGATTGACTTCCGCCAAAGTGATGCGGTTGTTGCACGTAACCACTCGATTCTGAGTTCCACCGCCGCAGGAAGCACTGCAGGCACTGAACTGGTGATGCGTCCACGTGTGCGTATCCTGTTGCGGGTGACTGAGCGACTCGGGGATGCTGTACTCGTAGTTCAGGCTGACGTTCTTCTGCTGCACCAGCATCACAATGAAGAGGCTCTCCGAGATGGGGCCGCTGCAGGTCAGTTGATCGGGTGCCGCGAAGCCCATGGGTGTGCGTTGGTAGTTCCACCACGAGTTGGCGAAGAACACGGGCCGGGGGAAATCGATGCGCCAGTCGCCGTTCAGGTAGTAGTGTCCACTGTGGTTCCGGCAGGCCAGATAATTGCTAGACGGCTGCGTCTCCTCGATGCGAATGTTGGTGGCACCCTCGGGCAGGAGCAGCAGGTCATTGTAGCCGGGCGCCAGGTCCTTGGTGGAAATGGTGTTGCGAATCGTCTTGCAGGTGCTGCCATCGCCGCCGCACTTGCGGCACTTGTCCTCCTTGGCGTTGCTGCCCAGCATCATGTCACAGCCCACGGGCAAGCACTGCCCGTTGACGCACACGTCGAGACCCTGGTCATTGCAGCGCGTTCCGTCGATCACCGTCTCCCGTTGGCGGTAGTAGAAGCGCTCGCCCTTGGGCATGCAGTTCAGCTCGCAGGGATTGGGCGCCTTCACGTAGGGCACCCACTCGTGGTAGATGCCATCGAAGTTCTGCCTGTCGAAGCGGGAGCACTGCTGCGCCCGGAAGTCGGGCTCATCCTCCGGACAGTCTTGCGTGTTGCACGAGAAGTAGCGACGACTGCCTCCACTGCAGACTGCTTCGCCACGGTCACTGTGGAATATTGGGTGATTTATTTTATAAAGGAATTTAAGTGAAAGCTCCAGAGATTCGAAAACTTTAGTATGCCATCGTCTGCTACAAAAATTTGGTGTTGGGTGTTCTTAAGCCAAGAACATAAATGCAACCGCGAATTCTTTAGGTGAATAGTTTAAAATTCCAATAAATACTGTTTATATATATATATCTTAGAACCGAAATGTTGCTTCTATTAATTTTTTTTATTCTACATAATTTACATATACATATTTATTTATCATCACTTATGTATTTCAATAATATTTTAGTTACTATATTGTATAAATAATGTCAAGGGGAGAACCACCGATGATTTGGATTCGTTGGTAGCTCTAGTTTCTATTATATCTTTAATGGTTTACTCACTCTCTGCGCAGACACTCCCGAGTCTGGTAGGACACTCCACCGCCGCAGGTCCTCGAGCAGTCGGAGGGCGAGCTCCAGGGTGTCCACTCATCGGGATCCTGACCCTCGCCGCCGGGCGTCACGGAGCTCTCCGGCAAGTACATATTCGCCCCATATTGTCTTTTTTGTCTTAGTCCAGGCTGGAATATCCATTGAAAAAGAAAGGATTAGCTCCCTTCAGGATCTCTTCGTCCCCGGTCATACTTACAAATCTGCTTTGGGAATCATGGATGCCGGCCAGAACAATGAATGCTACCAAGGCAGTTGAGCTGCAAGTGGAAAGCGGAGAAGGCAATTTAATTAAACGCCACCCAGACATAACCTCGCCCAACTTGGCCATTCATTAAAATCAAGGGACCGAAGTCACGTGTTGACTTGTTGCACATATATTTGTTGACTCTGCCGCATGCCAGTGGACACACGAGTGCTCAGACTCATTAGAGTTGGGGAAGCAACAGTTTGGATTTCGATGTCGATGATGGGATGATGGGATGATGGGATGGCGGGGGAGGAAGCAACTTGGACTGGGACTTTCTCAAAAGACTCTACCCCGCGGGTCCGGCGAAGGGGCACCAGCACAGACTTTTGTGGGGCTTCGCGGCGACAACATGATGAACTTGTTTATGCTCACTGGCCAGAGCAAGCAAACATTGAACTTGTTTTTGCGGCTAAAACTGTGGACCCCCTCCCTCCACCAAACTAGAGATTGCGAACAAAAAAAAAGAATGGGACTTGGTCAAGTAAAATTTGCAATTTCTTCGGTAACAATTTTTTATTATGCGCCGCGTGCACGGACCATAAATATGCAATGCCACATAAACAAGACATAATTTAGCAGGGCTTCCTGCCGATTTGCCAAAAGGAGAGAAGCGAAAAGCCAAGCAAATAATAAGTACCGAAGGAAAGCCAGGGAGAATATACGATTATGCCGCAGACAATTCGACGCCGACTTCTTAGCTTCCAAGGAGGATGTCGTTTCGCCCCGAGGACAAGTTGCGTGAATATGTCAAAGGCGTTCAATGTTGCAGGCAACGTTTGCTGCACTGCATCCACTGCCCCTGCAATCCCCCCACCTGATTCTTTTCTGTTGGGGGCTTGCCAATTTAATTTCTGACTGCCACTGCGTGCGGGGAGCCTCTCGGTTTGTTCCGCTTGGACGCCTCCGACTGATGGCGCTCGCTCGCTCGCCTCCTGACTTTCTAGAGGACAGCGCCGAGGACATCCCCTTTGGGTCCTTGGAACGCAGCAGGCGTGCTGCTTATGACAGCCGCAGGGCAGGATGGGCGCCAAGTGTGGCCATAATTTTTATGCTTCTGTGTTGGCATTTTAATGCAATTTGAGCGCATTTCCCTTTTGAAACCAATGCCAGGACACCTATTGCTTTGGCAAGGACAACGGCAAATGGCAAACCGACAACGGCACACATTTCACAGTCCATTGAGCAGGGGCGGCGTCGCCCAGTCGACCAGTCGCCCATTTGACTCCTTCTCGAGGCATTGCGTCATGCAAACAGGATACCAGGATGCCAGGACAGGACACCCAGGACCCCCAAGACCAACCCGATTAATTGGGCAGTTCCAAGGAAACCGCTGAGGCGGCAAAAACCGCAAGAGCGCACTTCTTGATTTCGTTTTCATACGCGACGACTGCTGATTACGCAAAATCCTCCTCCTCGGACTCGGGGCATCCCAGACAAATATTTTTTGGGGCTTGGAGGATTGGGGGAAAAGCATTGTTATTGCCACATGCGGCGGATGCCACGTGACACTAGCACAAACAGTTGGCGCAATCGTCAAATAAGTTACACATGTCATGCGAACCGCCGCCACAGAAATGTCAAACAAAACGGGCGGAGGAAATGCTAAATTCGGCTGGAAGTTTACAATAATACAGTGTGGCTTTCAGACCAGATTAACATCGGGAGCCACACAATCCCTGACCCCATTTAGTTTTGTGACCAGGATTTAGTTGGCTGGCAGGCGAGATCAAAACTAGAGGCCAATTATCGGGTTTTTGGCCAGAAATGGTCCCACAATAGCCGCCCATTGTTCATTGTACTCCAACTCCCAGCATTACAAAGGCATTTGGGCTTGCCGCTCTAAGCGGTGATAATATTTTAAGGGGCCATGGCAATCGCTGCATAAATGCAGTGAGAGTGCAGGGAAATGCTCCCTTTTTATGTCTTTAGCTCCACAATTGCAGGCATTATCAGTCAACTTGAACAACTACAGCGTGGATGCAAATCCAGGCCACAGATACATATATCCGTATATACACTCTCTCCAGACCGAGTAACTAAAAGATATTCACTCCATGCATCCATGCCAGAGATATATTCATGATCGTATAATTGCTTTCAAATGCCTTCCACGCAACAAGTGCATTCGGGAGTAGAATGCGTATACACACAGAGAAATATTTGGTTAATATTGGTGAATAAGAAATCGACAGTTTTTTATTTAGCTTTAATAATAATAATAAATGTCACAATGCGCACTAAAACAATTTAGAAAATTTTTAAGACAGCAATATATTTTTTTTAACGTTTAAATTATTAAAAAAAAATCTCAAAAAATATTATTCCAATTGTAAAATATAATTTTGAATTTATAAAAGATTATAATGTTAACCTTAAACGGACAAAATTAATATTTCAAAGTAAATAACTTGATAAACGTTTTCAGTTATTGAAATGTTTTTCTATTTTTTCTTTTCTGTGTGTAGGAGTGTGATCTTCAACAAAGTATTTCAAGAATGCACTTACTCCAAAAAAATAATATTTCTTTTGTGTAAAATGTGGCAACGACCATCGTAAATTAAGCGCCCGCTAATGAGCCGTAACTACAACATCAACATTATCAGCGGCACTTGCTCCACAAGTGCGTGCACTTAGCCGCCAAACTCAAGACCGGCAACAAATTACGGCTAAACAAAACGGAATCCAAAGATATCGGAACAAAAATATAATGTGGCGAGTCGAAATCCAAACAATTGCCGCCGAAACACAAATAAATTCTGACCAGATTTCACACCTGACCGTTGAGAACTGACGTTAGAATTGTTTACATGACTCATCCGCGAGGTCGATTAAGTAGAATTCCCCCACTTCAGCACCAACCACCCACTTGTAACACAGAATTCGATTCGATTCCTTCCCATGCCAATTGATCAAGGCAACTAAAGAGCTGCAGAGGAGTTGGACGCATCAAGTTAATCAAATGGCGGGGCATGCAATATTTGAGCTGCATCCATGAGGATTCCGATTCCAATTCCAATTCCACAGCTGCCTCTGCAGATCCCGAACCCGGGGCCCTTTGATGAAGATGGAATGCCCATGGCCCCCAGTTTGCCAGCTGCAACCGTTTGACTTCTGCTGGCCCCTTTCGCTTTTTTATGTTGATTGCGAGGAACGAAAGGAATTTGATGTTGCAGGCAGGCAACTGATTTAATTGCAGCGAACTGAAAGTGCAGCTAAATGCAACCTCCCTACACAGAGAGAAATGATTGTAAGATAAGATGATATTTTTTATGATCTGTCATATTGTTTTGGAAAATATATCCTCAATCCAAATACTTGAAAATAATAATGTGAGTCTTGAAAAATAAATACTTATTGCTTTTTTTTATAACTAAAATCTTACTAAAGAATATAAAATATATATTATTTATACAATTTGATGATTTTTCGTACCCATTTAAAACGGTAATTTAAATTGGACATGAACAAATTTTAAAGAATAAATAAAAATTAAAAAAAAAAAACCAAGAAGGTAAAATTATACTGCCAAAAATATACCTTCTTAGTTATTTTGGTAGGCAAAACTTTGAACAATGCAACTCTTTATATTTGGAGCCACAAACTCAAAATAATTTTAGGATTTTTCTTAGGGACTTCTTAGCGGAGTTATAAACGATACAAGTCATATACCTTGCTTATTTATTTTATTTTAATATTAATTGTTTTTTCCATCTACTTGAGGCCTATGAAATCTTCTGCCTAATCTGATGCAGATCAATTTAGTCAGTAATTCCTAATCAGCTTCGTTAGTGCGTTTTATTTGGCCGCAAAATACCAGGCAGCAATTATGCACTGGGATTCTGGGATCCCAATCCAGCTCATTAGTCGGAAGGATGCGTGCGGATGTGTGACACCCGTTTGTTCAAATACAATTACATAGTCATACAATTATCGCAAGACAAGCACAGAGAGAGGGAGACTAATGCAAAACGCCAAATTGTGGCTGAGGTGTGGCCAGGTAAATGCTCATGTTGCCAGGTGATGATGCTCTTGCTCCTCCTGCCGAAGCTCTGATGATGATGATGGCTCTATGAAGAAGATGCGGGCTTTGGGCGGGGGCAGAAAGCTGGTGGAACGACGACATTTGTTGCAACGGAAGTAAATGTTTGCATTGTTGAAATTTTAATTGCATTTGCATAAAGCAACGCACACAGCAGAGGAAGAGTCGGAGAGTTGGAGATGGAGATGGAGCAACATCCTCCGTTTGCCGGGGAATGGAAAATCTAGCTGCCATTTTGACTGGCAGCCAAACACTTGCACAGCCTGGCCAAGCAATTATCAATTTCGAAATTAATTTAACTTAATTGAGTAGTGAAAATAATAAACATACGCCTTTTGCCCCGAGTGTTTACGAAATGCAAGCATAGCAGTGCTGCTGCTGCTGCTGCTGGAGATTATGCAACATTCTACCAATTTCCAACGATGCCTACAAACTTGCATTTGTGTGTGTCTTCCAGGGGGCTAAAAGGCACAACAAAGTTTGCCCAAATGCCTAATGAAATATTTGCCACGCGTTTGGCCAAATGAGCAGAGCAAATGAGCAAACAGAATGCACATTTGAAACCCAGGGTCTTCGAACAAAAAAGAGGGAAAGAGATTTCACTATGCGTTTCACTTGGCCAACTTACTGACCCATAAATTTCACTTCGCTGTCAACGGCGGCAGCTAAATGTTCGGCTGGTAAACAAATTTTTATGGCCCACGTTGCAAGCAAGCCTCCTCAGGAGAATCCACACTGCTGTGCAGCTAATTAGAGGCATCATAATGCCGCTGTCGCGACTTCCCAGCCTCAAAGAGACCCCCCTCTTCCGCCCGCACAAACATTGGCAATTTTCTATTTGCCCAACTCATTCGGTTCGAGATTGCAACAAGCTGCTTGACTTCACTTATGGCTAATAGCACTCAAATGGGGGGGGGAGGGCCTAGTGAAACATCCACTTTTGCACCCTTTGCGAACTTTGAACTGGAAGGGGGCAGCCAGTGGGGGATTATTAATCAGGTCTCTGTGTAAACATTTTAGCGCCAACTTGTGATAAAAAAAAAGAAAAGAAGTGGGGGGAATTCGAAAATAGTGCTCACAGGATGCCTAATGAGCTGGCATATTTCACCACTTAATTAGCGTCGAACTAAAGGTACATAAAAAAACACAAAAAAGTAAATAAAAATTGCTAAATTTTTCATTTTCAACAAATGAAAACTATTTTGGGAAGGGCTATTTTTTAAAGAATTATGCCATAACTTTTAGAATTCCAAAAAAAAAACAGAAAGTAATAAAATTCCTCATTACTTATGCTAAATACAAGATATATCTGTCTTAATTTTCAGCAACCTGTTCTTGGGAAGAATTCGAAAATAAACAATGACCAACTCCCGAAGCTTGACGCAAACAAATTTCAGTTATTTATAATAGCCATCAAATCGAATTGGTAACCCAGGCAATTGGCTTAAATGCTATCATGTCAGCAAGTACCTGACGGATAAAATGTGGAGCAGACATTGATTTATGGCGCAATTACGGATTCGCTTATTGTTTCACCGAAAGTACTTGTCAGCTTTCAGTTTTACTGGTAAGTATAGTGGGTTCTTTACCTCTTAAGGATTCCTTTCTGCCGGTTGAAGTGTGTATAACGGGTATGCACTAATGCACAGAGAAAAAATGCATAAATAAAAATATTTATATTATTTTACAAAATGTGGTATTTAAAAATAGTATACTTAACATTTCTATGAAATAACTGATATGAAAAGATATCAAATTTATATGTTTAAATCATAAATTCGATATAAAAATGATATGTTTAAATCACAAATTTGATATTAATCATATTTGATTTTTTATTGATACGAAATAAGGTAGAATTTAACCTGTATCAAATGGTTACCAGATTACAAAATGTGGTATTCCAAAATACATTACTTAACATTTCTATGAAAAATATATCAATTTGATATGTTTAAATCATAGTTTTGACATTAATCTTAATGGCTTTTTATTGATACGAGATAAGCTTGAATTTACCCCTATCTTATATCAAATTTTTATTCTGTGTACAATGTACAGCCAATCGGAAGTCGAAAAGGGCTGCGTCCCTGACCCCCAAATAAGGGCTATCAATTTGAACTGCATTTCGGTTCATTTGCTGTCATCAAGATGCCCATCACGTTTCCCAAGAACACCCCGGCAAACCGATCGTCGCCTGTCGTCGGCCCAAAACATTTTTATGGGTTTTTATGCGGTCTTTTTTTTTGGTTTTTGGTTTTTGGCTGGCGGCGAACACACATATGAATTCACTTGTTGCTGCATAGCCCCTTACAGTTTCTGGTTTTATTCAGTCGGTGGCTTCCCGATTCACAGGCAGACAGAACTTTTTAGGCACATTTTACTGCATGTGACGCATCGTTTGCTTCCTGCTCGTTGGGTCTGCAGAATTTTTGGATATTTCTGCAGTCATGCCACGGGTTTTTCTCCTTTTCTGTTTCTGTTTTGGTTTTTGTATTTTTTTTGTATCTTGTTCGGGCTGTGCAATTTTCGTGGCGGCATATTTTGGGGCATCCTTTTTATCTTCCGCGTTTTCAGGGTGCGATGACCTCCTCGTCTGCGGCTGATCGATCTAAATGTCTGTGTGTTTTGTATACACTAAGACATATCCCTGGTTTTTAGCAGGGCAAACATAGCTCAGATCAACTCAGCTCCCAAGTTATTTGCCACTCACACACATTTGATTTAGCATAATTAAACGCCGCCGAGTCGGCGGTCTTTTGTTAATTAAGCATAAAACATTAAGTCATGGGAAAGCGATGTGCAGATCGTCGCGAAATCATTAAGCATGCCATTGGGGGGCCATCGGAGCATCGGACCCCCAGCACATGTGGCAAATGCAGCGTGCAACATTGCCGCCATGAACTTGGGAGGCAATTGACGCATGGAATGAGCTGATCCGCAGGATTTGCTCCAAGCTGATGCAATTGCAACAAGGGGGGCGTTTGTTCAACATAATTTGCTGCTCATTTGCCGCATCATTCGATATTCCGAGGAAATCCATCCCAGGCACACATGCCATTTCCGGGCGGGGATTTTACAAAACAAAAAGTACAGAAAGTGCAGAAAAGCACCCACTTCGCTAGATCAACATTTCGGATTTTCTGCCTTTCTGATTTATTTATAGCTATTAAGGATCAATTATGCAATTCGAGTGTGTGTTTACTTGACTTGTGCATGACTTGCTTAGTTTCTTGGGTTTTTCAAGGCAACTGGCTCGCTGCGTGTATCATTTCGAAAGCATAAATTTGGAAAATTTAGTGTTTATAGTGCGGCCCGCACAGATCACACTCAATAAACAATTTGGCCCAGCAACTAAGTACGTATGTGTTTTTCTTGTTATTCTTGTTGCATCCATTTTCCTGCCCGCTCTGAATTTAGTGTTTTCCGCAGAATATTATACTCGAAACATAACAAACATTTGGGGGCTACAATTTATCAGCATAGGTAAAAAGTGTTATTTTTAGATTCGGGAATTTTTCTCTAAATACACAGAAGACTAGGATGTTAGTTCCAAAGAAAGAGGCATTGGAATTCTTCGCGAAGTAGAGAGTCGAGATCTCCAGCAGCCTCAACTGGTGTCAAGTTCAAAGACGTCACGAGTCACAAATTTTCGCTTAATGTAATGTATATTTTGGCCACTTAATGGCCACACACAGACGACTCATCTGGCGAGAGATACGACCAATGAGATGCCCGGTTACTGATTTACCGAGTGCCTTAAAACGTTTAGTTTGTGCCATTAAACTACAGACACATAATGATGGTTATACGTATGTTGACCCGTTCTTGGAGATTCGAGATTATCAGGGTTCGGTTTGCCAAATGATCAGATACCCTACACAGGAATGCTGCTCTCGAGATGTGATTCTCAAGAACTTTTCCATTAATTCAGCCAACAAGAATATTTCGAAAATTTGCTAGGAAAAACTATGGTTTCCTGTGAATTGTGATTAGTACCCCCCCAGATACCATGTGTCCCCAAACACTGGCCAACATGGGTCATGTGGTGGCCACATTTTTATCGCAGTGCGACCAAAAAACAATGCCGAGTTCTATAGTTTTTCACTGACGTTGACAAACGGAGGGGAATAGAGATTTTCGCTTTCAAGTGGCTAACGCACAATTTTCGCGAAAAACTGAAAAACGAAAAACTTTAAAATGCTTGACGAATGGATGCGCTAACTGCCAGTTGGCCGGGAAACAAGTTTCTGGCCTTTTATGTCGGACGGTGTCGGACTTTATGACTTTGGCCAAAAATAAAACGCACGCAACGCTTGTGGTCAACGAGGGGCCGCAAAGAACAGCCAGCTTTATAGAGATGGAGTTTATGGCCCAGATAGGGATGGGGATGTCCAGTGCGGCATGTGCGTGAGAGCAGCCAAAACCCGTCGCTGAGATCTCTGGAGTCAACTTTGAACTGACCACTCCGAGTAGCTGTCCAAGTTTCTGGCCTGTCTCTATGGGTACTTTTCTCTGGACACTTCAAAGCGCACGCACTTCACCTACGAACGCAACTCTTTGGGATAAATATTTACGTTTCCATTCGAAAATTTGATTTGATTTCTTCGTTTTTCCATTTGGAATCGCACTCACACACACATTTGGGTGTAGAAACCGAAAGACCTGACGATAGAGTGCAGGTGAGGTAATGGCACAATTTTCTGGGCCAGTGGGTGGAGATCCGATCTGTTTGGCTGTTTGAAGTGAAACCGTGCTGCCGGAAATTGAGATGTTAAAAGGGAAATTGATTATGCCTGAAATTAGGCTGGCCGAAATTAGCTAAATAATAATTTAATTTTATTTATTAAATTCCATGAAAAAGGATACCACCGTAATGGCCATAACTTTTAATACAACTTTGCGAGCTTAATTGCTAATGGAAACATTTTCGCCAGGACGCAGGACGCACAACGCACAGCGCACACACAATAACACATTAGGAGGGCTTTGAAAATGCTTTGAAAAATGTTGCAATTTTCATTAACAAACTTCAATTAAGTTGGCAATGTAATTTGGCATGCAAACAAAATGCTGGCCAGGATAATGGCAGTCGCGCAGAGTGTCAACATCGAGGAGCGCCTGTTGCACAGCGAGCACGTAGCCAGGATACGCCCACATCCGCACATGTGGAAGGACAATCGGGATGAGGATTCACAGGGAGGAGCTGGAGGATGCCCGTGTCAAGTGTTTGCGCATGTAGTTCAAACGGAATTAAAATTCCAATTGACACAGTAATTTGCTGGCAACACAAAGGGAATCAATTTCAGGGATTGGGATTGGGATTGCACTTGCGCTACATCTCTCGCGTTCGGATGGATGGATGGATGGATACATGTTTGTCGGATGCTTACCACAACCGCCTCGATAAATCCATTTTGTGGCTCCTTGCTGACAGGACAACAGCACAATAGACGTCGCCCCTCACTTTTCGCGTTTTCCACACTCTCTATATATATTTTTCTCTGTTTGTGTATCGTTTCGATTGGAATCGTCTCCTTGTCCTCCTGCTGAAGTGGCTAGCACTCGAAAGAAATGCCACTTGAGTTTTAATTATCTGGCGCACACAGAACTTGTCACTCTTCAAGTATCAAAATTTATTCGGCACTTTGCGCCTGCGCATTGCCACAGGACATGGTATAATAACCGATCGCGAGTACAACTATCCTAAGGGTCCAAATCTCCGACTCGATTCGGCACACATCCGCAGGGTTTGACGGCACGCCAGCAACTGATCGACTCGTATGCGAGATCGCTCTAATTCTGTGCTGTGCTGTGTGCTGTGCCACAGAAGCAGAAGCAAAAGCAAAGCAAAGCAGCAGTAGCAGAAGCAGCGGATCGGAAGCAAGCAGCACGATATCGTAGCTCTATATAGCTTTAGTTTTAGTGCGATAGCGTCCACAAAGGACGGCTTCCGCCCCTTCTAATCTCGGGCTCTCGTACTTCTCGTACTTATATCTTCTCGATGCTCTGCAGGGCTAAGCTACCCAGTAAGTTCTATATAAAAATCACTTAGTTTATGATCCTTTGCCAACCGGCCCCCACTAGAGACTAAAGTCGACTGGCGTTATTGTTTATTTTCTTTCTTAGTTTTTTTTTGCAGTCTCTGCACTGTAACAACTGGTTCCCCGGCGACTCTCGACTCTCACTGATCTTTATGCGTTGCACGTGTGTGAGGAGCGATCCGATCCGATCTGAACCGAAGTTGCCAAGTGATTTAGTGGCCCTGCCCTCCACATGGCACTCGCACTCCCTGTCAAGATCAACCGGCGGTACTAATGAGCCGCCAACACATGTCGACATCCTTTGGCTCTGGCCACTGATCCTGACTCCTGAAATGCATCTCAATTTCACTCTAATTACCATGGGCCAACACATGTGCCATGTTCTTTGTTTACTCTGATTTTTCGCCCGTTTCACAGACAAATTTAGGCATCCGTTTTGGGCTGTGGGATAAATTGCAGTCAGCAGTCTGGCATTGCCAAGAGCGTCATTGATGCTGCATATTAGCTATCCGCAGCATCGATTTCACGAAATTTGATGAGTTCATTCATGAATTTCGTTCATCCAGAAAAAGTCAGAGCCTGAACGATGATTTCCGCATTCCACACAGCTTGGGTTTCTATATTTGGTTCGCATTCAACATTCAAATCTCAACCAAAACTCATGTTTCCGCCAAAAAATAGAACTTGCTAGCTGATTAGTGCCTTACAATTTAAAGCTCAAGAGATGTGGAAAAGAAGCATGGGCAAAAATTCGATTTCTTACTTCACAATCAGACTTTGACCAAAACCGCAAAATAAATAAAAATACTTCCAAAAATGTAAAGAATCTAAAACAAAAACAAAAAGGTCCAACCCTTGCATGGCAACATACAAAATTTGATATAAAAACATTATAATCACTCTGCCTTATCAACATGGTTATGCTTATAATGTTTTTCTAGTAACTACGAAGTCTTTAACTTTCAGAGTCTGATAATGCTTTTCGGTGAAATAAAAACAAGTATAAAACCTTGAGAGAAAGATCCTAAATGTGTTAATTCAAGCAGGAAGCTATATTATACATTTAAATTTGGTTAAAATTAATCTCAGCAGCAAGTTAATTTCCGCCAAAAAATAAAATAGTTCCAACTCGCTGATAATGCGATATACATATTTTTTAAACCCGAATAACGTTTAAGAAACGGTTATATAAGTCTTATGCCAATTCTATTTTTACACCCGGCCTTATCAACACTTGAACAGGGAAAGTCGCCCTCCAGTTAGCTAATAAGTCGCATAAATCCACATATTATCCACATTTCAAGGCGAACCAGCGACTGGCGATATATGGAACGCGCTCGATATTATGAAAAAAATTCGCAAATATAAGTAAGTGCTGTGCGCCGGGGGCATGATATATAAAGCATCCATTCATGAATATAGGACCAAGTTCTAATTGGCATCGCGGCGGAAGCCTGTTATCTCAAAACAGTTGATATGCAGCCACAGCTACGGACACTGCCTTGGTTTGGGTGAACTCCAATTAGCATGGCGATGACCCATTTAGAACAGCTTCCGTCTCTGGGACAGGGGCGCTTCTCTCGATGCTAGAGCGAGCTAGTCTCCCTTATCGCCGCCCAGTTCCGCTGCCACTCAATATCGGTATCCTAAGCGCCCAAGTATGTGGGTGAAGGGTGGCTGCGGCGGCAGTGGGATCAACAGGAAGTCGGATAGTGGATGGTTTTATATAAACGGTATATAATAGAAAACTATAGATTACAATGGCGATAACAGTTCAGCTTTAGTCATAGTCGCTGCTCTCGTACAAACTAGAAACCTGGATCCCAGTCCGTTTGCTGGGCCTCCATGTTCGTGGTATAGCACTGCAGAATGTCGCCGGCTTGCGGCAGCACTTTCGTGTCCTTAAAGCGTAAGCCGCACTCCACGTCCTTCTTGATGGTGTCCACCTCGTTCTTCAGATGCCGCATCGACTCCAGCGGCCCGTTGTAGACGACTTCTCCATCGCGAACCAAGCGGAATTTCTGGGCCTTCTTCAGCACTCCCTTGGTGCAGCGGCAGCCCGCCACGGGCACCTCCTTGCGGCCCTCGTTGATGAGGAAGTTTTGCAGGACATTGGCCTCGCCCAGCACCTCCTCCACTTCCACGGGCGGCAGCTTGCTGCTCAGCTGCTCCTTCAGGTCATCGATCAGGCGGTAGATGATGTTGTAGCTGCGCACATTCACTTCCTTGGCCGCTTTCAGCTGAGGTGTCTCCACGGCAAAGGCATAGATAATGGCATCGAAAGCCTTGGCCAGCTCGAGATCGCCCTCGGTCACGTTGCCCACGCCATAGTGCACGATGTCCAGGCGGCAGCTCTCGTTGCTGCTGTACGTCTCCAGCACATCCAGTATGGCCTCCACAGAGCCATGAACATCGCCCTTGATGATGACACTGACCCTCGGTTTGCCCTCGTTGTCGTCCACCTGCTTGACCCGCTGGCCCCCGCGCATCCTAAAGCGACCGGCCAGCCGACGGGCCTCACGCTCCGCCCGGTACTTGGCCTGGTGCTCCTCCTCCTTTTTGCGAATCTCATCGCTGCTGGACTCGATCTTCTCCTTTTGCTCCTCGTGCTCGCGATACTTCAGTACGGCGTGGGCTTTTTTCTAAACGAAAGGAGTGCTGTTATTGGAGGGCAAAAAAAGAGAAAATCTTATCTATAATCACCTCCGTTTCCACCTCGAGTATAAGATCACCAGCAAGGGGCAGTTCGCGCCAGCCCAGAATCTCAACGGGCGTGCCCGGCGGAGCTTCGCTCAAAGGCTGGCCATTGTGATCGAAGAGACCTCGCACTTTGGCATGAGCCAAGCCACTTAGCAGCACGGAGCCCTTACGCAGCGTTCCTCGCGAAACGATGGCCGTGGAGAGCTTGCCACGGCGAGGATCGGTCTTCGATTCCACCACGATTCCCTCAACCAGACCCGTGGGATCCGATTTGAGGCCCATGAGGGTGGCCTGTGTGCTGACCGCCTCGGCCAGAAGTTGCAGGTTGGTGCCCTTGAGGGCCGAGATCGGTATTACTTGGACATCACCGCCGTGCTCCTCGAGAGCCAGGCCCATTTGGGCCAGTTCCCGCTTGCTCTTTTCCTAAAAGAAAATGCGGTTTTATGGGTAAGCTCAGGAAGATTATCAAGAACTTACAATATTAGCCTCTGGCTTATCGATCTTGTTGAGCGCCACGATAATGGGAACTTGAGCCTCCTTGGCCAGCTGAATAACCTCTCGTGTCTGGGCCATAACGCCGTCCTCGGCGGCCACCACGAGCACAATGATGTCCGTGGCCACAGCTCCGCGAGCTCGCATCGCGCTAAAGGCAGCATGTCCCGGTGTGTCCAGAAAGGTGACCCGTTCTCCGTTCTCCAAGGTGACTGTGAAGGCGCCTATGTGCTGGGTAATCCCACCAGCCTCGCCGCCAGCCACATCCGCACCTCTGAGGGAATCCAGCAACGTGGTCTTGCCATGATCGACGTGTCCCATTACTGTGACAACGGGTGGACGTGGCTGCAGAAGCTCTGGCGGAGCAGGCGGTCTGGGTGCCACATCGCGTTCTCTCTGGTCATCCTCGCTGGTTGTCTCGGGTGTGGCTACCACCCGGGTTTTGGCGCCCAGTTTCTTGGCTATTTCCTGGATGATCTTCAGATCTGCCAGCTTGAAAGCGGGTTCAATGTTGTCGGCGCCCTTGACATACAGCATGGCCTCCTGGACATCATCTAGAAGGTGTTGGATCATTAATTAGCTAACCAAATGAAAAGATAACCATATTTACCCAGTGGTCTTTCCAGCTCCTTGGCCAATTGGGCCACGCTCATGTGCCTCCAGATATCGGAGGCTCCGCCGCCTGTCGTCTGTGCCTTTTTGGGGGAGTATTCTATAATTCTGGGGGATTTCTAAACCAATTAGTGAGTGTGTCCTCTGGAATCGAGTGGGTTTTTGAATTTCTCAAATTTACCCGGCATACAGTTTGAGAGCCACCACCTCAGTGACTCTAAAACCTACCTTCTCCTCTGCTGTTTTGCGGCGTTTCAGGCGTGCGGCGTTCACATGGAATCTCCTTAGAACCGCCGGCGGCTGTTGCCAATGTGTGACTGCTCTGCTGGAGTGCAGGGTATTGGCCAGTCGACTTATATTAACAACTCGAAACATTTTCTAAGCGCGTTTTCCTAATTTTAATTAACTTTAACTTAACTTTTGAGTCGCGTAACTGCTGCTGCCTATTTCCAATCAGCTGGTTCAATCGAAAATCATCGATAAAACATCGATAAAAGAGGCTTTTCAGTTTTTTACCCAGCCCTAATTTGCCGTACGTCAACATAGATGGCGCCCTAATGTTTATGTAAAATTATGTAAAATAAACATGAATATTATACGCCATCTAGCGAGTCTATCAAACAACTGCAGCAGTGGCGCCATCTGAATTCTACACGGATGAATAATTACGCCGAAGATAATGTAAAATTCTACAAGTAGATGAAATGTATAAAAGGTTTTAATTTTACATTACATTACAAGCAGTAGTTATCAAGTCGACCCTGTGATCTCATCAAAATATCGATGAATGTATCGATAAGGCGCCAAAATACAATTTCTAAATCGTCCGGACCTTTTTCCCGGATTTCGTACAGTTTTTGCTGCTGCTAGACTTCCAGTCCTCAACGAGCTTATCTGAGATTTTGTTGCATACTTTTTGAATGCCAACAAAGGCTTCATTAAAATAATTGGGCATACTCGTAAAGCTAGAATAAACATTTTTAAAATTTTTAGAATGATGATAACAATTATATTATAAGTTTAAAGGAAAACCGAGCACATCTGTGTTTTACTGCCGTAAAAAAGGATACAAAATAAATAAATACAGCCTTTATTTTCTGTGGCCATGATTGATTTAAATGGTTTTAATAATTGCTTTAATTCTGCCTCCGCATCCTTTAAATTGCCCTTCTAAGCGGCTGCGTGAGTGTCAATCACTGCCATTGGGGCTGCAAACTCAAACTGGCAGCTAGTTTGGAGGGATTCTCGGCTCTCGAGGCTCGAGCCCTTCTCGTGACTGACGCTGAATGCCACTTAATTCGGTTTTGAAGCGAGTTGCATGTCAAAATGATTGCTCTTCTGCAAACAGCGCATCTGTGTTTGAATTATGATGGAGCGCGCAAATATTCCAGATGCAAATATTTGCGCAAAACTACACACACTCACACGCATGCATATAGTGAGGGCTAACACACACACACACATGGATACAGGAGTGACTTGAAGTGCTGGCCAGGAGCTGCACCGTACAGATACAGATACGCATACATATAGACACATGCAGGACGCAGGACGCAGGACTCTCGGCTCGGAACTTTGGACTACTAATGGCAAAGCGTGGCAGCGCCAAGCACTTTTGAAAATGTGTAACCGGCACTGACTGACTTTCGCCAGCTGAGGACTGGGGAGGAAGGACTAAGGACTACGGACGCAGGACGAAGGACTCGATCCCGGAATCGTTTGGCCGGAGCCAACATTTGTTGGTGGTGCTGCTTCTGCCGTTGCAGACATCCGCTGCCGGAAATACGCTTACAAACGCAACCAGCACGTACAGCGCACAGGGTGTCCTTTCCAGGACGACTCGTCCCTCCCATAGGGGTGGTGCGATATCACCTTCCTCCCTCCCTTCGCTTTGTTTACTTTGCAGCGCAAGACGACGACGGCAGCGACGCAAAGAACTCAAACAAAATATAACTGTTGGAAGAAGCTGATGCAACGGGCGGAATGAAGAGGGTGGGGGTGTGGGGCACGGAAAAAGTTTACAATTTATCTAGTAAAATGTAATTAGGATCCTGGGTGCAGGCGCCGAGGCACAGCCCCCATCCTTCGCTCTCTGGATTTGAGTGCGTGCAACTTTCCTTGCGCTGAGCTACTCGGCTTAAAGTTGAAGCTACAGAGGATTTAATGCAGGGAGTATAAGCTTAGGGAAGAAAGGAAGATGGAAAATTGGGATTACAATTATTGATTAGGGATTCTAGTGATTTAAGAAATTCTTCAACCTAAAAATATAAATATCTAAAACTTTTGGTGTTAAAGTTAAAATAATTTAATGTTTCTAAGTTGTATAATAAAGTTTACCTTTTTAAAAATACATTTATTAATTCATTATTTTGTTTATTTATTATATTATCAAAGAAATAAAACATAAATTCATAATTTACTTTCAGAAAAGTTTATATTTGGTTTTTAAGTTTTTGTTAGGAACTTCAAAAAAACGATGGATATTAAAATCCAATTAAATCCTATAAAGCTTACAAATTTGTACATCATTTATTAGTAGTTAATCTTAAAAATAAAACATAAATTCATAATTTACTTTCAGAAAAGTTTATATTTTGGCACATTTGAAAATTTTTTTAGAACGATTTTTTTATAGTTCAGGAAATTTCTGCAAAATAAATCTATGAATATTAAGAAAATTTTCCTTGCTAGTAGAAAATTTTTTTATTTTAAAGAAAAAAATCGCCAGTGAAGCAAATCCATAGGCGATTTTCTAAAATTCAGGGCGATTAATTTTTTGAGTGCACATTTGGTTTTTAAGTTTTAGTTAGGAACTCCAAAAAATCTATGGATATTAAAATCCAATAAAATCCTTTCAAGTGTACAAATTTGTATAGCATAATTAGTAATTAATAATGATACTTGCGTATTTCCAACTTCAATTAAGTCATATATTAGCCCAAGTAAGTAATATAAAATGCTATATCTGAATCTTTGTGTTTAAGGAAGCAAATCTATATTGTTTAAACTTTCAGTTGTGGACCTTAGCCCCAAAGATAACTGGCAAGCAAACATTGGCTTGCTGTTAGCCAAAAATAGTTGGCCACCTCTGTCAGCTAATCCGTTTCGCATTAAAGCTGCACCAAACCGATGTATTTGCGTTGGTCGCGTCTTAATTTTGCCACCACAGGTATAGTCGTGTGTACATATAAATCCGGTTATTTGCTGAGAAATTGATTTTCGTTAATTTCTGCGAAAATGCGAAAATGGCGTGCTTCGCGAGGGTCGCTCGATGGGTTTGCCCATTCATTTCAAGCGCTGCAATGGCAACTTTTCGGGCGAACTGCGCATAAGACATGCGCAAGAGCGACTGAGATACAGATACTCACAGATACATATAAAAAGATACAGCCACAGATACACACACGCACGGATGCGGGCACAGATACAAGAGAGCCACACACACACTCAAGCCGACGAGGCGGAGCAAAGTAAACAAACATGGCCGAAAATGTTTGTTGCTCATAATCCGATACAAGTGCAAATGCCAGCACACATATGTGTGTACGCTTGTACATCTAAAAACCATAGCAGTTTCCAACTGGCTGGCCATTCGAAACCACATTTATCATCTCAGCTCATCTCATCTCGAGATGTGCGAACTTTTTGGCCAGGTGTTAATCACAGAAGCCATGTAATCGCCTTCAATAACTCAGCTGCTCGTTTCTTGGGCAATCGCAGAGGGGCTAAGTGACCACTCAGGCGTTGCCAAATGATTCTCTTGAATTTGGTCATAATTGAAACACAATTGGATGGGAAAACAAAGTGTTTTGGCATTCACTGTGTGCCAAAATAAATTTCGGATTAATCCAAAAACCAAATAGGAAGAACAGGGATTTTAAATTTGATATTAGCGTAAGCTTTGGAGATTTATTTCTATAAATTTTAATGTTTATTTTTAATATCTTTATTTTATTTTTAATATCTAACTGGTTTAAAACAAACCAGGAAGAAGTTTTGAAACTAAAACTTTCTTACATTAATATAATTTGCGATATTAAAATTTTACATTTACGTTAAGAAAATGTTTTTTTTTTTATTTATAATTATGACTATGATAGCTATCATTAATCTTGTATAAGAATAATCTTCATAAAAGACCTGAAAATTTTATTCAATTTACCCAATGGTGATTCTAGGATTTGAAAGTGGAGAAGGAACTACATTTTTTGTTGCACACTTTTTGAATACCACATTGCCCTAATTTGACTTTAACAAACCTTTCCATTTCATCATAAACTCCAATGAGCACTAAAAAGTTTAGTGTTATTTTAAGAATTAATTTTTTATTTCCTAAATCCGTAAGCTTTATCTAACAAATAGGTACTTGAGTTTTTGATTGCGCTTCCGACTGGTAAGCGTACATATAGTCTGATAATAATAAATAAAATGTGAATTAGTATCAGTATACTTTTCTCGAGGCCCCTGCATTTATCAAGTTATCATCAGTTCCTTTTCCGCCTGTTTACCTCGTTTGAAATTGATTTGAAGTCGAGACCTGAAGTGTCAAGACCAATCATTGCCCATTTACGAACACTCGAAGGTAAATGGAAATTTTTGAAGCTTCGTTATAATTGAAGAACATTGCAGCTAATTAGTTGGAGCTCTCCAATGGAGCTACTGCGCTGAGGTTGAGTTGGTGACCCTGTCGCATACGACAGACACTTGAGCGGGACCAAAACTTTTTGGACATCGTTGGCACTTCAAAGCTGCGACCGCCCACTTGACAGGGAAAAAGTGTCGCCCACTTGAGTGCACCTACCACAGCGTCGGCATCTCGTCTTTTTAGGGTTTTAGGGTTAAGCGGGGTTCTCCTCTCGATCGGGTTGGGTTTTTTCTGTTTTATTTTCTGTTTTTTGCCAGCCAACAGGTAATCATCATCGGGCCGCAATGGCGGCTTTCAAATATAAGCAAAATATTGACAGAGCGGCAAACTCCAAGGCGAAAAGGCCCCGACATCAATTTCTGGCCATATACCCGCATATATCGTATATGCATATGCGATCCGTCGCGATATGACGTTGCCGATTCATCGGGTGGCCAGGTAACACCGTCTCGTCGTCGTCGTCCACAGGTAACTCGAGTATTTCCATCCCCAGGCTGCCAGGTTTCACTGTTTACACACATTAGAGGCAGTCGTCTACAACATCCGTTGTAGCCGTTGTCGACTGTCGCATTCAAATGTTGTTTTTAGCCATTGAATTGGTAAATTTCACCTGTGTGCGAGGTGGAACGTCGATGGCAACGGCGGCCCATAGACACGGCCACTTACAACAAATGCATTTTGACCGGGGGTTCGGCGGTTCGGCCTTTGATAGTGGACCACACACACAGTCTCTCTCATAAATGCGGCGACACTTGAGTTGATTGATTTCGAGATGCAAGCATCCGCGAGATGCAAAAAAAAAGAAAGAAGTGGAAAAAATACCGAAGGAATGGAGGGAAAAATCCCCGAGGGAGGGGGCGAGGCTCTGAAATATTCCACTCTGGTGGTCCGTCCTCCCTAACAGAACCGCGTTTTTATACCCTAAAAGAGGGGTGTATTGTAATCTTGGGCTAGGAAAGTGACGAATTTAACTTTAAATGTTAAAAACATGGTTTAAAAACGCTATATCAATCAAGTTCCTCTAAAATTAAACAAATAAATATTCTGCAATGGTATACCAAATCGAATTTTAGTATTGTTTTGAATTCAACATAAAGTTAAAGAACTCTTAAAATCCCAGTACAAATAAGTATAAAACAAAATAATAATAAACAAGAGAGAACGCTATAGTCGGGTTGGTGTCCCGACTATCTAATACCCGTCACTCAGCTAAAGTGTGAACGCTGTAGTCGGGTTGGTGTCCCGACTATCTAATAAACGTAACTCAGCTAAAGGGAGTACGAGGGAGATAAAAACTTGTAATCTAGGCATAAGTTTTAAACGAATGGTCCGATTTAAAAAATTTCTTCTACATTTCGATAGGTATTGATAAACACAACAAAACTGCATTTTTACTTTTCTAATAATTTAAAAATAATAATAATTTAATTTAATAATAAGAATTCAATGTGACTAGCGTGATAACTATAGGTATGCACTTGTAGCGCTGGGATAGTAAAATAAAATTAAAATAAAAGATTAACATTTTTCTAAAGAAATCACTAAGATCATATTTTATACTGAGATGGATAAATAGGGATTATAACTAAATTGTATAATGGCAACCCAGAAACGCCTAAGAGTAGGCAGCGATTTCTTCGTAAACTTCCTTAATACCAGGTATCTTGTAGTCCGTATCATTCCACTCTACCACTCCTTCTCTTGGTCGTTTTCATCAAGAGATCGACCATGGCTGTTAATTTGCTGGAGGAAGTTTCCATTTAGCACTTGGGCAAACAGTCTCTGGTTTCTGCAGTTGTCACCAAGCTCCGAGCACAAGAACATTCCTCGATCTCGATGCCAAAGTCCGGCCAAGTTTGCCATAAATACAAAATATCAAAAATATTATTGCCAAGGGGTGGCAGAGAGCCTTATTGTTGCCTCTGTTTGCGGTTTGCTGCCGCTGCTTCAAGTGCCATTCAGCTAAATTGTTTGTATGTCAATCAAAGATGAAAACGCGCAACGGAAAATGCGAAAATTAAACAGAGGGCGGTGGCGGTGGGTGGTTTTTGGGATGGCATCGATTCAACGATGGGTTCAACGTGGGCCATTGCCACTTAAAGTTCATTGAGGTGACGCTGGTGGTTAGCAGCAAAAAAGTAACCAAAATAAAAGGGGCACACGGACAATGAGGCGGCGGCACTACAACAAATTGCTTTACTACACGAAAATGTCAGAGTATTCGCTTTAGTTGCAAGGATTTGAAGGGGTGGCATAAACATAAGGCCGAATAATAAAGCAATAACAAAGGCGGCAAGCGTTACAACCGGGCGGTAGTAACAATAACAACACTTAATCAACCGGAGGCTGCTTGAGAATGAAAACCTCTTTATTTTATCCCCCGCTCAGGATGTACCTACACCAATAATGTTTTAGCAAAATATTGATTTACTCGACAAAAGAGTGTGCTGTGCCGGCAAATTGATTTGAAAACATGTTTATAATTTTATTTGCCCGACGTGCTGAAGTTAAATACATTTGACAATCGACTGGAAACCAAATAGATATATTAAATAAATTATCTCTCTTGTCAACAAATATAACTCTAATGAAATATTTCAAAGAAAATGAAATCTGAGAAAAATATTAATTTCTTTACATTTTGTTTGGAAAAATTGTTGCTTATTTTAAGCTGGATGATTTTATAAAATTTTTTTAATATTTCTATAAGTTAAAGTCTTTATCGTGTCTCAGAAATCTCGTTCAACCGATGACGTCTAGAATTCGTATTAATCTACGTAAGAACTTTAACTCGGCAATTTCTGTACGACCCCCAAAAATATGTGATTATTGGGGTGTTTACAATCACCACTTACCAATTAGCAATTAGGACATTTAGTTTCTTTTTATAGAAATAATTGGATTGGCGATAGAAATGCTCGTAGACTTGATATAATAACTTAACTTTGTCTATTACGAAATATTTACTTCAACTAGCTCACATTTCCTTCAAGTACAAAATAGAAATTCAAGATTTCCTCACATCACTTTTGAGTTGCCTGTTCCCAAATACTCCTACCGTTCATTTCGCACCAACTTCTGGAAACTGCAATCGCTTTAGTTACCCACCGATAAGTTTTAGCCGGTCCTCCGTAATTTATGCTGTTCCCGACTTGACTAACCCATCAACAGCTTTCGTTTCGAGTCGACCCAACACGACCGTCCGTCTTTTTGTCCGTCCGTACGTTTGTCCGTCAGTTTGTCCGTCCGTACTTCGATGCTCCGGCGTGGCCCTTGTTGTTGGTTAAATTTACATTGAAATGCGAGACTCGAAGTAATTCGAAAGTTTGATTTTAATTTGTTTTCATTTCGCATTAGGTAGAGGTCCCTCCGTCTGTCTCTCTCTCTCTCTCTCTCTCTCTGTTCCGAGCGTACGTGTGTGGGCGGTGAATGCGGCTGTCTCTTTCTGTTTACACGCCCAGTTTGCATCACAAACTGAGTGACAAGGCGGCACCGCCTCACCATCACCATCATCACCATCGACAGCATCATCGTCATCCCATGAGATGGAAAAGCTGAGCTCGGTTTGGGTTTTTGGGATATTGCTCCATTTGCGCGCCCTGCTGTCTCCACTTTTCTCCATCCTCCCCCCCCCCCAAAAAAAGCCAACCCCTCCTCACTCTTTCTGTCGACTTTCTCGTTCCACGGGTGTTGGTAAACTTTTGCCTGATTTTGTGTGCTTTTAACAGTTTTAATCAAATAATTGCACATGTGCTAAATGTAAACATATTTGTTCGATTCCACTAACCAGACACGCCCCGAACAACAGACGACCTCTCGCTCTCGCCTTCTGGAGGACGCCTGCAAATTGTGCAAAAATTGTTAAGCCATCTGATGATATACGTATAGAGTGGGCGAGTGGGTGGCTGAAGGAACCACTTGGTGCACATTTGCAGCTCCAGTTGGAAAAAGCTCCAGAGGAATATTTACAAATGCAAACGAAACAGGAGAAAGTTCAAACATACAAACAAATGAGCGTGCAAACAAACACACAGAGCACCAAAGACATCACATCGGCAGAAAGTAAGCAAAAGTGGCCCACCCACTCGACAATTCCCGACAGGATTGCTGGATTGCAGGACGCGTGCCTGGCACATTTTTAATTTGCCATTGGTCTGGCCAAAAACTGAAAACTCTAAGCCTAAAGGATAATAAACTATAGCGCAGCGAACCGATGATGAGTAAAAAATCGAGGAGAAATAATAGGAAAAGCGGGGAGCAACTTGAGCGCGTGCTTTTGTTTACACGATTCACGTGGCTGAGCGCCCGTTCGGGGATTAAATGCAACTTGAAAATATTAAAACATTTTGCGACAAGTTGGCAAATGAAAGCCCGCCCAATCATGTCAACAGCCAAGTTCCGGGAGGATCCCAGGCAAGCGAGGGAAGCCGGAGAGCAGGCAACCCGGGGACGACTGGCAACGACACCAACAACAGGAAGGAATGATTTCTTGTGCCAATATTTTCCAGAGCACACAATTTCGATTTGTCGAGTGCAACTTTGGCGCTCATCGTACTCATCATGGCTGGCGCTCAGCATTTGGCTCCAGCTCGAGTCCCTTCCCTTGCCCCTGCCCCATTTGTCCCCTAGCACCACCCCCTTCCCTCTTGGTCCCTTGGTCCTGCCGGTGCTCCATGCCACGTCCTTGACACCCAGTCGACAGTCAGAGTCGCAGTCGGCATTCGGCTGTGGATGTGGAATTGGAGTGGAAGTGGATGTCTCCTGCACGAATGTCAACGGAGCTGCTGCTGCACGGTGGAAAAATATCCTCAATACTGGTTAGTTAAAGTCCAATTATATAGACCATTTGATTTAAATTTCGGCACAATCGGTCTCTAGTATTCTAAGCTAAACCGCGGAACCTGTAGGTGATGGAAAATAATTTTGTATGGGACCTTTACTCAGGAGCACCCAAATATCATGGAAAACTTGAAATGGTTCGTGGAAATTTCACAAAGTTTAATTTTGTGTTCCTGTGTTATTATAATCAAAATAAAATTCTTATGTTTTTTATTACTTTGATAAGTTAAATATTCAATCCCAAGGTTCAAAACAGTAAAACAATATTTTAGCAGAATACTAAAAATTGCTGGAAAATTACATAAAATCTGTAACAGAAATAAAATTATTTTGTTAGCAACCATTTAAAAAGAAATAATAATTAAACAAATATTTTGTAGAATTATCATAACTTAAATTTCAGTTCAGAACAGTTCAATTCAGTTTGACCCTGATATCCAAAAAAAATACACTATTTTTGACTATTTATTATAATTAATTTTTCATTAATTTGTTGGTAGATAAATATAGTTTAGAAATGGTTTATTTTTTTATTATTTTATTTTCAGTGGAGGTGCTGCTAAAAAATACGTTGGTTGGAGCGTTCACATCCGCACACCCACATGTGTGCGCGCACAAACACAGGCACACACTTACAGGAGTCTGGCTTGGAGTGTGTGTGTGTAGGGGGGATTTGGGGGGCTGCTACTCGCTTGCAAATCAAGTGAAATGTTTGCAAATAGAATTTGTCTGTGCTTGCTCGAGTGTTTGACTGAAATCTATATACACATATAGTTAGTGTATGTGTGCCAGGATGCTCGCTCTCTTTCGCTCCATGTGTCCGTGTGTGTGTGTGTACATTATGATCAGTACAAATGTGAACATAACTGCACAAATATGTACATAGCAAGTCGCTCGCTGAGCCACCAAACCCACCATTTTCCCCATTTTCCCCCCATTTTCTACCATTTTCCGCCCACCCACTCGGAAAAGCCAGGCAGGCGAGCCAAAGAGTCGTCAGCTTTTTATGCTCGTATTTGTGCATATTTGACTGCGCTCTCTTCCAGGCATCCACGCATCAGCATCAGCCATGCGCCCTGTTTGCCTTTCCCGGCGTAAGGATTAATTAGCGAGCAAGTGTGGCATAAAGCAGGGCAAAAAAAATATTGAAAAAAGCACCAAAGTATACAGAAAATGAAAATAAATAAAATTATCCCTTCAACTGCATCATTTACCGAATAAAACCCAATTGCCGTGACACCTTTTACTGGCTGGATAATGAGAAAAAAGTTCTTTGGCCTTTGCAGATAATATCTGGTAAACAATAACTCCATGGTGCATTCCACCCAGAGATCATAATGATATAGGGGCTGAGATAACTGATAAGATACCATGAAACTCTGATAATCAGGTGCTTATAAATTAATTATTTACTGGAAATTAATTACCAATTAGGAATTCTAAGATTTATATAGTTAAAATAAAGATTCAACTTCTAACATACAGCTAAGCACACCACTCAATATTGTACGCATATTCATGATAATTAAGCACCAGTCAGCCGGTGACATTATTTATATTTGTGGAAATTAGTATACTCTCTATAGGCACGACTTTGTCTCGTTTGTATTTGAATTCAATTAGATGTTATTGCTCTATTATCGTCCCCGTTGTGGAAATTATTGTTTGCCAAGCCAATTAGTTTGCTTTCCAATGTCATTTAAAGTACACATGTTATACATATAGCAAACTATTCAGTAAATCAATTTAGGAATGTATATATGCCCAAGATTAGGTACAAGATATTGAGTAAGAGAGATCAGTTCAAAAAGGCCATCAAAAAGTACATAAAATTATGTAGTTACAAACGGTGTATTTTCGTTTGGCAGTTTTTTCAGGATTTACAAAATATAATAAACGATTTATTAAACAATACAATTAAAATTTTGTTTTAAATAATTCATTGTTTGATATATTAGTATTTTAAATATTTATAAAATTACAGTTCATTAACGTTTTGTACTAAGACATTTTAAATAAAATGTTTTTTAGTTCAAGGTTAATTGTAATATACATATATTTTTGACTACCTCGAATATAAAATAAAGCATTACCTTAAACCCTTTCAAAAATCTGCCCCCATTTTTACCTCATTTTGGGTTGTAATTTGCACAGCTCTTCATTATCACATCGACAACAAGATTATCGCCTGATTAACATTCCGTTTTCTAGTGCAATTGCCCCGTTTTCTGGCCGAGTTGCGTAGTCGTCGTGGCCCGCCGTTCATTAGCACAGAAAATTATAATTTTTTGTCAACGCCGCTGATGCCGGTTAATTGTGCCCGACAATCTTGCAAAATATGCAAACGTTTGAATTTGACATGCACACACGAAACGGTTGGCAAATAGCAAAGCAGCCAGCATCCTCCGACGGTCGACTGACAAATTTACGGGCCCAAAAAAGAGGAGGGGCAATGGCAAAGGCAACGGCAACGGCAAACTGCAACTGCACCTGCATGCAAATGCAAACAGAACGCAGCCTCCCTTTTTTTTCGAGCCCTGAAAAACTGAAAACTGCCAACTGCAAAGGCAAAGGCAGCTCAAAACTGCATCGGGATGCTGAAGATGCTGCTCCGGTTGCCTCCGCTGCCTGGCGAATGACTTTGAAGTGGCAACGCATATAGGGCAGGGTGTTCTTAAAAATTCATTTCATTGTCCTGCATTGTCTGGCGAGCGGGGAGGGGTGGCAGGAGGGCAAATACAGCTTTCTGCAGCGGTCGCTGATGTTCCTGCAGCCGCCATCATTTCCGTTTTAGAGCTGAATGGTTGGATGGCAGCTAGGGTCCTCCTCGGTCCTTCGCTGCTCGGCAAAAAGATGCAAAGACAGCTAAGCAAACATCATCAGCACAAAGATGGCAGCGACAGGACGCAGGAGCAGCAGCAAGAGGAGCAGGAGGAGGGGAAGGGGAAGGGGAAGAGAGGAGGAGGAGCAGGAGCAGGAGCTCTGTTTGCACAACGTACGACGGATATTGTGCCGATGTTTAGCACTGGAAAGTAGTAGAGCCCCCGGACACATGGAGAAAAAATACAATCTATACAGTTTCATAATTGTACTGAAACGATCCATGACCCTTTGAATAATTTGCTAAACACACAACTAAAACTAGATATCAAAATTCTTGAGTTCAAAGATGATGGGATAAGGATATCAATTATCAATCAACGGAAGTTGGTTAAGTTAAATATGTATTAGTTATAGCTGTTTAAACGATCCCTAAAATCAAAATAGTACGTATTTAAGTACAACAAATTTGATTACCTCTTAAAACCTTTTTAAAATACTCATTAGCGGATTCTTTTAAATATATTTATTACATGTTTTTTGTCATTCTAAAATAAGGTAGGTAAATGATATCCGGTCACAGCATCAAATCTTTAAATTTAAATAATATTGGATAATTCAAATTTGAATTTCAAATTATACATTTTAATATAGTTCAAAATAGTATGGAAATATGTTAGGAAAATCAATGAAAGATGAAATGGATCTTCTTCTTTTACCTATGAATAAAAATGACAATCCTTCTCTTAATATAATACGGAGTTTTTCTCTCTCTGCAAGGCTGCTGCAGCGGCAGTCAAGCATTTGGGCAAACACAGGAGAAGAGGCGCCGGCAAAGGAACCAGTGCCCGCGGCCATAATAAGCGTGACCAGGACGAAGAGCAGCCAGCCAGCAGGAGGAACAGCAACAGCAAAAGCAACAGCAACAGGAGCAGGAGCTGTAACCCGATGGTCAGATGGTCTCTGGCCCGAAGCGGAAATCCAGGGCTAGGCCTAACCCTAACACAATTTGAGGGCAGCCCTAAGACGACAAGCGGCCAGAGAGGCCGTGACAAGTGCAGCAGCAAATAGCCGCAGGATGTCGTCGGCAGAATCTAAATCAGGAGGAGCGGGGGCAGGGGAAACAGGACTATGAGCATCTGCTGAAAAATCTGTCACAATTACAATAAAAAACGCAGGAGGCACAAAAAACTGTCATTGGACTTCAACAATTTATAAATATTTAGCTGAGCCCAAAGGAAATGAGGTGCCAGGAAGATAGAAAACCAAAACGAATTTGTCATTGTTGTGCCATTTTGGCTCATAAATTTCACCTTTTTGGCAAATGTGTTTGGGACCAGGAACAGGACCTCTAACTCCCCATCCCCTCCCCTCCCTTAATGGGCCGTGCAATGTGTCTTGATGCAATAGACTGCCATCCTGTTGGGATATCCCGCTGGGCCATACAAATCGCATTACACGACTTTTTGACTCTCGCATTCAACTCTAATTACCCGGTAGTTGATTGTCTCGTCCTGGCAGTGTCCTGGCCGGGTCCTTTTGTGCCTCTGCTAAACAGGACCCAGGATAGGGGCGTTATCTGTTTGTTGGTCGTCGTCCTGTGTGCCCCTCATTTGTAGCCAATTTGTCTGCACTGCCATGGTTGATTTCGGAGAAGAAAGCGACTTTCACACGCCACAAAAACAACCTCCGTCAAGTCCGAAGGTCATTTGGGGTCGATCCATCCTATGTACGAGTGTATAAACCCCCCCCCAACCCATCCAGAACTCAGCAGCTCAGCTCAGTTCAGCTCACAGCATGTATAATTAAAAGAAACGACGCATCATTAGGAGCCTTATCACCATTTCGGAAGATAATGCTAAATTCAATTCTATTGTCCCCCGCGTTCAGAAACAACTGTGCGGCTTGTTCAAATATCGTATTGAAAGAGTGCTAAATGAAAAATAAGTATCTCTGTTTCAGCTAGGCAAATAGAACGCCTTCAAATTGAATAGAAATAAAGAAACAGAAAGGCGAAATTTTCATCAAATATTTGGCGGAAGATTCAATGCTCTAAGTTTGGGAGTTCAGTCACCCTCGACTATCTTTTTTTATTTATTAAATAATATTTTAACATTTGGACAAGGTTAGAATAAAATCCTAATCATTCTTAATCCATATTTTTAAAAATTGTTAAATATATTTTAATTTAAACAAGAAAAATGTGGATAGACTTTATTCTTTTACGAGAAATACATATTTTCTTGAATTAAGTCTGATTTTAATGTATAAAATATTATTAAATTGTTTAACAAAATTGTTCAGGAATTTGTAATCCTAAAGAAAGTGTTTTGTTAAAGGGAACTAAAATAATTTTGGATTATATTACTTAGATTAATCCCGAATGAAATTTTGCTAATACCCCCGATTAGAGTAGTTCGATCTTGATATTCTCCGACGATGCTGTCGTTCAGTCCATCATGTTTCTAACTTTCCAAACAGCTTTCATTATCGCTATTGGAGTTGTCGTCTCACTGTCGTTGTCGCCTGCTATTTGCACAGTTGCTGCATTGTGAGATCCAGCGAAAAATTCCAAATAAATGGGAAAAATACAAACGGCCAGAAATGAGGGAAATAAAAAAGGGAAATAATAATAACACAAAAATAACATTGTCGCGTTAGGTCAACAGGGTCTGGCATTCGTTCCAATTTCAAGCCTATCAATACGAATGGTGTGTGTGTGTGTTTGCACAGGCCCCAGAATCGAAACAATTTTGTAACGATCTTGGCCATATCTTGACTCGCGTCAAAACACACGTCAAATGTTTGCACACCCCCTCGAAAGATCGCTAACAATGCGGAGGAGACAAGCCCAAAAACTAAGGTAATGTAAGGTAAGGTATAAGGCAAGGTAAGCAAAAAGGCCCAAAGAAAACGGCTGCTTCCGCACATTTAGCCCAACAATGGCCTTTATCGGTAGTACCAAAACCAGGTAGTAAGTATTCTGCCAGCCAACCTGTCAGCCTCACAAAATCAGCCTCAACATAACATTACAGACCCCGATGGGCTTGACATTGTCATGATCCACACAAAACACATCCGGCCCCGGGGACCGTATGACAAATCTCACTTCTCCGGAGAAAAATTCCCCAATTTGCCCGTCATTATTATGAAATCCATTCGGCTTCCGTTCGCCTCCAAAAAGGGGCAGAAGATCACCTCACGACCACGTCCACATCATTTCCATTCCCATCCGAAATACAGTAGCGGATGCTGTATGCAAATCGCCTCCATTCAGTCCAAGTGCCGCCAAAGAGGCGTCGTCGGCGCTTTAGCATTCAGCTCCGATGGCGGAGGCGGGATACAGATAAAGGGCCTTGGCCAAGTGCTCCTCGGCATGGCTAATGAGGTGGCCATTAAGTTGGTCACCTAATTGGGGCCAAATTGAAACTTTTGCCTAAAGCCAAAGAGAAAAGTCATGAAAATTTCTAACTGGAAATTTGCTAAAATCAGGTTTAATATTTATAAGCTACAATATAAAAAAATATATCATTTCTTTTAAAGTAATAAAATAAAAGGTATAAACTTGTTACGTTAGACACAAAAAATATTTCAAAATCGTTCTTACAAAATACTGAATTTTTTTGTGAAAAACTAAAAAAATAGGCAACAAATGTATGATCCTAATTTTTTTCCGTCATAATACTGTTAAAGTAAAGTTTACTACAAGAATGCCTGCTTTAACCAGCTAATATCCTAAACTAACAATCGCCACAATTTGATATAAATAAAAAAAAAAAATGTTTACGGTAATTTTTGAATTTTTAATTTATTTTACAAGAAGATCCACAGAAATTGAATGTTTATAGTTTTATATGCCAATCGATCGCGAAATTACGAATTACGAATTACGAATTCAACGCAATATGTCATTTCATTTTTGGATAATTTTCGGTCATGTTTTGGACAAAATACTGATTTTTTTGGTCAACAATTAGGATGTAGGACATACGGCAAAACAAGTCGTCCATGTTGACACTCTCTTAGTTTTTTTTAAAGTCACAATCAGTTTTAAGTCTCATCTATAGTACAAAATTATACTTGTCCCCCTAATTTGATTGTTTAAAGGTAAAGTTCCTATGTATATATAATTGCCGTATATGGCAAACGAGGATGATTGCATGCTATTATAGTTCCAATACATATGTACTGGCGGTAATCCTCGATTGCCGGATACTTAAAAGCCTTTAATTTGGCAATCGGTCATGCCGCAGACCTGTTTTTGTTGGCGCCGACCAAAATGTTGATTCATTTTGTTGCCAAAAGTCATTGAGGCGGCTTAATGCCTCATATAACGGTTGATCGCGCGTATTGATTGCTTCTGTTTCGGCCGCTGCATTGTTTGGATTGACTGCGGCTGATATTTGCATTTGTAATAATTTTTAAAATTAATTACATAAATATCTTCCAAATCTGTTAAATAAATTTTATAATAATTCATTTATCGGAATGCACTTTAAAGTGTGTGCACAGCGCGGGCAACGCACAACACACACACACACACATGCCGATATTAAACATTAAATGGCCAGTGCCAACAACATTAACGTCCATTATTTACTTGGCCCGGACTGTTGGACGGTGGGACAATTGCTCGGTTGGGCTGGTTGTACTGGCCAGTGGCCACCCAATGTGGCCGCATGAGCCTCCAATTAGCAATAACTGTAAATGTGAAATTTGCACAAGCATAAAAAGCCTTTAGCCGCCATTTTTCATTTGTCAATTGTCAGCAAATAGAGCAACCGAACAGCAGCAGCAACCAAAGCAAACCGAAAAAGTTGAATTTCCATTTGCAATTTAAGATCTTTAAGATCTGTATTTAAAGTCAGCCAGCCGTGGGCGCATAGAAATACGCGTTCACATGTAAAATTCCATCAAAAATCGCGGCTTTTGCACAAATGAAAACTCGCAGCGAAAATTAAGTTTGCCCTCGTGGTTTTGTAAGGCAACAGGAAAAGTATTTTCAGCCAGTTAAATGCCAAACAGCATCTGGGATACTCTATAAGAACTCGGATTAAGAAATCAATTTCAAAGATTCCTTATAAGCAGAAGTCACCCTTATTCGTTGAACATCTTCTTTGTGGGTTTTTCTCTTCTAATCCTCAACCTTTACCAACCGAATCAAATTGATGTTCTGCTGGTTTTTGGTTAAGGATTTTAATATCTAAATTTGTTACCCCATATCAAAATTTTAATTTTATTTTCCATGACGAATTTTTGTGTGAGCCAAAACCCTTTTTGGCAGGGAATTGGCAACAACATGCAGCCTCCACTTACCACTTTTCCCATCACCATCCCAATCCCTCCTTCCATTCCGTTCCGGCTTTTTGTATTGTACTTGGCGAGCAAATATTGTGCCGCTGTCGACTGGGCGGCGTGCTGCTTCGAAAATCAAATTCCAATTGCAACGCTGCGTATACGCAACGCAATTTTTCCACAAGCCACCAGCGCAGGTTGTTGGCCCTCTTTCTCCTTCTTTTGGCGGGCAGGCCACCATCTTCATTCCAGCCTGCAATTCGGTTTATTTGCCTTCACAATTTCGACTGTTTGTTGTTGGCCCCGGCCTGAAGTTGCTTGCTTGCTTGTTTGTTTGTTGTTTTTATAGACGGGGCGAAATTGTAACGTCCTCATTTCTCCGCCAGTCTATATAAGCTATGTATGTATATGTTTATGCATGGGTATATATAAATTTTCATTATAGACTGGAGGGCATGGACACCTCTGGCGGCGATTAGTCAGCGAACTCGGGTTCGGATTCACTCATTTATTTGTCCTGTTGCAGTAATCAGCCGACAGCGTTGAGCAACCGGCAACGATGGAGCTCTTATTTGCCTTGGCACAAATCCTGGTACCAGCCATTTGACTGCTCTCTGGCAATATTTGTTTAATTTGCAAGCGCCCCTTGCTTTCCAGTTAATAAAAATGACAATGAAGCTATTTTCGCAAAAGCAAAGCAAAGCGAAAGGGGGCAATTTTTTGTGCTGTTCGTGCACCGTATGTCATCAATTTTGGTTTGTGAATTTTTTAAAATGCTAAATTGCCTTGGCCATTGTTGTGTTTAGTGAGCGATAACCAGGCGGCCGTCTGGTCGTCAAACTAATACACGGAAAAAACAGAGAAGCCAGTGGTAAAAAAGCGAAGGAGCTAAAAAAATAGGGGAATAACACTATACTATAAAGAGGGCCAAAATGCACACACACACACTGGAGCATTCGAGTGTGAGTTTTTTGGTTAAATATTTTATAATTAAAAAGCTAACACCGACTAACACCGTGCGAGGTGTGTGTGCAAACAATAAACAAACAAAATCCTTTTCAAATATTTACCGTTGGCATATAGCAAACGTTGACGGCGACGGCGACAGCGACAGCGACGTTGACGCTGAACCCCCCTTCTTTAGCCCCTTTTCACCACCACCCATGGCTAAAATTTAAAATTTCTATTTAATTTCATTTTGTGGCGCTCGAAGGAAAGTGACACAAATAACAAAAAAGAAAAAAGGAGGCCATGTGTGTTTGTGCGCCTTTGGGTCATTTAATTTTGCATAGTAATTTATTTAAAGCAAAAGGAATATTTTATTGTGCTTTATGTTTTAATTTTTTAGCACGCCGCTGCCGAAACAATGGCCATCATGCCCGTAGTCTATTGGCATTTCAATTGCATTGCTTTTTGCCCCATTTGTTTTTGTGCTGCCATCGAGTGTACGGGTGTATACGTACGTCTATCCTTTATTTATAACTTTAGCCAGGACATGCACACACACACACACACATGCACAGGACTGGGTGTGCGAGAGGAAGTTGCCAACGCGGCAAAATCCTGCGCATGTGTCACATTTTATCGCAAATTTTCACTGCGTGATGAATATTAAAAAAGAAGTTTCAAAGCCGAACCCAAAAGAGAAGGAATTCTATATGTATGCATAGAATGCGGCAAGGATTAAGGCAGGATGAAGTATGGGTGCTCTAGCATGGAGAATAATGTACTGAGAAATATATTAAAAAGATCATCTAAAAATATTGTATAGCAAAGGAGAAGGGAATCAAAGTCCAATATTTTGTAAAAGTTTATAAAATTCTGAAAAATATTTTATCTAAAATCTTAAAAAAGACAATTTTGATAAAGGTTCTATTTTGCCTCTTAAGATCTAAATGGTCAAAAATTTTATAAAAATATAAATAAATATAAACAATTTTAAATTAATTAAATCTAAAATCTTTAAAATAAAGATATATATTTTTTTAAGTCGATTTTGGCCTACCAATAATTTTCGAACCCTCAACAACTCTACCAATTTGATTGTAGCGCATATAGGGCTGGTAAAATTCTAATAATTTTTGCGCACTCCAGGCACAAACCGAATCCATCATAAATCTCGGCCCGGCTCGATGACAATGCATCATCCGTGTGCAAACAGAAGGCTAAATCTCTTATAATATCCTTTATGTCCAGGATGCGCCATATGCGTGTGTAGGCTAAGGCATGAGCACACACAATCGCATATGTGTGTGTGCACGTATAGTCGTTTTAAACTCTGTTATTAAATTCCAGCAAAAATGGGAAAACTGAATTTCTCGGGCCTTTAAGCTGAATTGAAATATAGGAAAGTGGCAAATGTCTCGGAACTGCTCTGTTCTGTTCTTTTTCTGTTTTTGCCTCTCAGTGTGTATCTACAAGATACAATAACTTGGTCCACTAGTGCCCCCTTCAAAAGTAGCCGAAAAGTACCGACAAAGTATGTGCAAACACAGGAGGCCAAAAAGGAGAGCGCATAAAACAAATGAAACTCTTGTAGCAGCACTGGCAGCCGAGAAAAGCACAAGAAAATTTCAAGAAAAATATTAAGACAACAACAACGATGGTAGCAGGAAAATGCTCGAGTGTCTGCCTTACAGGATGGGCGGAGAAGTGGGTGGGAGTGGCAGAAGTAGGAGGAGGAGGAGGGCAGACATCCAGCCATTTGTAATAGTTGCCAGGCTGCTTCCTGTTTGGCAGCCAGCCTGGCAGTATCCTGGCTCCAGGACCTCCCAGCAGACGGCAATAAAATGATATAAAAGTAGAAATCAAAAGTAAAAAACAAAGGGCGGGGAGATAAAAAAAGAAGAAGGCGGAGGAACGAGGGGATGGGATGAATAAGGGAGCCAGTTCTTGATCTGGTTGCTGTAGCCCGTAGCTGCTGCGGGCGATTTCACGTAGTCGAATCAATTCAAAACAACTGCGAATGCAATTTAATAAAATCCGTGCACGGGCGAAATTCTTTCCAAGATGAGAGGAGTGAAATCCGGGTGGTTCTCTCTGTATATTGCCTGCTAGTACTGGTACTGGTAGTACTGGTGGTGGGTTCGGAAGCGGAATCTGAAAGTCCATGGGCACCAACGGCAAGGAGTGAAGCCAGCCCAGCGCAAAACAATAAAGCGAGCTTGTGTACACAAGGGATATGCTCCTGTCTTTCCGAGCACACACACTACATACACATATATACACATGAGTCCTGTGTTACAGTCGCCATATTGGCAGTCCTTTCGCTTGCTTTCTTTGTTTGCCGAGCGTTGTTAATTTGGCAATACCCGCTTTCAATTATCTTATAAATATGAAAATGCAGCAGCAAACGCTGCAGGCAACACCCCAACCGCCCAACATCCGGCCGAATCGTAATGAAAAACGTTTCATTTTTCATTAAGAATATACAAAGAGCCACTCTCTGTGCGCCGGAGTGTGTGTGCCTTTCAGATCAATCAAAAAATCATGACGTACACTCCTTGTCCAGATACAGATTTTCCCATTTTTTCCTCCTCCGTCGATTGTTTGGCCAAGGACCAAGACGCATGAAAGTGGCAAAAGTCAGCGGGTTTCGCGTACGTGCCACCAGCAACATTCATTGCATGTTGCCGCTCGTTGTACGCCGTCGTGACGCAATTGTGGGCATTACCTGGTCGGGATTGGGAAACACTCTCGGCTCACGCACCTTTACTTCTAGTAGAAGCAGAAATAAAGAAAATAATATGCGACGACTAGGCGAGGTCGCCACTCCGTTGCGCATCTCTGGCAATGCGCAAATATGTGCACACCAGCAACATCTACAGCAGCAACAGCAACAGCAGCAACGATCATCGCAGCGACACTATTTCAATTAGCAACTGCAATGCACGCGCTAAAATATGCAAAGTGCCTGCCACTCGCGTCATGCCAATAGCGATCGATCCGCCGGCCATGTGGGTATTCCCCTCCCTGATCTTCCCCAGAGATTCACTTGACCCCGCCGCTTGGGCGAATGTTGTTGCTGGCACACTTTGCACCGCACATTGCTTATTGGGCGTGTACCTCTCTGTATGGGTAAATATTTAACGCGAAATACCGCGAAATGCTGGCCAGATACCCGAGTTACCAGATACTCCAGCTTTCAGAAGAGGGAGCAGCCATGCGATTCTGCGTCGGACGCTCCTTCGACAAAAAAAAAAGATAGTTAGTTAAGAAATCTCCGGAGCATGAGCAGCAGCGATCTGGTCAATTATCGCCGTGTTTACCTATGAAATACCGCAAATACTGGGCATTGGTTACTATTTCTCGCTCAAGATCGGGAGCAAGAAATCCAACTTAGCCCACTCAGTGGCCTTTCTGGGGCCTATTTACCTTGACCGAAAAGCATTTGCTTGTTCGAAACCTGTCCTGCTCAGTCCCCAATAAAGAAAATATTGTTATGAGATTTGGATTTGCCTAGCACGACTATGAAGTTACCCGGTATTCACAGTTATAAAATATGTTGCATACTTAACGGGGTCCGACTTTAATTTACATTCTCAGGATCATCTTACTTCTTCAAATTTAAATTTAACATTTTTTAAAAATTTTCAATCAGTTAAAAAGTTATAGGCTTGAAAAAAATTGTTTTTTCAAAATTACAAAATTTGTATTTTACCCATAAATCCTAAACCATAACTTTCCCCAAAATACAAAAATATATTGCTTGTAAAAAATACAAACCTAATTGAAGTTCGCATCAAAAAACTTCAATTTTATATGATTTTTTGCAAAAAATATAATTTATTATCGAGGAAAGAGATGAATGTACCTTTTGAGCTCCAATGGTAGCTACTTTCAAACGAATACAACATACCCCCTGAACATTATGAATACCGTTTATTAAAACAAAAAAAAACTCTATCCACCATTTAGAGTCAACCGAGCGCGGCATTTTTGTAGTACGAGTACCTCGTAACTCGTACTCGTTTCAAACACTCATTATAGATCTCCGAGATGTGCTTGTTTGCGGTGATAATGACGCTCGAGCAGCGGAGCCCAGACCAACCAACCAACCGACCAACCAGTCAATTCAACGTTAATCACGACTTTTACTTGTCTTTAATTTTTTTGGCAAATAAGCCGCTTGGAAGGAAAGAAGGAGAAACGGCTCGAAACTCTCGAGCGTCTGAGAAATGGGCGCGGACGGCGGATCGGCGGCGTCAGTCGATGGATCGAGTTAACATATATATGTACATTATACGCTATACAGCGAAATAGCCATTCGAGAAAAGGTGGATATTTCGGGCTAAGTATGGCCAAGTGGTATGTGTAAATTTTCACTGTCGCTTGCTTATTTTTTGGTGTTTTTCCTTCTTTTTTTTTTGTTTCGTGTTCGAATTCAATTTAAAATGCACGTAGTTATGTCTGTTTACTTAAGTTTTTGACGGATATTTTAACGATGTGAGCTCAACACAAATTCACTTTAAACGTTTTCGTGTGACGCGGGGGAGGCGGAGGGCTAAACGAGACATGGGCGTTGGTGAAGGGGGGTTGAAGGGTAGAGGGAAGGGGGTTTTGGATGGGGCCAAGACAGCGACAAGCATTCGCGTTCGCATCCGCACCGATGACGAACGACAACGACAAACATGTCGAGATATTCACGTCCGAGTGATAATGAGATGCGCGCCTTTTTCCACTGCGTTTCTCTCTTTTCCCCCGTCTTCCCTGTCACATTTTTCTCCTTCTCGCTGTATTTTCGCTGATAAACAAGATGGAGTTACATTTTTAGGTTAATTATGTGCTAAAGTGTGGGACGGCATACGAAAAGGGGGGAGGGGGTGCGGGTGCTAGCTCTCCTTTCGAGGAGAAAACGTCAAGTTATATAAATATTAAATTTATGAATATCGTATATCACATATGATATCATAGCCTGAAATTATACACATTCACCGCAGACTGAATCAGAGTTGGGATGCATCAATGGCTCTGACATTTGGCCAATTACAAGGAACGTAATTTCAAGTCAGTCCACTCAGCAACATTCAAGGCCCTCCACCCACTCAAATACACAAATCGTGTTTGTTTATAAATACATGTATGATGGGATATGCACCTCATAAATGAGTTGAGGGTGACAACGGACATGATCATTAGATTGAAAATCCGGTATAAATAATAAAATTAAAATCAATAAATCAAAATTTACAAACATTTCTTATAAATGTTAAAAAATATCAAAAAAAAAAACATTAACAATCCGTTAAACAATATTTCATTAGTAAAACTAAAAAAACCAGACAAAAAATGATTTTTAAATATTTAAGCTATGAAAACATTAATAAAAGGTTTTATTTTAGTAGTTTACCCCTATAAATTAAAGGTTATTCTTTATATTTAGAATACCTTAGCGTGGTATCAACAAGTTCGATCAGTTTGCAAAGGAAATATTTTAGGCCTGGATTTGGTATCTGCTGAATTTGTGCTAATTTATCAAAAATGACCAAAAACCAGACATGGTTCAACATGGCATGGCACAAGACGTTTGCTGATGCGGCAGGTTGTCCTGGAAAGGGAGCTCAGATCCTGGCCGAGACCCAGAACCGAATACGGAAAACGGAAAACCAGAAGCCACTATCTATCTGGCTAAGAGAGAGCTGGCTTGGCTGGCTGGCTGGCTGGGCTGCTGATTCATTAAATCTGTGCTGGGAAAATGCCTGTTGTTGCCTAGTTTATGGACACGGAAACGAGAGTCCTCAAAGCGAGGGCAAACCCACAGCAGCAGAGGCTACAGCAACCGTAGCGTTGCACTAGCCGAAAGCTGTGCAAATATTTTATGCAAATGTCCGGGCCCCGTCATTGCACGGAACCCGTTCCCGAGCCCGAACCCGAGAGCCCGGCTATATGGCAATAGCTGTACGGCTTTGGCTACTACGGTTGGGGCCACTGAAACGAAATTAATTTGTGTTTATACATAATATGCCTGGGTCCGGGTGTGTCCTGTTTTCCACTCACTGCACACACGCACACACACACCGGGGGGAGAGGTGAGGTGTGTGGGAGGTCCTGCCGCAATGAAATTTCATTATGAATATGCCGGCCAGCATCATTATCAAGAGCGGCAAAACAACGCAGTGCAGCGCACACAGCAAAGGATATGCACACACAAGGATATGCGAGCGCTTTTATATGAGCTCTTGCTGCTGTTGCTTTTGCTTTTGCTGTTGCTGTTCCGTTTGTTGCTGCTGCAAATGCTGCTGCTGCTGCGGTGGCTTTGCCTCCGACTGTTTGTTGTTGGCACTGTTGTTGCGGTCGGATAGAGAGCGTCCGCCAGATAGGCAACAATAATGCACATGTGTCTAAAATTGAGTTTAAATATACATATAACCATGGGTGGGTTAAAAAGTTTGCTTCATAAATAAGACTAACAAATTGTAGGTACTTGAATTGAAATTCTATTAAAAAATATTTTTCTATGAATATTGAAAATAATCGTTAGACATTTTTCATGGCAAATCAGGATAAAGGTTTTTGATAAAAATAGGAATACTTTAAACTTGTTTTTGCAATAATTTGCCAAAAAATTGTCCCAGACCGAAGATATGTACTGCTTTCAACACTTAACCATTTATTTAATTAATCCCAATCACTTTTCAGCTGATTTAAAATATTTACCTTTTTTAAAAATTTTAGGTGCCTTTTTTATAAGGATACCATCACAATTTTTGGAAAAAAGTTACATTTTCCGATTTAAATGCCAATTAATTGGAAATTTCATTACGAGCTCAACAAGGTATGACATTTCATATTTAGATTACAATTTCTCTTCCTTTGTCCAAAACTCTCATTATTTTGGTATAAAATTAGGATTCTAGTTTTTGAAAAAATTGTGATTTTGAGTAGAGTTTATTCCTGTAACTGGGTCAAAAATTGTCCAAATTGAAAAACACATACAGTTTTGAACAGCTTACAAACTAACAAACAATATGATCCACTTTACTTTCTGCCATTTAAAAAAAAATTATTTTTTTTGCCAATTTTTACATTCTTTATAAGGGGCTACATCACAATTTTTGGCAAAAAATGGTACAAAACTATAATCAGTAATTTTATTGGACATTTTATAAGGAGTTCAACGAGGTATAACAATCGATATTTGGATTTATAGTGCCATTAATTTTGCCTAAATATCAATTTTTTGGGTTTTTTAAAATCTAGAAAAATTCAAACTGCCCATGCCCCCCTTTACCAATTCCGTCCACTAGCGATGTACATAGATATTTATTGTCTGCACATATGCAGGCTGCCTGACGACCAAAATCTGAAGTTAAATATTTCGTGTTGCAGCGGGCCAAACTTTGTGGAAGTTGTGCGGGCGACAGCCACGACGCACAATGGCCACCCATACACACACACTATAATTTGTTGATTTTGCCACTTAAAGTCAGGAGCAGCTAGAGTTACCATTCCAGGACTGCCATATATGTACCTATACGTACTACAGAGCTCCTTGAAGAGCCTTACTCCAGGACATCCCTCTGCGGCGACGGAGGTTGTGTGTACATTTTTTGGAAATTATGCCGGCGCAGCAGAAATCGTTGATTCATACGGTTGACTCCGCTATGCAAACTCCACTGGCTGTAAATCGGGTAAACTGTTGATGCATGTGGCAGTCAGTAGCCCGCCGTATTCCCGTGCCCGTGCCCCATCCGTTAAATTCAGTTACCACCCCCCACGGGAACTGGCCAAGTCATCAGCCGAGGGCCGTATGCATATGCAGTTGCCTCGATATTGCTGCTGCAGTTCCACTGGACCATTGGACTCCTGAATCCCGACTCCCGACTCCTGACTACGATTGCAGCAGTAACTGCCGATGCTGCTGCTGCCGCTGTTGCTTTTGAGCAATCAATCAGCGAGCAAAAGTCAAACATTGACTTACAATCCAATCCACGGATTTAAATTGACGTATTTACCTGCGCAACGACTGTGCTGCCTGGGCAGCCCCAGAATCGTATAACCGGTAGAGCCGTAGACAATGGCTGCAGGTTCAGGAGTTGCAGTTCCGACTTGGCCATCCACCCACCCAATCCCCCTGTGATCCCCCGCATTAAATTGGGCGATTCGCCAAATTATTGAGTTGTCGCCGGCAGGAGGATATGGACATCGACCATCCAATGGGGCAGCTGGGGAAAAGTGGAGGTTTTCCTGGGGGGAGGGGGGTTGAGTGATTTTCGGGCGGAGGTCAAAAGGGGATGGGGTGGTTTGGGTGCATCGCTGGGTTTTTCGGGGCCTCGTGTGCGGGCACGCTGTTTGGCCATTAAAGCTTCATATTTGACTTCTGAATAATTCAAATTACTAATATTGATTCGGGCCACGAGAAAAAATGTAAACGCATTGTTGTTGAGCGACATTTCAGGCATTTTGCTATGCAAGAGGAGCGGAAACGGCAGAGAAACAGCAAAAGCAACAGCAACAGTAACAACAACCAACAGCTATAGCGACAATAAAACAGTCAACATGACAAACGTCGCGTCGCTGACGTTGACATTTGGTTGATTGGCGCCCCAGTCGTATACGTAATCAACGGAATGTTGACCACGTCCACCACGGCGCACACGCCCACTTTTTGGGGCGGACATAGCATATACGCTATATAGCATATATAGCCTGGGCCTAGCTACAAACGATATATGCTTGATTGGATACGCGCGTATACGGAAAAATGCCAGGCGGCAGCGGCCATCAAAATCGAAATGGAAAATAGGAAGAGGAAAGGGGCATTGGAATCGGAATCGGAAAATGGGTCTAGAGAACAGTGAACGAAATGTAACGGGACCCTGTCCATGGAAATGGCTGCTTGTCATGCGAGTGTCAGCTCCATTGGGGCCCCGAGTTCGGGTCCCCGGATTCGGTATGAGTCCAACTGCTTATTTCCTTTTTATTGACAACCCCGAGATAGAAGGGGCGGTAGTCGTAGCTTTTAACTAGTGTAAATAACGTCCTCATCAAATTGTCATAAGGACTCGCCAACACATCGGCACACACACACCAACACACACACACTCACTTTGGACAGACAGTTGCAGGCGTAATATGCATGTGGACAGCAATGGCAGCCAGACACGCTAAGCGCACTCGGCTCAATAATACTAAAATACACTATTCTACGGGGTAATCCTAACTGTAGGATATCCTAGAACTTTACCTCATATGCTGATTTGAAAATCATCATAAGTCTTGCTCATAAAAAAACAATTTTTATTAAAATAACAAGACTAATAAATTAGTCTTTTCAGGAGGCTCTATCAAAGTATATTAAATTTTTCTAAAAAAAAGTACCTGTTAAATCCCATAGTAAGAAAATAATTCTAACTAGTTTAATAATATATTTTTGTTTATAAAAAAATAATTAAACTTTTAAATTCAGTTTTGTAATTTACATTATTATTATACAATTTTAGTCTTTAATTACATTAAATTAAATTAAACCTTAAGTCTAGTAAATTAGTCTTTTCGGTTATTAGTGACATAATCGTATTCAATTTTTCTGAAAAAATTAGCTCTTAAATCCAATAGTAATAAAATAATAATAACTAGTTTAATAATGTATTTTTGGTTATAAAGAAAAAATCGATCTTTTAAATTCAGTTTTGTAATTATATTATTATTACTCTAGAATTTTAGTCTTTATATAACATTAAATTAAATTAAACCGAAATAAACTTTTATGTATATTGATCTCTATTTTTCAACTCTCCTATTAAGAAATGATTTTCGTATTCCAACTTCGGCTTGTCATTTGGGTCGCACTTTCCGTGGTCGCTGTCCTGCGTGAAAGTGACTAACTCCCTGACTCGCAGACACCCTGCCACACCCACAACGCCCACTGATAGGGCGCGATAAGCAAGGCCAACTATTTTCATTGTCTGTCATGTTTGCCAACTTGTTCTTAATTAAGCCAGGTATGCCCCATCCCCAGCTGCCGCCCCTCCAAACGGTTGGGTCAACAAGCTGTTCACATTTCCCCAGAACCAAACAGAACCGAAGTAGCCACCATTTTGTGCTTCTTGCCTTAATCAGCAGCCATATATATGTGCGGCCGATAAGAGCTGGGGCAGATCGAGTCTCCCGGAGAGCCTGGGGAGGCGCAAAGACCCGGGTCTGAGCCCATGCTCTATATATAGCCGTGCACACAGGCCCGACCTTTTCGCCAAGCGTTTTCCTTCTTACTCTTATCTCAGCGCGACGACTGGCAGAAGAAAGAATTTGCTCTGTTCTTGGGATTGTTTGCTCGCCATGTCGTCGCTGTCTCTCCAAAGTCCGGATGCATTCTCCGGCGGGCTTATCGCTAACCTCGACAACTGTCTCATTATACGCTCGAGCTATATACGATCGCGGCGATCTTTCGTTATTTGCATTTATGCAGCCCAGAGATTAGATAAGCGGAAAGATACAGATACTACGAGTGCTTTGTGCGTCTTCCTGTTCTCAGGTCGAGCGGTACCTGATCCAGATAAAGAGCTGGCTTCCACGCGGACCGCGACTTTATCACATATGTATAGCCACGCCAGAGATAAACGACGACGGGGTCTTAGCGTTGATTCTCCGCAGCCCTGCCTTCGTGTGTTTACAAAGTGCAATTTACAACTTTTCCGAGAAGTGTACAGAAAAAAAATAAGAAGTATGCCGCCCGCTTTGAGGTTTATAATATAAACGCAGTAAAAATCCCAACCCAACCCACACCTGAGAAAGTCAAGTAAGAACTTCTCATTGCGATGGCGATCCCGCGTTTCGGGACAATCCCCATTTAATGCTTTCGCAAATAGTCCACAAACATCCGGTGAACTTCGATGAGATGATCTTGGACACCTTCGAAATACCCAGACGCATTTGAATAACCAAATTATTGTTTGACTTTCAGCGGCTTTTGTAGCGAAAAATTAAGATCACATTGGCCAGCCATCAGCGACAATGCGTCAAAGTAACCAAAACCACTCAAATGGACAAACAAAGCCAAGGCTGAAAAAAGGCTTGACCGACTGAGTGTGCTGGGAGCTCGGTGTGAAAAAAGCAAAAGCTTTAACGATTCCAAGAAATTCCTGCACTTTTACATGGGCTGGCCATTAACGGGTATTCCACTCGTTAATGGAAGCGGAATGATAAGTATTCTCTCAAGGGGGAGGAAGTCAGAGAAGTTCTGAGCAAAAGTTTCAAGAAGCCAGACCCTTAAAATGTCGGAAAGATATCCAGTAGTCCCTAAAAATATTACATGAAAGAAATAGTTCTTAATATTACCCAAAGAAATTGTAGTCAATTAACACAAAAACAGTTATAATAGTTGTAAGGCCTTTAAATAAAATATGTAGCTCTCTAATAAGATATAGTACATAATATAATATTATTTCAAGATATTCATATAATCCAATTCTTGATATTTGCAAAATACGCAGCAAAGCAAGTGAAGTAATAGTTGTTTTAATATAATCTCGAGAACGTTTGTTGGTCCAATCAAATACTAATCTCCAACTATCCCTTCCAACTATCTTATCTGTGACGCTTGAAGATTTTTTAAATCCCTTGCATACACTTGTCTTATCAGCCATTTTCCGACTATCCAGCCGGAGAAAATCCCCTTTTGTAAGTCGACTTACTCCCTAGAGTTCCAGCTAATTGTAATCCTCATATTTACCTATGCATATTTGTGTACCTGCTCCATCGTTCCATCGTCCCAGCAAAACGCCCGGAATCAACATCGATTGGCAGTCGTGGGCGTCGTGTTTCGATTGTTTATTATTATCACCTACAGGTGTCGTTCCATAAACATTTTCAAACATGACGACAACATCACTTCGGCACTCCAGCTCTCAAAGCCAGGGAGCTGTGAGGCCCAAGTTGGAATCGAGAAGTCGGAGACGGAGGAGGAGTTCCAATGCCTGTATGAATTGAACAATTGCTGCGTTCGTTTGCGCAAAGCAAATATTTTACAAATCAAGCGCTTTTCTGATTTTGTAAATGTGGGCTACCAATTTCCCTCGGCACACACACACACACACCACACACACAGTCCGTGTGTATACACATGGACGAAAGCGCAAGTCATTGGCAATGTGGCTTGGCCTCCTTCGGAGATCTACATATCCACCACTCACTCACTGGCACTCGCATAAAAAGCAGGAAAAACGTGAAAAAAGAAGGCTCGTGCCGCAGCAAGTTGGCCCTGCAAGGCATTCTACTAACAATATTTAACTGAAAAATATTTATTATTTACCAATTTGTTTGCTCGACTAATAACAATAATCGTAGCAGCACAAGAACAACAAGAGTGGGCGCAAAAAGAGAAGCCGCAACAGGGAAAAAAAGAAAAAGTCATTCATAGAGAGCGCCAGAGAGCTCCCCCAATGCACATAGCCCCACCATCGATATACCCACTTGGATTCCGGCTCCCTATTCCCCGAACTCCCCGCCCGATTCCCCTCGATTACCACCAACCTCGCAGCCAAGGACACTGCACCGCTATGAAAATCGAATACGAAACAATCACAAATATTGGCAGCCAGCGACTGCAGGCGGGGATTCGGAGGATCTGGGAGGCGGAAGGCGGAAGGACCAGGAGCAGGAGCAGCAGGTCGCCCCCATTTCGCACTTGGCAGACATGCGCTAGACGGCGTCTTGTGTACACTCTGCCCGCCATTTGCCTGCGACTCCGGCTGCACTCAAAAAAATAAGCATATATTACATAATACCAAATCTAAAATAGCTAAATAATTATATATATAGCATTTCGGAAAGGTTCATCTGTTGCCTTTTAAATAGTGTCAGTTACAAGTTTGTTGGTTTTCGAGATCTGTTAGGTTTTATAAAAGAAGTGCCAAAAATCTGGATTTTTTGATTTTTTTTTTAATTTGTTCAGCGAAATTAGCAACTCAAAACTAATCAAAAAAAATGGTCTCTGCGATTATCTCGAAAAAAATTTAAAGTTGTAAACTAGATATTCAAACTTAAGTAAAACATAAACTTTTCTGAAACAAAACCGAAGCTATAATAACAGATCTTAGGTTTGTAAATATTGTGATTTTATTTTACAATCCGAAATTAAAGCATATAAAATAAATGTTAAAAAAAATATAAAATGATCTTTTACATCGGTTTGCCTTCATTTTTATTGGATTTTTTTTAAATTCATTGTGATCATTGCATCATTGAATGATGAAATGATTGTGGTAAGAAAATAATTAATTTCATTATCTATTATGGTAAGAAAATTAATATATTGATTTCATAAAATATACTTCTTTCCCCAATATGTTATCATTCAAAATAAGAAACCAACTCTTTATTTTAAAATTCGTAAAATATTCCAATCCCAAACATAGGCCTCTTTATGGTAACTAAAAGTATATCATTTATTCTTTATTTTTTTTTTTTTCCTCCTTTTTCCAAAATTAAAAAATTAAGCTACAGGGATGGGAAGCCACAGCTACTTAGGCTTTAGGCCGAATTTATTTTTTAATTATTCCAAATATATACTTTATGTGCTACCGAAATTAGAGTAAATTATATTTCTTTCAGTGTCGTCATGGAAATGGTAACGGCATTGCCTTCCCGCCATCAACATCCTTACTGGCACAGCGGGCATTGTTTTTGTTTGCCTTTTTGTATTTCTATTTACTCGCAAGTTTAGTTTGAGTTTAAATTTATTCCCACCGCCGTCGAAGGCGTCCTGGGCCTGGAAATGCCATGCGTGGGCGTGTCCGCCTCCGCCTGGATGCCGGTTGGATTTCTTGTTGATTCCGCTTTGCGATGCGATGTGGCTCGATTCGATCCAATTGGATCGGCCTTGCCCCTCTTTCTCCTCGCCCGCCCCCTTTCCCCCTGCCGGCTGCATTAGAGCCAAAGTTGTTAAGCAGCGCTAGATAAGTGCTCGAATAAACATAAATAATAAATGACATTTACTAAATAAAAATATTTGCGTTCGCATAATATTTGAGCAGCAAACTCAAACTCGACAGTCGAGCTCCAGCTCTCTTCCATGGCTCTTTGGGTTCTAGCTGGGTTTTGCTGTGTGGATTGTGTGGACTGTGGATGTGTTGGTATGTTTGGGATGGCCAACACAACATGGCCAACACACACAAACACACACACACACTTTGGTTGATTTCGGAAGCAATTTTGGCACCAAAGTGAACGAACGTCGCGCTTTCCTCGGCTTTCGTCTGTCTATGTCTACCATAAAAGCAGGAAAAAAGCAAAAGCTGTAGTAGTAGTATCCAAAAAAAATAAAAAAAAAAACATCGCAAAATTTGTGCTTTCACTTTCATTTGTTTGCTGTAATAACAAGCGCAAGGTAGCGAGCGCATTTGAAGACTGTATACTGTAGGTATTGTGTACTATAGTTGGGCTTGGGCACACAAATGCGATTCGGAAGGAGATGGCGGTGAATTCTGGGTGGTTATTCGCCTTTTGTTTATTTTCAGCTTTGACTGTGCATTTGTCAATGCAAATATATGCACAAAATTAAAATCGCCTGGCAAAGGCAGGAGCGAGAAGTCATTGACATGGACACATCGATTAGCTGAAAAGTTTTTATTAACCCAGAATGAAACCCCGATTAATATGCAGATTCAATGACAATTTGGCCACGCTAATTATGCAAACTCAATTAAGAAATTTTTCCAATGAGTTTCTTCGAAAAGAATGTAAATTCAAGTGGTTTTTCTTGAGCCCTCAATTATAATTATTTCCAGCGATTTTCCTTTCGGCCAAGACAGACAGACAGTTGACCCATCCGTGCAATTAAGCGGAATCGAAAGCGAAGACGGCAGATTAAACTTTAATTGGCCGAGCCAATCAACTGAAGTTGGTTAGATAGCCAAGTTTCCTCCTGGCATTTATTTTTCTTCTTGGCCCTGGATTAATGCAGAATTGCCTGCAATTAGCTTGAAGTGTCTGCAAGCAAAGTGAAGAGCCCGGATTCCAATTGGCTTATCCTCGGCCCAGACAAACACACAAATGTCGGAATAAAAAAGCAATCAAACTGCTCGCTAAGCCGCAACAACAACCCAAACAAAAAAGGCTAAACGCAGTTTTATATTAGCTGGAATATCAATTGTATTAACGCCGCCGTAATCAAATCAAGATCAGCCAATCAGTCACCCTCCTCCGCACTTTTTCTATTATTCCGTATTCAGGGAAAATCAAAGTTCAGCCGGAGTACCGAAACTATTAACTGCTAAAACGGCAATGTGCATGAGCACAGTTGGATTAACATCAGTCATCAGGGCGGCACAGCACCACCCCTGCAATCAGTGCCGATCCGTCACCACATTTAACTCCCCCGAACGACTTTTCCCGCCTGCCATCCCCCCTCTCGCAACCCCCCCTAAAGCCGCCGCCCGTTGAGTCGACCTGCTCACAAATTGCTCGCCCCTTGCAGTCACACAAATGAATAATGAAACGCTTATTGTCGCAATTATTTTATTGCCCTGATATCTGTAGCCTCAAAACATACACCAAAAACGAGAATGCGACGTCGATGGAAATGATGGTGATGAAGAGGAATCAGGCATCACCAGCTATAGAGTCCCTTTCAGGAAAAGTTATAGAGAATATGGTAAACTATGTAAATACCCTTAAACAATTTCTTGTACTTTTACAGGAAATAAATGCAAAGGTCCGTGATTTAGTTTAAATATTAAAAATTAGAAATTAGTTCTTACTAACTCTTAAGATAATTAAAATTGATTATACAAAAAATCATATTTAATTTTAAAAAGTATAATTTAGCACTTTCTTTTTATGAATACGAATACTTCAAAGATTTCAAAGCATGGGGAATCCTTAAATATTAATGGAAATTTAATTATTTTTTTAGGATCTCATAAATACATCAAAAGTCAATGAAAATTAATAAAAATACAATTGTTTCGAATACTTGAGATATTCATAAAAAATCAATGGGAATTATCAAAAAAAATATATTAAATCAAGTAACCAAAACTGGAAATCTAAAATATTACATTTTGGAAGAGTATTTGGACTTCCCCAGTAGAACCAGTCCTGTCAGGACAATGTACTCTGTCTCTATCGCTCTTGCGCCCTCTCGCAAGGACCCCGTATACCGTACACCGTTCACCGTACTCACAACCCAGGACCTTCGCACACGAACCCAAGTCTGAGTCCTGATGTATGGCATAATCCTTGCTATTATTTGGGGTTGATTGTTCGTGAACTCGGGAGTGAGAGACCAGACGGGCGTTTTGTTGTTGGGCGGTTTAGGGGTTGTCCTGGCCAAGAACAACAACAGTGCATTAGCACTTTAATGCGGCTAGTGAGCATAAAATGTAGAAACAAATGCTCGCGCCCATTTCAATTAAATGCTACACGAGTCTGGGGTCCTGAGTTCTGAGTCCTCCGTCCTGCGTTCTGAGTCCTGAGTTCTGAGTCCTGAGCCAAGGGTCCTGAGCACAAAGACACGGAACAAGAGCAACAACAGCATCAGCAACAATAATAACAACACCACCCCACTCTTTTATAACCCTCGGATCCACAACCCACAATGAAACCACCTCCCACCCACTGGCACTTTTCATGTCCTGGCAATTTATTTCGAGGGTGTTGATGGGCGGTTTTGTTTTCATTGGATTTCTTTTGCTGTTATTCTAATGCCCAACCACGCCGGGATATTTCCAATCAAAAGGCGTCAGCCACCACCAAATCAAATGGACGGAGGCTGATTCTGATTCCGGGGCTTATTCCCCGGAATATTCCGTCGCCGAAGAGTAACCTGCGTGTTAAATGCCAGCATATGTGAAAATAAGCTGTGACAAATGGCTTAATTTAGTTGTCAGTTTTGGGCCAAAGGGGCCATAACAGAGGGCAGCGAAAGCGACAATTGTTTAACATGTTTTCGACATGTAAAAATATTGGCACATTACGCAGAGATAACAACGTCGCCCCCTTTAATAACTAATAAAAAAATAGATATTTAGAGCTTGCTAGTTGACCTGCTGTTAGCATTTACAATTCGACAGCGAGAGAGTTCAAGACTTTGATCTGACCCCGGGACTTGCACCTGACATTTATTTGCATGTCAGTCAGGTTTAAAAACGGTTTTTCCTTTTCCTTTCGGCCCTAGAACATCTGCGCCGAATTTTCATCCATGGGGTTGTTGCTCGACAAAAAAGCTGGCGACGTTTTGTCGTCGTCGGCGGGTTAAACATGATTGACAGTCGCCTTATGAATGGGCGCCCATTGTGCCCTCTGAGTACTAAAAAGGCAGGTACTTAGCCGGTTCAGAGCAGCAGCATTACGGATTTTTATTGGGATTGCACCCGCGGCGACAGTCGGTATAGTATAGTCGGTATAGTAAGCTTCGCTCCATGGGCCCGATCAATTACGTAGGATTTGCGAGCTCTGACATTTACATGTGCTATGCGGTGAGCTTTACCACCGGGGTTTCCCCTCCCCCTCCCAACTCCATAGAGTAGTAACTTCTGTTCCCTATACACATGCTTGTTCAATTGGCCAGAAAAACTGTTTGAGCACTCTCGAACACATGACTAGAAAAGTGCAATCCCCAGTTCTTGCTCACTTGATGTTTTGCGGGGAATTCCGCTTGCTTAAATCTTTTTGACTTGCAATTCGGAAATGATGGCTTATCCTGTTTTCTTTATTGGTTAAAAGATGCCGTAAGTCGTCGTAGTCGCTGTTTTGAATGGTTTTTGTTTTGATGGCTTAGCTGGCTTAACAATTGCAGTAGGATCTCTCGATCCCTCGACCGCTCTCATGCCAGATCGTTTCTGTTGTCCTGTCCGTCCTGCTCATCTGCCTATCTCTTCTCTGCATTCATGAATGGCTCATGAGTAAATGAATGAATGAATGAGCCTGCCGGGCAAAGGGATGCCAACGCATTCACCTCTAATACCTCGATTGAGTGTAGCCGATCTGCCGGGGAGGGTTCTCATTTAATTGAATAATTGTATTTTTTGATTATTGTGAACAATATCCAATTTATTCATTTATTTACTTACCTTTAAAGAAAATGGAACAAATAACAAGAATTTAAAGAATTTGGTTTTTTAAAGTTGGCATATAATGTGAATATTTCAATGATGAGAATAATTCATGTTTAATTAATAGAATTATTAAATAAACTGGGACAAGTAATTAATTATTTATTTTATTATTTTCATTATAATAAAGTAGGTACGGAATTTCTAATTTATATTATAGCAAAGTTCCTTCACTTTGAACACATCATAACTTTTGTATGTATTTGGTCTGATCTGCTCATCTCTGTTCAATGGAGTTTTTAAGTCTTTTAGTGTAATTTAAAATACATTAAAAATTGTTCAAATATTAAACCACAAAATTTTTTCTAATTTGGGTTCCAAAATTCTTAGTTTTTAGCTGCAATGTTATGGGTTATTGTTCTTATACATATCATTTTTGTAATGCGGAATTTAAATACCGATTTCGGCTTTCCAAGCTTTATTATCCTTTCCAAACTGGCCAGCCAACTCGGATGTTTTTGCGAGTCAAACAAGCAGAGCTCACATACGATATACCAGGAAAAACCATGGAATTAGGGCAGCCGGTTTGTGTGTCAGCCGGAGTCGCCTTCACCCGGGGCTGTTGCTCTACGGCACTTGAGCCATTTGAAGGACACACATGGACCCTACGACGATTGAAGCGGTTCGGTTCGGTTCGGTTGGGTTGGGTTTGGTTGGCAAGCAGGCAGCTCTTGCTGAGCTATGCAAATCCAAAAGCCCAACAGAGGGGTGGTAAAATGGGGAGAGAGGATGGAGCAGGAGGAAGAGGAGGGTGTGGCGCCCACTTGACAAATACCATTTTCGAAATTGAAAGACAAACTTTTGAACAGTCGACGTCGGCTGCTGCTGCTGCTGCTGCTCTCGGTCTGAGCTGAAAATGGAAATGAGACACAATGTGCACCAGCCAGCAACAGTGGCGAACGGCATCCGCATCCTGCTGACGAATTTGCTGAGTGTGTTGATTTGTTGATTCGTTTCGCCTAATCGCACCATCACCACCACGGGGCAGCAGTTGGATAGCAGGAATTTGCAGCCGGAACGAGTGGAGGAGTCCGTCCGTCGCTTTTTGGATGGACGAGAAAATGGCAGACAAACTTGTCCAGTTGGCGAGCACATTGTCCCAAGTTGGAAGCGGGCCAGGACTCAGGCTCCTTGGGTCCTTCGTACGCAAATGTGTTTGTCCTGTGCACGGACATGTGTGTGTGTGCGAGACTCTGGGAAAGTTTGAGTGTGTGTGGGTGGAAATGTGTTGAAAATTTATTGACATTATTCAATTAATTATTGTGCAAATATTTTCGCTTGCAAACACACACACACACATATGTATATACACACTCGTAAGTGGCAGGGAATTTGTCATTAATTGTGAATTAGATTGCATGAAACTGTTGCCTGTGCCAAATTTGTTTATCCTTGTTGTCCGTTGAGCGCTGTCCGTTGTGCGTTGTCCGTTGTCCGTTGTGTGGATCGCATTCAATCACTCACTCGTCCATTTATGCAGTGAGGCGTTTTCCGCAAACAAGCGAACGGAATCGGAAAATGCGGATGTGGATGCGGCCAGTGCTGCATGGTCCGTGACCATGTCCGTTTCCGCTGTCCACTATTCGCACACCGGAAGCGGATGGTCCAGCTGCCACGCCCACACCCACACCCCCTTTCTACCCATATCACATTAATTTCGCCTGCGTATGCAAATACATTTTCAAACAAATCGAATTAATTTAATACGAGATTTTGATTTGATTTTTGCCAAATGCTAAATGCATATATTGTATATGTTTCGCCAACCGTTTGTGATAATGATGCCCGGACGGGCATTAACTTAATTGCATTTAAATGGAAAACATCGCAAGTGCATTTCGTGCGAGTTTTAATTAAAACAAAAATAAATAATCAACCAGGATGCGGAGAAGCATTCATTCATTCATTCAGTTGGAATATCGATTCAATTTTCCGGTTACTTTTTCACAGCTGAAACCGAATGGCTCTTTAACGCTATTTCCCAATAAGACTTTCCGCCGTTGGCCATTCATCATACTCGGGCTCCTAATGAGTTCTCCACCCCCACCCCCCACCAGCCAATACCATATACTCTTTGGCCTGTCAAAACGCAATTTGATTATTAGATGCCATCCCATGTGGTCGTCTGAAATTTCATCCAATCGAATGGGCTGCTGCTCCACGATAAAGGTGTGTTCGAACTGCCAATCGATAAGCCGTCCCCCTGGCCCGCCCTTTCCTGCACATCAGTCACTGTCACACCATCCCACCCAGCCGCCTAGCCACCCACCAACCACAAATGGGCAACCACCCATCCGATATAGCTAGGGATCGCCATACCATACCATCTCCCCCTGCCGAAACGTGATTAATGCGTTGACGTTGCAGCTAAGCCCGCTGTTTTGCCGGCCATCACCAGAGATATAGCCCACGATATCGGGCAAAACGTATGGCAGGCAAAAAACTTAGATAATGCCCAGCAGATTTCACACTCAACCCATAGAGATTTGTAATGTTTTGATTGCCGACAAGAAAAGGCGGAGGAGAGCGACGCGTGTCAGGACTTTTGGTCCAAGGAACACGTGCCCGCATTTGCGAGCGTAAGGTTTCGCGGATTAATTTCAATTTGCCAGCTAGAAAAAAAGAGGGTGTGGAGCCCCGAGCTGCTGCAGAGCTTTGCTGCTAATTATGTGTGGAATGTTTTAGATAAACAATGCAGCAAGCAAGCGAACAAAACAGGCTGCAGCGGCAAAAAGGACATCAGATGTTGCTGTTTCAGTTGCCGCTGCTGCTGTTGCTGCTGATGTTGCTGGCCTAATCCGTAAGTGTCGTTCTCAAGCACGCAACAGCGGCAGGCGCTGATAGAGCACACACACAGCATACAGACCCGCTGAAAGGACACTGAGGACATTCGCCAACGGAAACCACCACCACCACCCCCAATCCCAACCCACTTCATAATGATGGGGCGCTGTCGACATCGACGTGTCATCGACAACCGGCAACGGTTTTGGGTGGGGTTCTCGGTCTCGTTCTCCCAGAGCACAGCCTGTTGGTCAGAGATAACAGCAATTTATTTTCAAGTCATCATTTTAATTATCCCGTTCGCAATGCTGGCAATGGCCAACGACAACCGACAACCGACAGCCGACAACCTTGCGTTCTGGGCGCGGCTGGCTGGATGGCTGGATGGCATTAAACGTGACAACAGTGGCAGCCATTTTGCTCATTAAAATATAATATGTATTTTTTAATTTCACAGAAATGTTTGCACAAAAATTTTCTCGAAACAAAGTTGAGAGCGAAGAGCGTTGAGTCCGTTGTCTGCATGTTCAGCGTGTCCCTTTTCCTTTTTCCTGGTACCGAAAAGGAAACCCCCACATTTCCATCTTTTATTCCCTGTCTGTCTCTGCAGCTCTTACAACTGTAGCCCGAAAATCCTTTTTTCTTTCATTCTTTTTCCCCCCTTTTTTTTGCGTTTTCCATTTGCCTAACCGGGTAACCCCATCCACAGGGCCCAAAACCCCCCAACCAAAAACCCCACCACCACCACCACCAGACTCAACCCATCCGCCATCATGCGTTTTTATAACCGGAAGCGTTCATGAGAAAGTTTCCGCTTTCATAACCGAATTTTAATTAACTTTCGAAAACCTAATTACAAAGTATTATTATAATGAAAAAGCAGTGCACAAAGCGAGTGGAGAGGCGGGTCCCGGGTAGCAAAGTGTAAGGGAGGCGGGGTCCATGGGGGTCCAAGTAGAGAGCCCGAACCATCCAGCCAACCAAGCGAGTGCTGCCCCTGCAGCGACATCCACGACTACATCCTCCATTTTTACAAGCTCCAACCCACGAGTTTGCTACACTGAGAAAACAATCGAAATGTGTCCTTTGAGATTTCAATTATAATTATAAGAAGCACTATCAATGTATATTATACAAACTTCCGATTGCGGTAATATCATTATCATAACAACATTTCTAAATTATTCGTTACAAAAGCATCTTTGCTATTTGAAAGTCAGAAAAACGTTTACTTTTTATTAATTATCACTAAGTGATCTACTTTTCTTAATTGTTAAACTTCCACTAACACATTTACATTAATTTTCATGCTAGCATTATGATTGTATACTATTTTAACGATAGTTAGAAAAAATAATTAAGAACTCAGCATTTGATTTTAACGATCCATTGATCTCTTGGATGACGGAGAAGGACCAAGGCGATTGAACCGATTCCACACTTTGGATCTCCCTTTCTTCTGAACATGTTTGTTGTATTTACAATATTATTATAGTTAAGGTGTCCCTGTACCATTTGGTGATTGTCCAAAGAACATAATTTAAATTCAATAAAAAAAAAAAAGGTTTGATTTTGAATATGAATTCTAAATTTAAATACAAATTTCTTATTTTTGCTCTTCTTAACAGAAATTATTACTTATTCAAGACCGACAATTGGCTACCATTTTATTCCAGTGTACTTGCGCTGTCTTTGAGTGCCTTGGTGTTCGGCGAAACAGGAGAATGGATGATGGAGCTCGGAGGATAGCAAAGGCACTACTTCCTGTGTATCCATCCGGCATAAGCTGAGGAAAAAAGGGTTGCCCGACCGCTTTTTCTACGCTTCCCAGAGATTCTCCTCCGCTTTTGCCTGTGTCTCGTTTTAAAATTAAATATTCCATTAGAAAATTACTACAAGATTGTGGTTCTTTATTAGCAGCAACACAGCAGTCAGGGCTTTTGGCCAGAGACTCAACTGAATTCAACTTTGTTGCCACAATCTCTGGCTGCGGGAAAACTGAATTTCGGTTGCTTTATAGAAGAGTCGAAAACTTTCATCTCTGAATTCAATTTAAACTTGGTATTTTTGGTAAATTTTTGCTTGTGTAAATAATATATTTTATCAAATAAAGGCATGCCTCATGCATAAAACTGAAAGAGGGGGTTCACAGACATGCGATGACTTCCCCGGAACTGAGGCAATCATACATTTTTAATGACCAGACGAATGTCATGACAAATTTTTCCTATTTACCAATTTCCAAATGGTTTTATTTTGCAAGTTTTATCCTCAACTTGTTTGTGGAAATAGAATTTTTAATCTTTCCTCGGCTAAAATAATTGCAAATTGATGGCAACGGCGGCGGCGGGCCATTTATGAATAGATATAGATATGGAATATGAAATATAGCTGCCTTGTCTAGAGAGCTCAACAAACTCTGGAGCGTCTTTAGCGCGCATGTCTGGCATTAAGGCATCGATATATAAATTGTGGGGGGTTCGAGTGGGTGGTTGGGTGGTTTGGGGTGGTATTCGGGCGGTTGGGGGGTTGGGCGGTTGTCAGTTTAGCCGAACCAACCCCAAAACACAGATTTCCTAAGCCAGTCCAGATGGGGTTGTTTGCCAGCCGGGGTAAAATGAAGAAACTCCGCCAGAACGCTGACAGTCACAATGTCAAGGAAAAATCGAAATTGAAGCGACAACAAACGAAGCGCCATTTTGTTGTCGCTTTTTAGGAGAGACCGAGACCCAGACCAAGTCCCCCTTTTCGAACCCAAAACCCCCGTCTGCAGAACAACAAAGCGAACTCTTTATGGAACAGCTCTTTGGCTATAAAAAATGTATTAAAGCCAGTCAGTCGCCCCCACATGCACATGTATAAATAAAATGTCGTCTAAAGATATATAGAAATTCTGTGTGACCTTCCTGCTTAATTAAAAACGACAACAGCTAGTCAAACATGCCCCCTCAGCTCCCAGCTCCATAAGATAAGTGAATTCTAAATTTTAATGCCAGCGGAATGTCCGAGAAGCGTAGATTCATTCCTCCAAATGAATCACACCGATGTTAATCAAAGGTGGATGGTTAACTGGTTCGCCAGGGGGGAATTGCGTCGGATCAGGCTCTGTGCGATGTTTATATGGCAGAGATAAGGTCCACGATAGGGAAGGTACTCATAGACGACGAGTCGAACTGCTCCATGAATATTACTAGAAAGTAAACAGAGTGGAAATAGAAATAGAGCCGGGGAATGGAATGGAAGACTTCCCTCCCTGATTATGGAAAAAGAGGAATCGGAGGGATAGGTGTTCGGTTCGGATCGGTTGGGTTGGGTTGGGCTGAGATGGGTTAGTCAGTATGTCAGGTCCGGGACGGGACCCATGTCCCATCCTGGTCGTTGTTTACCTTCTTGTTCCGTTGCAATTTATGAGTGCGCTGCGATAAGGGTTTATCATTGCTGCACATATACTATATAGATATATATAGAGTAGTCGTAGTAGTTGTGGAAAACTGCACTCTGCATCTGAGTGACGGCGATAAGATAGCGACTCCTGGAACTCCTCAGCTATCGGTCGTTCAATTCGAATTCGCTGCATTGATAGAGGCGATATCGTCGATGGGTAGATAGGCCCCAAGCAGCCACCCCAATCAATATATAAATGATTGTTGGAGGTCAGTTGTTTAAGTCAACAATGATGGTCGTGTTCGTTGGGAAATGAAAACTAATTTATGATTTTTGTTTTTTTTTTCCTTTTTCTTGTATTTCAAACATTAAAATAGTCGATTTTGGTTGTCGTTGACGTTGTGTTTGTTTTGCATGATTTATAATAATATTAATTTTTACTAGCTTTAGAGTTGGATTTTAATTCTTGCATTGACATTTATTGAATTTTTGTATTGTGTATTTTACAATAATTTTCATTTGTTTCTGTGTCAGTGTGTATGTGTGTGTGTGTGTTTTATATATTTAGACTATTTTTTATCAAGTTTAATTAATTAGCTTAGCTCAATGTAAAAATGGGTCTTTGTTTTGTGTTTGCATTTCGTTCTTTTTTTGTTGTTTTATTTCTCTTTACGCACAATATAACTAATATTAAAAATTATTGAATAATAATTGCAGTTTTTTTCTTTTTCGCTTTTTATGTGATTTTTTTTTGCTTTCATTATTTATGCTAATTAAATGTTAAATGCTATACAATATTTATATTTATATTATGTTTATTTTCAAGTGGTGTGGCATAATTTCATACAATTTGATTAATTCTCGAGTTAGTTAAAAGTTGTTTTGCTTGCAAGTGGGTCCTTAGTTAAATTGGGTTCTTTTTTGGGGTTGGGGGTTGGTGCTTAAATTTATCTATTTATAGATTATTTACAAAATGCCTTAGCCTAACGAATTCGTACAACAACAGAAGACACACAATGTATAATAAATGAAATGCGGGATTTTGCGATATATCGGTATTTCGTATATCGATGCGCTTTATATATATAAATGGGAATTTGATAAATTATTCAATAAAAAACGTGACGTTTCCTTATTCATGGCCAGATTTTTGTTGCTTAGATAGTTTGAAGATTCTTAGGGTGTTTGCTGGACTGCTGAATATGATGGTTTCGATTTTAGATTTCTTTTTGGTTTTTGATCATTTGCGATTCGAATTCGATTGCGATTGCGATTGCCTTTGGATAAAGGTGTTTAGTATTTGTATCTCTCTTTTTGGGACTGTTTTTAGTTAGGGTTTTGGTTTTCTGAAAGAACATTACACACGATCCCTTGCATCTATCTCTATTTCTTCTCCTCTCTCTCTCTCGGATACATTTAAAATGTTTGTTTAAATTTTTAGTTTTAACCGCTTTGATTGTTATTGCTTGTTTCGAAACAACGAAAACAAATGGCACGGAATTGTGTTATTTTGTATTTGTGTATTTTAGCAAAACGTAAAAATGTTAACAAAAGTTCTGCTGCACTTACAACTACATCACTTTTTCTTTCGCTCCTCTTCTCGATTTGATAACCCCGCGGAACAGAATGGTATTTGTATATATAGTATTGGAACTGAACTGAAGTGAAGTGAAAAACTCAAGAGGCATATGTATATGTACAAGTGCGAGTTGCGGCCCGAGACTCACGTGCTCAAAGGATGTGGAAGTGGCTTCGGCTTTGGCTTTGGCCAGGTGCTAAAAGCCACTGGCACTGCACTCGCTAATTGGCTAGCAACAAAGCCGCTGCCTGTCGAGATTGGATTTGGTATTGGGTTCGGGTTTTCGGGTTCGGGATTTGGGACTGGGATCTATAGCTAGTGCTACAGCAGATTCTGCAGGGCGGCGGCCCCATTGAAAGTCAGGCTGTGATTCCAATTTCGATAGCCCGCCGCGGCGGCATATTGCTGATAGTTGTTGTACAACTGCTGCTGCGCCGCCTGGTGCTGCTGCAGTTGCTCCTCGCTCAGGTCGCTGGTGATGTTCGAGGAGTCCTCCTGCTGCAGCTCCTGCAGCAGCTGTTGCTGCTGCGCCTGGTGGTGTTGCTGCTGTTGCTGCTGCTGCTGCTGTTGCTGATGGAGCTTCTGCGAGTAGTTCGATCCCGTTCCCGAACCCGATCCTGATCCTGATCCCGAACCCGTCGCCGATCCCGATCCCGCCTTGCCGCTGGCCTTGGCCGCCGATGATGTTGCTGGTGTATTGGAAGCGGATGTCAGTTGCTGCGCCGCCTGCTGCTGCTGTTGCTGCTGCAGCTGCTGCGTCTGCTGTTGCTGTTGCTGCTGGTGTTGCATGTGCTGCTGCTGCTGCTGCTGCAAGTGCTGTTGCTGCTGCTGCTGCGAGCGCAGCATCTGCTCCGCGCGTCCTTAAGCCAGCGGGTATTGGTGATGTCACAAGCTCGTGGTGCCGGCAGGCGCATGGTAGCCCAGACTCTGGTAGTACGAGTCCTGGCCTAAGGCAGCGTGTGAGTTGGTCAGCGGACTGAGGGCGTTGTAGCCGGCGTACTGGCTCATGTCGTACATCTTGATGTCCGCCTTCGACTCGGTGGGCAGCAGGCGGTTGATGGAGAACGGGTGGCTGGAGGGCGTGTAGCCCGAGGGCTCCTGCTTCAGCGGATGCATCGACGAGTGGTAGTCGCTGATCAGCGACGGATGGCAGCGATTCGCCATCATGGCGGACAGCTCCTCCTGCTGCAGCTGGTGGTGCTGGTGGTGATGGTGGGTGGGCACGTGCTGCGGCTGCTGGCTGAGGCAGAGTTCCGCGTTGGCATGCAGCATGGCCAGGGCCTCCGCATCCTTGCTGTGCGCCGCACTCAGGACATTCACGCCGGCTATGGAGGCGCCACCCGCCTCCTTGTGGTGCTGGTGGTGATCCAGCCGGCTGTGGTGGTGGTGGTGCATGTGGTGCGAGTCCTCGTGATCCTTCTTGCCCGGACTGGTGGCCTCCAGGCTGCTGTGCGACGGGCTCTTGTGCAGCTGCCGGATGGCCTCCTTCTTCTCGTCCTTGAAACGCTTCTGCCTCCGCAGATAGCAGCCGTTCTCGAACATATTTCCCGAATCCGGATGCAGGGTCCAGAACGAACCCTTGCCCGGCTTGTCCGGCGTCCTGGGGATCTTCACGAAGCAATCGTTGAAGCTCAGCGAGTGGCGAATGGAGTTCTGCCAGCGCTGCTGATTCTGCCTGTAGAACGGAAACAGGTCCATGATGAACTGATAGATCTCCGACAGGGTCAGCATCCGGGTGGGATTATTCTGTATGGCCATGGTGATCAGCGAGATGTAGCTATATGGCGGCTTGGCATGCGTATAGCTTCTCCGGTAGGTGGTAGGCTTATCCACCCGCGATCTGCCCAGCGAATTGGGCGAGCCCGTCTCCATTTCCCGCGATCCCGGCGGCATGGCTCCATAGGTGCCGCTCAGACCCGCCGCCGACATGCTGGCCGCCGACATGGCCATGCAGCCGCCCATATTGCCCAGCGGGGAGCCCATGCTGGCATAGCTCATCGAACTGGGGGTCATGCAGTTGCCGCCCATCGAGTTCATGGCCGCCGCGCCCATGCTCCCGTTCATGCTGGCGTTCATGCTGGCGCTCATGCTGGCACTCATGCTGGCCACCGCCGCCGCCGAGTCCAGGACGCTGGAGCTGAAGGTGGCCGCCGCCTGCGGGGAGACGGAGGACATGCCTCCCACCGGGATGCCCATGCTGTTCATTGTGTAGGCGGAACGGGCCAAGGGGCTCATGCTGCCACCGTTGCTCGTCGGATTCGGGTTGTTGTTGCTGGGTGGAGGCGGACCACCTCCGCCGCCGCCGCCGCCTCCTCCTCCGCCCGACGGAGGACCTCCGCTGGCCATGCTCACCGGAGCACTGCTCGGCGGAGGCTCCGCGTAGAGCTTCTGCATGATGTCAATGGTGGTCTGGTGGGGGCTACCCTTCAGAAAGCTGTTCAATAGTTGCGCCGTTATGTTGCCGGCTTTCGGACGCGCTGCCCTCTGGTGGATCGATGGAAAAGGCAACGCGTTGTTAAAACGCGTTATTCAAAAACGAAAAATTAAAAAGGAGTTCTTTCGGAGAAACTTTGCTTTAGCTGGTTTAAGACTTTTGGTTTCAGTGCTTCACTATCACTGCTTCAATTGATTTGCATTTTTCGGGCATTTTATCGAGAGAGCACTTTCTGCACTTGTCACTTGGGTTTCTTTTTCTTTTTTTTGGGAAGGTTCTAAGCTTTGTTTGTAAACACTGTGATTTAATTATTTGTGCGGGATGATCATATAAAATATATATCTATTTTTTTGTTATGATTCTATTTGATTTTTGCTATTTGTTGTCTGCCGCACCGACCGGCCACAAAAAACCGACGCACGAACGTGGATATTTAGCTGGCTGTTCTGTTGGCCACTGAAGTCTGAAGCTGGGAATTGCTGGCTGTGCTGCTGCTTTTGCTGCTCCGGCTTTTGCTTTTGCTGCTTTGGCTGGATGCTATTGCTGCTGATTCCGCTGCTGGTCCGCTCGAGTGTCTCTTTGGCTTGAGCTCTTGAATGTGACTGTTTGCAGAGGGGAACGCTTGTCTACTATTTGGCTTGCGCTTGCTGCCAACAAATATTGTTCGAGCCGCGCTCAAGTGCCCCGCTGCCGACGTCAGCAGAGGCAGCGACCGAGGCGGCGGCAGCGGCAAGCGACTCCGACTCGTTCTCACCAATGGCCCGGTGGCATAAGTGCGTCTCACCACCGGCCAAACGGAGTTACCAATGACAGGCGGCGGTTCTCTTACGTACACAGTGGTTGCTCGGCGCAAGCGCATTGGCCACCCGGCCCTCTTGTATCAACAGAGCCGAGTGCTCGGTTGCCAGGCAACTAAACTCAGGGGGGGCGTGGCCAATCCAGCGCCGAGCAACGCCCTCCACTCACACACCCTCAGAGAGATACGGATACAGATACAGATACAGATACCTTCGGAAGCCTAATGCTGAGCGACGCCATGTTACAGTTAACGATTTTCCCTAATGCGATCAATAATCGCTCGCTCTCCTTCTCGCTCTATAGAGTGGTTTACAAAAAAAAAAGAAATAGGGAAAAAATGATATAGACGAGGTCTGGAGACGGAATCGGAATCGGAGTCTCTAGGGGGAGACTGAGAATGCGACGCTCTGTTTTTCGAGAGAAACCAAGCCAAGTCGCCTTGGCTTTTGGCTCCCACAAAGAAGACATTTAATAATATGTGTGTGTCAGTTTTTCGTATTTTTTTCGTATTCCCTGCTTTTCGTATCTGTTCTTTTTTTGAGGTTAAGGTATGCCAATGTCACTCTCATTCATTCCCATTCGCATTCGTGGCGAGGCATCGCGAGCGGCAGCAGCAAAACATCAGAACAGCGGCGCACTTCTCCTTTTTGGCAAGTCATTGCGAAAGTGACCCAGTTCTGCAGGCCAGGCCAACATCCTCTTCCTCTTTTTCGCTCACCGCACATCCACATCTCAGCTGAAAGTCTCGCATCCTACCTGAAAAAAAAAAGAAAATCCCAAAAAATATATATATTCATTGATAGCGCGTGCTGGCGGAAAACTTCCTGGTATCCTGGCTTCCTTCCATCCGTCCACGTTTATGGCCACGGATAAAACGCATTCCAATTTTCGGGCCATAAACCATAGACGCCTTTCATTGTGCATATTCCGCTTAACCCTTTCGCTTGGCCAAGTGTATCTGCGAGTGTCTGTGTGTGTGTGCTTCTGTGACAGTGTGTGTGAGCCTGGCTCATTATGGCGGCCATAAAAGGACAATTGTCTCGTTTCTCAATGAAAGTTTTTACTCAATTAAGAAATACCTGAGTAGTGAGAAGGGCTGGGAATTTCCGCATTACATTTCCATTTGTCAATGCAGCATTTCCAATTCCTCTCAGCATTTTAAAGTCTACATTTAGGCGCATGGTCTATAAACTATGGAAATTATGAATAAGTTGGTTTAAATATGATCCTTAAAATGTTTTTGTTTTTATATTAAATTTCTTTTGAACTTATAAGTAAATCTCAACAATTAAAATAGTATTTATGTTTTGCATTGAAAATCAATTTTCCAAAATGTTTTGGAAATTTATGTTAGGAAAAACTATATAAAAAATACGACAAATAAATCGATAAATACGATAAATACGATAAAATAAAATTTGAAAGTATTTCCAGAAGAAATCACAGTAGCATGAAGTATAATACCAAAATCACCTTATTTATGTGTAATTCTAATGACTCATGATCATGACTCAAGATCATAAAAATAAATTTAATAGCTACATTTTCGAAATGAAAGTTGGAGAATACTATTTAGAAATATGTCAAATAAATCAGGAATTTAAAAGTATTTACAGAAGAAATCTCAGTAGCACGAAGTATAATATCAAGATCACCTTATTTGTGTTTATTTCTAATGACTCAAGATCATGTCAAATAAAACCATTTCCGATTTACATAAGCACTACTCACTTATATTTTTATCATTTCCATGATTATCATCAAATTGTTGGAATAATATAATAATTATCATTGTAGAGATAAGATAGAAAGATAAATGAATCAGAAAATAACGTACTCCAAACCGAAATAATCCAAAATATTTTCCCTTTCAACACTGTTTGGCCTGCCATTCGGATATCTATATCCCATCATCATGATCATCAAACACCAAACACTTTAGGTGACTGAACACATATGTATCCAAGTCTTTATGTGCACTTCTAATAACCGTAATGTGCTTAAATATTTAATATTTTTATTGTATTTCACAGGCAATTCAAGTGGCTTTGGCTCATTAATGTTTGCGGTGCGGGCGGTGTGGGCATTTGGTTGTTCAGAGCGCATCAAATGTGTGCTTTTTTGGCGTAGACTCTCTGCAAATAGTAATGCCAGGCAGTCCAAAAATGTGTATTTATTTACCTTTTAGTCATTTATCTATTTATTTATTTGCTTTAAAAGCGCGCCGCTGTAGGTCGGCTTCAGATTCGGATGCGGATTCGTATCCAGATTCGGATTCGGATCCGTTGACGTTTCGGTTTCGGTTTGGTTGGGTTTTTGATACAGTTCGGCTGCACTCGGCAGTTCAGCGAAATCGGGTCTAAGCCATGCTCAAACTTTTTAATTAGTTTCAATTGCTGGCGCCCCCGCCCCCCAAAACGCCCCCATGCATTCGCATTCACCAAATGGATATTTATGGAAAATATTTGCTTTGCTACTTTTTTCCCGCTTTTGTTTTGATTTTGTTGGTGGAGCTGTGTGCCGAGTGTTGATATGGCTTTAAAACGCTGCGCTTTCTGTTTGTTTTAAGCATTTGTGTGACGCATGCGCCGTGTGGCAATGACTTTACAAAATTATACACATATATATCTATCAAAACCATTTGACCAACATTTCTCAGATAGATGACGTCCATTCCTGGTGTATCTATATCTATATCGCGGTGTATTGCCATAATATGTATAATATTTATTTTTATTGTTATTATTTGTTATTGTTGATTTATTTGTTTGTACAATATTTTCACACAAATTAAAATACCCGGCCACATATGAATCGACACCAACGGACAGCCGACACGTCGATGAGCATCAATGTCGTTTAAACGGTTTTTCGTCGCTTTATTTGCTTTGTATTTTTTGGCTTAACCCAATTATCGGGGCTCATTAGTGATTATTTAATCATTTGCAACCTTTGGCAACAGATGATCACAATGTTCTAATGTGCAGCACAAACAAATCGGGATCTTGCAGTCTTTTTGGAATAATTTTACTTTAATGAATTTTACCTTTACTCTATAATGAATTTTAGTGGTTATACTCGGGAAAGAAATTTAAAAAGTTAGAGGTATTTCCGTCAATTAGAAAACTTAATATTTTGTTTATTTCATTTAATATGTAGACTAGCCGGTTTTGTGTTAGCATTTGTATTGTTTTTTGGCTGCTTTTAACTAATTTGCATCGACTTTTCCATGAAATTTGTTAAGAAAAAGTTTATTGTGCGGTTAAATATTTTGTATTAACTTATTAGATGTGTTTTCTTTGAATTTCTTTATTTTGGTAAACAGTTATTGTATAATATTTTAAATAACTTTTTTTAGATAGGGTTAGGTGTTTTTTTTTAAAATTAGTAGGTAACCTATAAAATTAAATTAAATAATTTAGGATCTTTTATCCTAAAACTTAACCATGAGTTTTTTTCTTCTCGATTTCTAAAAGAGTTGATGTGTCATTAGGACTTTAATTATTTAATTTTTAAATTTTATCGCTCGTTAAGAATTTTAAGGTGTATCTCTCAGGTATTTCGACATAGGTCTATGTATCGGTAACCGTATCTGTAGCTGCGTGTGTATCTAGGTCTTTGCACTGCGTGTGCCGTAATGAGCGTAACCATAAAAGCGTCTTTTGTTTTACGACCACATTGCGCGCGTGTTTACCATAGAAAACAATGCCAATTTTATGGCCGCCCCTGCCACGCAGACAATGGCCCAAAAGAACCGCATCCCGGCAGTCCAGCATCCAGTCCGCCGATAAATGGTATATACTATATGTACATTAAGCAAAGGTGACGGCGAAACTAGAGCAAATGGGTCGAAAGGAAAGGGTGTTGGCGAGCGGGACGCTGCATTAATTAGAGCGCTACGGATATACAGATATATATATGGGTTTAAGGATCGGAATTACTTTCTTCGGGGGTCGTAAAACGGCTCTTATCTATATTAGGATGTTGCTTGTTTGCGGCTGTGTCTGCGCTTCGTTTTCACTATTTGCGTAGGTGTTTCATTTCCGTTTCACAATTTATCTGGCGAGTGCTCGCCGGCGCAGCACACCTTTTGCCGCCTCGAGATTTTCCTTTTCCCTACTTTCACATGTGATTTTCTTTGTTGTCTTATCAGTTTTTGGCGCGTCAGCCGACGCCGTCCTCGCCGTCATCGTGATTCACATTTTTCCCTCCTTTTTGCCGCCACTGTTTGCACTCGAAACGCGAAGAAACTGCATTTCCCCAAGAGCAGCGAAAAGGTCAATTCAGCCGAATGCAGTGTTTTATTCGGAATTGAGGGAATTTGGCGCATTTGGGGTGCGTGCCTTATCGAAGCCTTAGGTTCTACGGTTCTACGACACTACGATATCGCATAAATCACAGCCTAGTCGCGCTTTTGCTTGATTATTTCCATTTTTATCTATTTCGCTGCGGCTGGCTATAAAGTTTCTGGTTTTTATCTTTGTGCAAACACTGGAAAGCAGCGCTATTAAGGCCCTGGCGACCTTATTTCCTCTGGCACCCAAGAAAACAGCGAATTCTATTCTTTTAATTAAAAGACCATAGACGAGAACGAACCCCTCCCCCGAAATCCAAATATTGAGGTCATCATGGCAATAGAATTGGCGAAATAAATTTGGGATAAAGAGAAATATTAAGGATAAATAAACGTTATAAAACTAATAAAACATTTTACTAAATAATTTTTAATTTAAATATTTAATTTCTTGAAGAATCCATTTAAAAATAGGGTTGTTAATTTATTGATTGATTTTAATTAAAAGACCATTGACGAGAAAGAACCCCTCCCCCGAAATCCAAACATTGAGGTCATCATGGCAATAGAAGTGGCTAAATAAATATGGGATAATTTAAGGATATATAAACCTTATGAAACTAATAAAATATTTTAACAAATAATTTTTAATTAAAATATTAAATATCTTAAAGAATTCATAAAAAAAAGTAAGTTAATTTATTATTAAATATTTTTATTTTTTCATTGTATTATTTACCTTTTAATTGTAGTAATTCTCACTTTGGCCAATTTCCTTTAATTTGTTTACCTAAAATTCATAGGAAACTTTTTCCAAACAAATTATTTTTTGGCTCAAATCGATTGGAGTGGTTAAATTGATTAGTAGCCCCCGAGAGAGCCGGTTTTCTCCCACCAAACCAGTTTATGCAACCCCAACGATAGATCTCATCTATCGAGAATGACCACCACCACCCAAATTGATCATGCGAAAGAATGTTTTGTTCATCTCCCTGGCCGAACATTGAACATCGAGATTTATTTTCTGTTCGCTCCTCTCAAAATACTCATGCAACTTAGCACCAGGCTGCTAATTATTTATTCGTTGCCTGAAAAATTAACTTTCCAGCGGCGAACATTGTTGTGCGCCAGTGGCGACAACGAGACTGCTGCCAGTTTTATAAAGCCCCCAAAAAAAACCTATCTATCTATCTGTATATCTAACAATATGTTATGAACTGAGCCTGGGCCCAGAAGCCTCCCATTTCAATTTCAATGACGAGCGTTGCGGCAGCCGAAAAGCTGTCAAATTGTCGAAAAAATTATTGTTATCGTGCTGCGCGTTATTGAGTGGCCGTGTTTCACACGAAGCTCCAGCTCAAGATACAGATACAGATACAGAGATACAGATACCGAGATACATTTGTATCTACACATGTCCGTACAAACAATTCAATTAATTGTTGTAGAGCGGAATATGTCACATATGTAGAGGGATATGGATGGCTAGCTTTGGAATGGGTGTATTTTGGGGTGGGGAGGTGCTTATACGCTCGAACTTTTTTTTCGGTAGTTTATTGATTTACAAGCTGCGCGGCCCACTATCGCAGATAGATGCAAGTTTATGGCTGGCGTCCACTGAAGTACATATACCTATAACTATAACTAGAACTAGAACTGTAACTGGAACCGACTTATCGCGGTGGCGTTGTGATTTTTGGAGTGTCGAAACGCCAAAGCAAATATGATTCGAGTTTTATTTACTCACCGCCAACCGATTGGGTCTTAATTACTTCCGAAAACAATGACAGCCGACGATGATGATGATGACCAGTGGCGATACGAGCATTAATCAATTTACAACGAGATTTAAGCAATGGCATCGGTAAATAGAATAAATCGAATAAATATATAAAGTAAATACAATTTGAAAACCGGTTTGGCATTTTCTGGCTATCATTCATAAACTTTTGCCCGGCTGACATGAAAATTAGCTCTTCAGCCAAGGCAGACAGCACAGAGATCGCAGAGATCTTGGAGTTCGGAGTCTCTAAAGCTGGAACTCCGAGATGCTGTTGCTGAAGAGCTGCAGACTGTGGGGATGGAGATGGGGATGGGGATGGAGATGGCGATGGAGACCTGAAGAGCATGGCTGTTGATCATGGTGATGACTGCGTAAAAACGAAAAGTAAAAACACCAAACTGGCACACAGCTTTGGATGCTTGAGATGTGTTGGCCGTTTGTGTTAATCCCATCAAGACCCAGCACATTATGAAGTAGCACCACCAGCATCGGATCGGCCTAGCACAAACTGGAGCTACACGGAAAGAAACACATTACATAAGTCGAAATCCAACTGAATTAATTCGTGCGATCATTTGAAAGCAACATTTAAGATTCTTTAATTTATTTAAAATATTTATTTATAATTACCTTCTAGTTAAAAACAGTTTTCAAGACTAGATGCTCTTATAAAACCGATTTGCCCGATTTGCGATCTATAATTATTTATTTTTTATTTATTTATTTATTAAACAACTCCTTGGATATCTTTCAAAAATATTATTAGGAGCTTAGATCCCATCTTATACCATTTTTTTCTGTGTGGAACCTGAAGCTGCGGCTGGAACCCGAAGTTTGGATTTGGAGCTGCATGTGGTGAGTGCTCATGTGCTCCATTGGAGGCTCCATCTCTACATCAACGGCACAAGTGACATAAGTGGCGCTTACCCGATGATGCGTGCGCATCCAACGAGCAGCCAAAAGTCAGTCCAGAGCTCCATGGCTTGTCTTCATCGTTTTGTAAGAGTCATCACCATCGTTTTGGTAGTCGCCATCTGGGTTCGTGGTGAGCTGAGCTTAGCTGAGCTGATAAGAGCGTGTTATGTGCACCATGGAGTTGTTAAATGCAGCGCCGCTTCATCGTGTGTGGTCCATATCGATCTGGCGATTGATAAGAGAATTTTGGATATAGCTGCTCTCCATGGATCGTACTTCTGGCGACCGGCTCTCCTGGTTATTTTTCGTTTCTGGCCTGGAACGCATGACGTGACGGGCCGCTGACGTGCCAAGTGCCATCGAAAATGGCAAGTCATTGGCATTTCAACTGGACATGCGGCACCCTTGTTAGCCCGAGCTGTCTCTGTGTCTCTGGTTTCAACTCTGACTGGGATCTGGTATATGGTATCTGGTATCTAGCAGTGACTGTTCCTGTTCCCGTTCCCGAAACGATACGAAACGAACATCCTTCGACGCATAACGGACTGCACAGGATAGTTCTCCTCCTTCTGCAGGATGACGCAGCAAACGGCAAAAGCGTTAATTTAATAATGGCCAAAATTTGAAACTCAGTGGCTTACAATAATTTGGTGCAATACGTACAAAATACATCGTATGCGGCACCTTTCCGGCACGGGAGGTGTGTTTGTTTTCCCTGCTCGCTGCTGTAGCCCATAATTGTTACACTTGGCTGCACCAAAGTCAAAGCTACAAAGTCAATGACATCCAGAGCAAATAGACCAGGAGCCATGCCGGCAAAACTGAAAGTTTGAATCAATCGATAAGTGAAAGGAGGGAAACTCGGAGGAAAAATCATCAACGAAGCTTGAAAACTCTTCAGGTAATTAAACGAAAAATCTAAAAGGATATGTGATTATTAACAGGGATAACTTTTATTATTTTATAAGATTTTTAATTAAGAGTTTGTAATATTTTGTAATTTTTAATAATTTTTTAATCACTCAATAAACACTCTTTACCAAAATATAAAGAACATATATATTAAATATATTTAAGTTATTTAAATTTAGTTTAGTTTTAAAATATTTTGTAAATGAAGACTGGGAAACATTGTAATAATAAATAAGTGTACATGTTCCATCTTATATTTCAATCGAAATGTAAGCTAAGTTGACTAAATAAAGGTTCTTGAAAATGTAGAAACATAAACGTTTAGGATGCAAATTTTCCTTTCCCTAAACTTGAAGTGCCACTAAAAGCCAAGTCTTTTATTGCCGGCCACATTAATTTGCTGGACAAACAAAGTTCGCCGGGCGGTGTGGAGCACAACACTTCATAAATAGTTTGCACTTGACAGCTACTGCAGCAGAAGCCGTTGATTTGATTCCTGCCCCAATACGCCAATACCCCAGTCCCCACATCAACCCATCCTCCCTGGAATACTGGGTGTGAAGTTCTTGTGATTCACTCGGTCGGTGCGAAATCAAAGAGATCTTCAGCCAAGCGGCGGCCAAAAGCATCATAAAAAGGTGGTATCTTGTGTCCACCAGCAGCAGAGTTCATTGATTTTCTGTTGGGGCAACTCAATCAAAAATCAAAAAAAAAGAAAGAAAGAAAAAACGAATCTGAAAACATAAAACAAAACGAAGAAGAACTTGGGAAAACGCGCACGGCGGTGGCACTCTATTAGCACCTTTAAAGCACAATTTACAACAAACATTTACAACTGTCAATTGGCAACAAAGCAAGCGGCCAGAACCGAACTGAGCCAAAGAAGCGATCGTATCGGATCGTATCGGCTAAGAGCAGCATTGAATTAAGGATACAGGTCATACATACCACGCACAAAGGGACCGCCGGTTTTAGGATCTCGATGAGATGGTTCTCTTCTTTTTTCGGGAACTGGCCGCTGACGAATTGCCGGCAATTTGTTAGCATTAAACAACAACCATTGATGAGAAGGTGGTGCATCACGAGAACCTTTTAATACTCGCATATACAATATGCACATATATAACTCACAATCGTATCTCTGTCACACAGACGATCATACAGTTTAAAAACGAAATTAATAAAAATTTCACTTGAATTGACAAAGTGCCCGAACGCCGTGACGTTCAGCTGACGACAAGTGCCACTTGACAAGCTGCCGAACTTGAAATTTTTTCCCTCAATATTTCATTGTTACCCCAACTGTACGGCGTGGTATGGCATATAGAAGTCTGACTCCTTGTCTGGTCTGTCTCGATTCGCTGGCTTGGTTAGCTGATGATGTTACCTGTCCGCTAACCTCGTTCCACAGCTGGCGATTAATCTTGACATTGAATTGCTTTTGCTGTACGCTCACAGATGCAAAGACAATATAACCCACTGGCATATATAAATTCGATTTCGACTCAACTGTTGACAATAAATAATTTAGCCATCTATAATGGGTCTCTGAAGAGTTTTCCCACCGGCGATTGTGATTGCGATTGCATGTGGTATTTTGAGATTATTATCATGGCGAAGCTCACGTGCAGAGCACGCGGCCGATGGAATGACAAGTGCCAGGACTCGTCAGCTCAGCCAGGACATGTAAAAAAGGGATGTACAAATAGATTCCCAGGCTACTAGTACTAGGTACTTCGCGACAAGTGCAGGTCATCATCATCGACATCATTACAATGAACCGCAACTACTTTAATTACACTGTTAAACAAGATTTTGGAACAGTAAGTCACAAGTTATATCAGTGACAAATAGGGGTTGATTCTTGGAATGAAAAATCTTTAAGAATATTTAAAACTGACTCTGAAGATAAAAAAATACCTATAAATCACAATATAACTAATAAAATAAATTTTTTCGATTTTATATGAGGGTAGCTGTATAATATAGTTAATAAAACCAATGATCAAAGATCACTGATGAAAGAAATGTACACAGAGAAAATTATACGACATATTAGGTGCCGTTTTCCAAAGTAAAATTAAATTTATATGAAAAGTTTTACTTTCTAAAATGTTTCCCCCCTGATTTTGCACATAAAACATTTAATAGTTTCCTGTGTGTATTAAGCCAAATCGAATCTAACACTTTTAAAATATGTTTAGATACAATTGTTTTAACAAAATTTTTTTTTTCATTTTGGGAATTTTGTAAGGTGATTGAAGTATTTTCTCTTAAGAAATATTTTTTCCGAAACATTTTTCTATACCTAATAAACTGATGCACCTTGCAATTTAAATACATTTCCTTTGTAGCCCAGTGTAATCTGAGGTTAATAACTGTAGCATGCCGTGGGCGTAGGTCGAAGGGGTGGGCCTGCCTGCCCGCTCGCCAATTGTAATGCAAAGCGCGCGCGCGTGTGTGCGTGAGTGGGTGGAGTGGAAGAGAGTGGGGTTCGAACTCAGGACCCTCGGGCGTATTGCAAAATTCAGTTTCATTCGATGGCAAAGTTGAGCGTCTCGCCGCTCAAGTGCCAGCCCGCTGGGCTATTGACAGAAATCAAAACGGGCCCGAAATGGGTGGGCTCACTGGGATCAGTGGGCTAAATGGCAAGCGTTGCGCAGATTTTTATTTCCTCTTTTTTCTCTTTCAGTCGAGATGACGGCTTATCGTGGCATCAAAACAAATTCGTTTGAAATTAATGCGGAGATTTGCTTTCATTAGGCGGCTTGCCGGGTGCAAAAAATATGTAACTGCGTTGGCAAACACACAATGGGTGAAGCCACCAGCCAGCGAACCCGTCGTGCGGCTAATCCCTAAGCTAAACTTTTCGGCTGGTGGAAGGTCGTTTCGAGTCGTCGGCCAGGACTTTCAGAACAAGAACTTTCCACCCCCCGCCGACACGTGACCCTCGATTGTTAACATGCCATTCGATTGTGTTCCGGAATCGCTTTTTGGGCTGCGTCATCACTTTGCATTTCGGGTGAAGAGGAGCTTCGTGTTCCTCTCCTAATGTGACAGTTTAATTGCAGGTGAGGCGAAAAGGGTCGCGTGCCCAGGGAAGCGCCGCTGATGCAATTAGACAGCCAACGACTTTCCCATTGTCCTGCCGTGACTTCTCCGTTGAATCGCCTGTGTGCGGGCTTCCTGGTATCGCTTTCCGTGTCCGGTAGCTCCTGTTTCTGAATGTCCCTGTCCATGTCCTGTTGTGCGGGTGCAGTGCGGCGTACCTGGACAAAGCTCTTTTGTGGATCAATGGAGATGACTTTCTAACAGCTTTTAGTAGGGTATGTAGAAGAAGTTCTCTGTATAGGTTTTACTAGAAATCTTCTAGTTCTATTTAGTACATTTTATTTCTTCAATATTTAATTCTCCTTCAATATATTTCATTATCTGAAATATATGATCTATTTCAATGAACTTTCGATGATCACAAACTTAACTTACATTTCTTAAGGTTTGTCTACAGAAAGTATGCTACGTTTTTTTAAACTCAATGATACTTTTTTTGGAATTGAAGTACGGACGAGAAAACGGCCCTAAGATTAACAAATACCCCTACAATCAAACTACTACTTATGCATTAAAATTATAGTTGAAAATCAACTGAGAAAAGTTAAGATTTCCCTTTAAACCATTATCTTTAAATTTACAATCCCTTCAGTTAATCAGAATAAAAAAATACCTGAATAAAGAATCAATTATTAAATATAAATAATAAAAAGAAATTGTATATAAAAATTATTATTAGTTATTCAAAAATATAATAAAATAATTAAATGTATTTAACCCTAATAAATCTTCGAATTCTGATTGGTTATAAATCACTCGCTGACACTTTTCTCTGGGGAAAGCAAGGGTCAATTAACCCGTCGTTATTTTGAGAACTTATTCTCAGGGACTCGCCCTCGCGGTCAAGTAGATCAAAGGCGTTCCCAGACCAAAAATCCTCCTTCCCATTCTTCCTCGGCTGGCTGGAAACTCGACCGAAAAACAAAAAACGAAAAACTTTCTCACATTACATCACGGACCAGTGCACTATGGGGTAAAAGTCCACTTTTACTGGCATTTAGTCATTTTTTGAAAGTGTTCCAATTGGAAAATAATTAATTAGAAAGTACTAACAAAACATCAAACTGTTATGCCCTATACTTGAAATGTTAATATTTAACAGTTCACTGTTAAAATAACAGCTGCAAAGTCAGCTGCTGCTTACAAAGTGAAGTACGCTTGGTTTGCACATTTTTTGCCATGATCTTTGAAATTCATTTATTTATGTAAAATACAAAAAGTAAACAAAACAATGCCAGAACATGGTTATTACAGGTTTGGACTATGAGCTAAATATAATAATTTGTTCAAATTGTGAGTGCTTATACCTCATTTTGTCATTTAACAAATGCATATTAAGCTGGTTTCTGGGAAATAATTTTTAACTTTGGACAGAGTTTTGAAAAAGAGTTTTAGGTTATTTTAATGTGCGACCAAGACTATGTTGTAGCCTTATCAATACAGAATCCATAGGTATTAGTCGCATTCTGCACTTTTCCGCACTATTGGAGCAATTAGCATTTTTCTCAGATAACCTCACTTTTTTCATATGTGATTTGTATGCAGTAGCGAATAGTAAAATTCTCGTATTTTTGTATGGAAAATGTTAGATACGATAAATATTTAAAAAAAGCACTATGCAATAATCTTTGTTATTAAATATTATTCAGTTTAAATGATTTTACATCATCATTTAACTATACTTACCTTGCTATAAATGGTTTTAGTATTTTTGTTAAGAATTATATGGAAAATATTTAAAAAAATCCGATTTCACTTTAAAAAAAATGTATGGGAACTCCAAAGTTTTTTTTTGGATCAAATTAGTTCTTTTGTTTTAGAACAAGCGAAAAAAAAAATTTTTTGTTGTGCACATTCTTAAAAAAAATTTTTTTTTTCTTGAAAAAAGGCGCGACCATGCCCATTTTTTCAAAAAGAAATCTTTTAAATATTATAAACCAAATTCCAAAAACAAAACTTTGAAATGTTACGTCGTTTTTTAGTAATAATTAATGCCAGTAAAAGTGGACTTTTACCCCATAGTGCAGTGAGGACGGCTAAAACAACAAGGACAACTGGAGCAGCGCTCTAAATGGACTCCGAACAACATCGTTTAATATTGATGGACATTGTTTGAGCGCTTTATGATGGGAAAGTGAGGCCATCCCATCGCTCTGGCTCTGCCTACGCTTTTTCCTCTGCTGTTCAAGTGAATATTTAATTAAATTGTTTTCTAATAACCACGCGCAACTTTGTTGGACGCGAAACACGCGTCGGCAAGCGGAGAACGGCGGCCAGGACACGCGGCAATCGGACCAGGACACACCTTGTTGTGCCAACAACATTAGCAGGGGCCGAAAAAAAAAGAACGGAAAACGGAAAAAAAAAACTAGAGCCACCCCTTTTTTGCTGCGTATCCTGGTTCTAATTTTCCAAATTACGCACCATCAATCATCGCAAGCTTTGACGAACGTCGATGGCGAAGTGCTCGTGGATGATGATGTTGATGATGACGTTGAACTGCCACCACCCACCTTATATGGTGATACCATCCAATCGAGTCCCCTGGCGCAATCACTTGAAGGCAGCGACGTTACGGCAGCCGCAAGTAGAAATTAAATTAAACTTCGAGTGGCCGCAAGGATAGATCCTGCTGCATCCTGAGTCCTGAATCCTTCATCCTTCATCCTTCATCCTCCATCCTGCCAACCCGTAACCATGGGAAGCTGTTTCCCAGCGTAATTAACGCTAATTGCGTTTGGGCCTTAAGCCGGACTTTTTGACTTTTCCACGTGTTTTTCGGATTGTCCAAAGGATTTTCCCACCTTAATCCTTAGCCTTAGCCTGTGTTTTTCTTATGGCTTGACTTTGGCTGACAAAAATATTTGTGTTTGCATAAATAAGCAATAGATAATGCTGATCGGAAGTGATTAGTGTTTAGCGAGTTCTTTTCTTGGGAACACCGCAATCTGCCGCAATCCTCTGATCCCAGAAAGACTTTAAACGCAGCGAACTTGAAACTCCATCTGGTAATTGAGAATGCACTCCGGCTAATGAAAACGGTCATCGTGATGGGAAGTGGCCAAATTGGCTGGACAGAAGGGGGGGCGACGGCTCAAGGATTAATATCGCAGTGCAATTAAGAGCTCAATCACAGTGACTCGACTCGGGCTTGTTTGCCTCTCTCTGATTACATTTATGAAATTATTATTGATGTTTGGCAGTGACCACCACAGCCCAGAGTCCAGAAATATTCGAAACCCCCCATCAGCAACCCACCCCATTTCTAATTTTGTTGAGTAGCCCTAACTCCGATGGCTTGGACATTGCTTCGCCCGGAATAGACAGGCCATTTTGATTGAAATGCAGACACAAAATGCTGGCAGGCAGCCATTATATTTAAGCTGGCTCCGATCTATACATAAGTATGTTCCTGGGGTAAGCACAGCAGGGGCCATGTTAATAGTAGAGATTTTATTGTCTTAGTAATAAGATAAAATATAAATACAATAGAAATTATAACCACTTGTGTGAAAGTCTTGAAGAAACTGATTTTTTTAAGGCTTTTTAAGGGAATCATTTAAATATTTTATTTAAATAACTGAAGTATAAACAAATTTTATAATATAGAATTCTTTATAAAATATAAAATTTTGTTCTTCTTTTAAAAATGTTTCAATTTGCCACATATTATCCAATTGAAATATAAATTTAATGGATTATAAATTATATAAATTTTATAATATAGAATTCTTCATAAAATATTTAATTTTATTCTTTTTTTTATTTTAATTTGCCACATATTATCCAATTGCAATATAAATTTATTGGATTATAAATGATATTAAAAATAATTATTATCATTATTATCTTTCTAAAGTCCAAGTAGTGGTTTTTGATTCTAAATTGCCCAAATATTATATCACCTAAAATATTGATTTAAATTTCACAGCTATTATTTTGACCACAGCTGTATGTGCATCCCAAAATCCTCTCACACTAATCTGTATTATGTACACAGTTGATTTGCCTGCCACTCACCCACACCCACTCCCGTTCCCGACCCATTCCGACCACATCCTCGCACAGGACTCCCCTACATAAGTAACGCCACATATGATTTCATTCATATGCAGAGGAACTATGCTCCTCCTCCCTTCCATCGGGCCGCTCATTGATTTGCAATGCCTAAAATGTTTCAGCCCGATGATGGGTCTGCTCCAACCCACATCCTACATCCCACATCCCCCACCCCATTGCTGTTGCTGTTCCGCTCTGCCTAACTGCCAAACATTCCCAAATGCCGAAGTGCGTGTCTCTCTCTGTTGGTGTGTGTTTGCCATCGTTTTTGGAAATATTATATGCTCATACCTCCGTTTCGAGTAAATTGTGTAAATATTTGCGCTCGTAAGTGGATTGGAGATGGATGAGTCTATCAACAGAGAAGTCGGCGCTGGCAGAGCCGCTGGCATCGCCATCCTCATATGCGTATGGGTTGGCATTGCTCCTCTCTGCCCATTTCCATTCCCATCACCGCACCATTGGAATCCCTTTAGGAATTTTTGGGAGGAACATTTACCTTCCGCCTTTGGACCAAAAGCCCACTTGCAGCTTGTTGCATCTAACATACATTTGGTAGCTCTACAATTTGACAAAGAATTTATTTCACTATTACATTCAGAGCAACGAGTGCACAGCCCAAAACTCACACACTTAGTGGGTCTTACAAAAGGCCTTGTTCGAGTGTATTTATAAACAATTCAGTACTATTTGGTGGCCTTTTTGTCGGTTTCCTTCTCCGGCTCGCTTTCCGTGGTCTCGTCCTCCTCCTCATCATCATCATCATCGTCTTCATCGCTTTCATCATCGTAATCACCATCGGATTCATCCTCATCATCATCATCGCCGTAGGAGTAACCACCACTGGCTGCACCACCGTAGTATCCACCGCCACTGCCACTGGCTCCATAGTAGCCACCGTATCCCTCCTCGTCGTCGCTGTTGCCGCCCTGTTGCTGGCGACCAAACTTGTGCGAACGCGTGGACATGCTCAAGTCCTTGGTCACCGAGGTGTCGTAGTTGCACTTGGGGCAAGGAATGGCCTTGTTCTTGTCGTACTTGAAGCCCTTGCGGCGCACATGATCCTCGCAATAGCAGGTCTTGCAGCGCAGGCAGGAGTACTGGCCCAGCTTGTTGCACGACTGACACTTGTAGTTCTCCGACTCCAGCACCTGAAAAGGATGAAAGGGGTCATTATTGATTAAGTATGATTTAAATATCATAACTAGGCGTTTGTGTAGGACACAAATATTGTTTGCATTTTAGCCAATCAAAATTCAAAATTCTTTAAAACCGGGTTTTTTATAAAAAAACAAGAAAGGAAGCTAGCTTCGGCCAGCCGAAGCTTATATACCCTTGCAGATAATTCCTATTAATCACTAATTTTCCGATCGTTCCTATGGCAGCTATATGATATAGTAGTTCGATATTAATAAAATTGAAATCGAAATTCGAAAACATTTCAAAAGAGTCATATTCCAGAGTAGAAGAGAATACAATAAAAGTCAACGAAGCAATAATTTATTTCCTATTATATTCCCATTAATTTTTCGATCGTTCCTATGGCAGCTATATGATATAGTCGTCCGATTTTGAAAAAAATGTATTCAAAATTCAGAATTATATAAAAAATGGCATTTCCAAAAGAAGGAGATTCTAGGTTCAAAAACACCAAAGCAACTTCTGACTTAAATCATAATACTCTCTGCAAGGGTATAATTAAAGATTACAATTTTTAAAAAACTATTGTTTTCTAAATGCTAAAAAATGTTATAGTTAACGGTATAATCTGATATAAGGTTCGTATTACAAACCTAAAAGATATTTCTGGTTTTTGGGTTTTAAGAAATTGGTTATGTACTATAAATAATATTGAATCATCTACTAAGTTAAAAAAGACACTACAAAAGGTACATTTAAAATGAGTTACTAATAACCTAGTGATATGGAATCTCTATAGATTTCATTTCAATTCGGTCTAATTTGTTCTAGCTCGATTATAGTGTACCGAAATACTAATGCATATATCATCGGCTAGGTTAAAGAAAGGCAGTTTTTAAAAGTACATTTAAAATTCCATAGTAAGTAGACATCTTAAGAAGTGATTTTGAGATCTCTATAGACTTATCTACAATACTTCCTAGGATAAATTCCGAGGGAAAGGGTCGGATCCCTTGACCTGGACGAGGGGTACCCACCTGACAGCTGGCCTGGTGCTCGAACTGGTCGTCCTCGCACAGGAATCCGTTGCAGAAGGAGCACTTGAAGATGCGGCCTCCGTGCTCCCAGACTCCTCGCTCGCACTCCAGGCAGGTGGCATTCTGCAGCGGACACGTGCAGGCGTGGTTCTGGAGGCACTTGCGTCCGTGGCAGACCCAGGCCTCGCAGAAGTCGCAGATGGCGCCGACCATGCCCAGTCCGGTGGTGTAGACTCCGGGATGCTTCACCACGCAATCGCCCGTCTTCAGCATGCACTTGATCTTGCCACACTGAGCGCAAATCGGCAGTCTTTGCAGATTCTGGCAGAAATAACAGAAGGCCCTTGATTTTTGTTTCTTCTCGCACTTGTCGCACTCCATGGGCGCATTGCAAGGCAGGTCCGCCAACGGCACTTCCCTGCTTCGAATCTCCTTGAGCCGCAGCTTCTGCTTCTCGGCCTTCTTGCGCTGGCCGGTTTTCTTTTTCGGCATTTTGGTTAAAAATTAGAAAAACAGAAAACTTAATTTCCTTACGTGTGCGGCACACTGTTCTAGGTGCGGCAAAAAATACCACATAAAGCTTCCAAATTGGTGTTTTGCAAGATGGTATATTTTTGCAAGTCGGTATTTTAAAACATTTTCTAGAGCTAAATCTAGCTACATCTAAAAGTACAGCTAAAATTAAGATAAAAGAATCAAAGCATTTATTTTGTCACAATTTTGATCGGAGTTCTGGGCTTTTCCTAACGCATTTGCTGTTCTACAACCATTAATAATTATACATTTATTACCATTTCCTGCATTCAAATGAAAAATAGAGAAAAAATGTAAGTGCAATCTAGCTATAAAATTTGGTGATTTACTGTGTTACCGTTCGCTTCGTCGGTACTTTAAAAGCACAGAGTGAAGGTCCCTACCCAAAAATATACATACGGCATTTAGTGTCAGTGCAAAACCTTTCTAATTTAAAAGAAACTACGCTTGTGACAGCATACATTCTCCAATTTTACAAGGAAAAACAGTATCAGTGCACATAAAAGAACTCTACGAACAGTGAAATGGGCGGTCACGACAACTGGAACCACAAACGCAACGGGCAGCACGACGACGATGTAAGTGCAATTCTCTTGCTCATATTTTAATGAAATTGTGAATATGTTTAAGAATCATTTCAACCGTGAATTCCAACATATTCATGGTCAGAACTCCAAGTTATTCTTCTTGTTAGCATTTCTTAGTCTTGCGGGTATCGAGAAACTCCAAATGCATATAATTTATAAAGCAAATGATTTTTAAAGGAATTAATTAGCCGGAAAGCTTCATAAAAAAATAAATAATTATATCTTTTCTGAGACAGGAACCGCGCTTTTAGTTGAAGACACCTCTGTTAAATCTTAACAGTGGTAGTTAGCGAGTACACCCTCCTACCATAGCGGTGACATTTCAGTATGACCGTTTATGGAAAAAGGTCATTAGCGAAAAATGGTATAATAAGTATATGTATTTTGGATTATTCGTTCTTTATCCCGCGGTCACACCATTATAAAAATTTTTTTCAATCAACGCGTGTGTGTCCGGAACTTTCTCCATTTTCTAAAAGGGAAAATTAGTTAGAGTACGGCTAATTAAACGCTTAAAGTAGTAAAATGGTGAATAACTCGAACCAGAACGGCAACTCCAATGGCCACGATGATGTAAGTAGTGGGTTAATATGGTTTTAATGTTTTTTACGCACTGGTGTCTCACCTCACCGGCCGCCATTTTGAAAATTACGCATGTGTCTCAGGGGGCAGAAAGTGAGGTTAGGTCTGTTCGGTCGGTGGAAGGAGTGAAAAAATCAATAACTTAATTTATTTTCCTCATTTTTCCTCTAGGACTCCATCACCGAGCCGGAGCATATGCGTAAATTGTTCATCGGTGGGCTGGACTACCGCACCACCGACGAGAACCTGAAGGGTCACTTTGAGAAATGGGGCAACATCGTGGACGTGGTGGTCATGAAGGATCCGCGCACGAAGCGCTCCCGCGGATTCGGCTTCATCACCTACTCCCACTCGAGCATGATCGACGAGGCGCAGAAGTCGCGTCCCCACAAGATCGACGGCCGCGTGGTCGAGCCCAAGCGGGCTGTTCCCCGCCAGGACATCGATTCCCCGAATGCTGGAGCCACCGTCAAGAAACTGTTTGTGGGCGCACTCAAGGACGACCACGATGAGCAGAGCATCCGGGATTACTTCCAGCACTTCGGCAACATCGTCGACATCAACATCGTGATGGACAAGGAGACGGGCAAGAAGCGAGGATTCGCCTTCGTTGAGTTCGATGACTACGATCCCGTCGACAAAGTTGTGTGTAAGTATAATAACGACTATTCCTAACTCTAAGATGACAATGTACGATAGAAAGTAGCCACTTAAGATCGGTACAGTACCAACTTAAATGATTTATATAGTTTTCTTTATCAAACAAAGTATTTCCTCAAGACAAATAGCTCAGAAAGATAGTAAACTTAAGATTCTACCTGATAGATACCCTCTTTCACAGTCCCAGCTCCGCATAGCAATATTCGATGTGTTCATGCGGCGTTTGCGACTGTAAGATAAAACCGGCTCGTATTATATCTTTGTTGACTGTGCATCCCTATGTGCAGCCGATGAAAATGTATGCGCCACAATGGCCTCCAGGTTAAAACAACCCCTAATTATCTATATGCTCGCACAGCACTGACAAATTGTCGGGCTTCATGTAAACGCCCGGGCAGTTTTCCTTTTAACGCTGTAAGATAAATCAAAGCGTCGGCTAAGCTATGTTATGCGAATGTAGATTACAACCCAATTCAGTGTAACACGCAGCCTCGTTACAGTTCCATAAATTAGAATTGATAATTAGATCCACAGTCCCAGCTCCGCATAGCTATGTTTGATGAGCTCATGCGGCGTTTGCGACTGTAAGAATAAATCCCAGCCAGTATTATATTATTGTTGTCGGTACTTTTCTGTGTACCAACGATGAAAGAGTATTTGGCACAATACCATCTTGAAATAACTTAAATACATTTATAAAGTCCTGAGATCAATCACAGTACTGACAAATTGACGGGTTTGATAACGACGCCTGGATAGTTTTCCTTTGAATGCTGTGAGATCAATAAAAGCGTCGGCTAAGCTATGTTATGCGAATGTAGATTACAACCCAATTCAGTGTAACACGCAGCCTCGTTACAGTTCCATAAATTAGAAATGATAATTAAATCCACAGTCCCAGCTCCGCATAGCAATGTTTGATGAGCTCATGCGGCGTTTGCGACTGTAAGAAGAAATTCCAGCCAGTATTATATTATTGTTGTCGGTACTTTTCTGTGTACCAACGATGAAAGAGTATTTGGCACACCAACACCTAGATTAATATCAAATAATTAAATTGAAAGAGACCCCAGATAAATCACAGTACTGACAAATTAACAGGTTTGAAATCCTCACCTGGATGGTTTTTTTTTTAAACGCTGTGAAATAAATCAGAGCGTCGGCTAAGCTATGTTATGCGAATGTATATTATAAACCAATTCTGTGTAACACGCAGCCTCGTTACAATTTTAAATAGTTTTATAACACTTGAAAGTCGAAAAGGTAATCCTTAGAAAAGATCTACGAACAGGAATCAAGAATGCTTTAAATCATTTTTAGACAACATCAGCAGTCTAATTTTAGTCACAATTCCACAGTCCCAGCTCCGCATAGCAATGTTTAATGTGCTCATGCGGCGTTTGCGACTGTAAGATGAAATCCCAGCCAGTATTATATTATTGTTGTTGGTGCTTCTCTGTGAACCAACGATGAAAGAGTATATGGCACAGTACAAACTGGACGCACCTCCCCTGGTATTTTATTTTTGGACCCTATTAATAGCATTTTTCTTTTCCCTTTTGCAGTGCAAAAGCAGCATCAGCTCAATGGCAAAATGGTGGACGTGAAGAAGGCCCTGCCCAAGCAAAATGACCAGCAGGGAGGCGGCGGTGGTGGCGGACGCGGGGGTCCCGGAGGTCGTGCCGGCGGAAACCGCGGCAACATGGGCGGCGGTGGCGGCAACTACGGCAACCAGAATGGAGGCGGCAACTGGGTAAGTGCCATTCTATGGTTTTTCATGCGACATTTCGTTTTATAGCTGCTTTTAATTGACATTGCAGAATGGCGGTGGCAACAACTGGGGCAACAACCGCGGAGGCAACGATAACTGGGGCAACAACAGCTTCGGTGGCGGCGGCGGCTACGGAGGTGGCAACAACAGCTGGGGCAACAACAACCCCTGGGACAATGGCAATGGCGGCGGCAACTTTGGCGGCGGCGGTGGCTCCAACTGGAACGGTGGTGGCAATGACTTTGGTGGCTACCAGCAGAACTACGGCGGCGGCCCTCAGCGAGGCGGCGGCAACTTCAACAGCAATAGGATGCAGCCCTATCAGGGAGGTGGCAACTTCAAAGCAGGTGAGCAGCCCAGCAACCAATAACCACCGGATAACGAGACACAGTACCCTGACACCTAACTGTTAGAACGTCGATAGAGTTTGGCAGTTAGCTTTTAAAAATACTGTGAGATTAACTGACGATGGCCATCGCTATGTTATGCGTATGTAAGATAAACCCAATGCGACGTAACACGCAGCCACGTTACAGTTTTTGTACGAATAGTCGCCACCAGTGTGGTTTGTAGTTTAGAGAAGAGAGAGTGAGCGAGCGAGAGACACAGATTGGATGTTTTCCTAACGATCCTGGGTTTTCTTTTAGGCGGTGGCAATCAAGGCAACTATGGCGGCAACAATCAGGGCTTCAATAACGGTGGCAACAACCGCAGATATTGAGAGAGAGACCAGACGAGGTGAGACATCCCATAACCACTATTAACACCTAGTTATAGTCCAAGGCGAAGTCAGACCATTAACCAAACCAAACAACCAACCAACCGCTAATCTCTAACCCGTTGACCATTAACCTTTCGTTTGATTTGACAAACGTGTGGTTTTTTTGTTGTTTGTTTTTAAATAGCGCCCTTATCGGCATTACTTACTTTTTTTTGGTAGTTTGTAACAGCTTAATTGGGACTGATGCAAAAAAGCAAACCGGCTCAGACAGTCCGACCCACCTTACTCAACATACTTAATTAAGCCTTACGTATATCTACTCTTAAAAAGTATTTAGAGAACCAAAACCCATCAACCAATTAAGAACCCCCCTTCTGCATACCAATTGTTTTAAATAACGTTTCTCATTTATCGACATTTTATAGGTGATAAAGTAAAAGTCGCTCAGTATAAGCCCAAAATTCAAAGTCAAGTAAACGATACGCAATTCAATGATCAATAACGAGTATGAACGCACGTTCATAGACCTAAGAAGTTTTCCGAGCACCACAAACCAAACCAAACATGACAGAAGAGAAGAGAGGAGAGGAGAGATCAGATTGATTGATCAGGATCAGTGCAGTGCAGTCGTAAGGAGTTTGGTTCAGACTTGGATTAGAGCAGAAACAGAGAGATCAGTACCAGTACCAGGCCAGTCCAGTCCATTACAGCAGCAGTACAGTACAGTACAGAGCAGAGCAGTGTGTGAGCTAAGCAGAAGAGTGTTACAACTAACCTAATCATTCAGAGAGATCGCTGATCGCAGATCGCACACAGCAAGTGGCAGTACACGTACACAGCAGCTGGCCAGGATTCCGTTCGATTTGTGTTTGCACATGCTGATTGATTGATTGATTGTTAAGAGGCGCATCGAAGACTATCCAATATTTAATAGAATTGTAATCTATAACTTCACATTGTAGCAACCAACCAACCAACATAAGTAACATTGTAATTAGAGCAAAGCAAACAAAAAATAAGGCCACCGACGTCAACAGGCCAAATATTTGTATCTCCACACAACCAACCTATATAATCCCAGCCATAAAAGAATCAGCTAATGTAAAACTTCGAGGCGGCAGCCGAGAGATATGTTTATTTGTATTGTAGACACAGCTCCAGTCCATCGGCTGCTGGCAACCTTTGATAATCAGAGCAGAAAACAAAAACAAAATATTAAAAAAAATACATGTATTACATTTTACGACTTCACTAGACTAAGTTCTCATAGAATTAAATCGAGTAGAGCGTGCGGGGCGATCTTTTCGGCATCCATCCGCACGCTGCCCTAGACTTAATAATTTTACTAATCGGGTTCTAAGCGAACCCGACCGTGTGTGGAGGAACCTCTAGATACTTAGAATTCTTTGTAAGTGTCTCGACATGGAATTAATCTATCCCCCGCTGTTTAGATGTAACCGATCAACAAACAAACACTTAATGTAATCTATATCTTTTAGCAGCAGTCTGTCAGAGGTGTCAGCGCAATTATGTTTAACAAAATTTACATTTTAATGTAGCGAAAAAATACAAGATTCAAAAAATACAAACCAGCATCCAGCAATTTTATGTAAATTCTCTCGAACTACCGAAAACTATTTAGCTAAGCCTCGTAGTTTTGTATATTTTTTGTAGCAACAGCAGCAGGAAGAAGAAGGATCTCGATCAGAAAAAGAGGAGTATGTATATTGGAGAGGTAAAAAAAGGAAAAGAGCAAGTAGGACCGAGTCCAAAAGCCAGCCAAGAAATTCTTGAACTATATAAACTATAGCGTTCGTTGTGGGCGGGCCATTGACATCATTCGAGAGTTTTCTTGTTACTCGCTTAACAGGTTTCATTCTCCCCGTTTATTTGAATTGCCTACCACCACCACCACCACCTGTACCATGTCATTTACAACCATGTATATTATTGTAATTTCTGTTGCAAGTTGGCTATGAAAAGTATGCGAAGCGCTGAAAGACGGCCGCCGCGCTACTGAAAAGCAGCCACGGAAGGTCCTCCGCACTTGCCTTCGCAACCCCCCGTCGATGGGACTCGGCATTCCTCCCGTCCCCCCGAAAACAAAAGGGTAAGTTATCCTCCGCAGATCCCAAAACCGGCAAAAGTTGTAACTTTCAGGTGGTCTGCGCATTCGAGAATGGAGGAGATTTCAGCGAGTTCCCCTTCAAATCGGCGTAAATATGCGACTAATGTTTATTTTTTATTTTATTTTTTACATTTTTGAATAAAGATATTTCAGAAAACGAATATAAATGAGTTTTTTATGTTAAAGGGTTGGTTTTCTTTTTTAAATTCGAAAAGCACCAGTGTGTGCACACCGGGGAAAGATAACAGTACTGATAGCAGAGCCCATGTAACAGCTGGTTTTGCGTCTAACAGCACTTTTATTCCAAAATATTCAAAATTAATAAGCCTATTTTGCTGTTACCAGTTAATTATGGATATATGTCTCGCATGTTTTAATAATGGTATTGAACAGGGGTATACATTTTAGATAACGTTTTGTTGCAACCTAATGGATAATTGATTCAAGAATTCATTGTGGGATGTCAGACCAAAATACAATTTAAATTGACCAGAAAACGAATCAAAAGCATCGATTTGGTTATCTTCGCGCAGTGTATTTTCACTGAATTGGTTCGGGTCCTGGCTAACTCAAGATTGATTGTCCGTGGTATATTTAAGCGGCCGCAGTGCGGTCATACTAATTGCATTTTTGTTTGGAAGGGGGCGTTGACTTGCGTTTTAATGACTTTAACTAACTAAGACACCAACTAAAGGCCCCGAAATGGACTCCACTGCCACTCGCACGCTGCCGTTTGTGTACAACTACAAAAACCATGAAGGCCAAGACTGCGAGTCCCGGCTGGACATCACTTTTCCCTTTGATCAGGAGAATCTGGAGGAGTGCGTGACCCAGCTGATGGCTCCTTCCCAGATGGATCCAATGATGCGGTACCTGGACGAGAACATTAGTGAGTACTGTGATATAGATAATGATGATAAATAAATCACCTCTAATTGTGATTACAAATATCCTCATAAGATCTGGAAAAACAGCTGCAGGAGTTCGTGGACACGGAGCAGCAAAAGTTCCTGGATGACCATGCCGAAAAGCTGCTCAATCAGGCGGCCAACGAGGAGCTGGACATCGAGGTCATTGTGCGGGACACGGAGAGGCTGTACAAGGAGGAACTGCTGCAGTTTGCCGATCGCATTGGCCCCAGTGATGCGGATATATTCGCCCAGAGTTTCCACCGGCTGGTGCACTCGTCCTCCCTGGAGGACATCCTCAAGCGAGAGCGAACCTATGCCAAGGTTGTGGCCGACATGACCGAGCACATGGACAGCGAGGTGGAGACGCTGAACAACTCGCAGCAGCAGGAAATGGATAGCCAAATAAACCAGTTGGACATCACCACCACCTCGGAGGATATCAACAATCTGCTGGCCCAGCAGTACACCACCCAGAATTACGTGCGCAAGCGTTACGAATCGGAGTTGGAGGCCATGATGGGTCATCAGAAGAACGAGTACCGCGATTGGATCACCAGTCAAGTCAGTCAGATGTTCCAGGTATCGCCGGTGGCCACACCGCTGGGCAATCGCTCCTCCATGTTCGTCTCGCAACAGCCTTCGATGGAGGAGAGCTTCACCATTCACCTGGGCTCCCAGCTGAAGCACATGCACAACATACGCATTCTCAGTGCCAATGTCACGGAGCTCTGTAGTCCACTGCACGCGGAGGAGAGTCTCAATGGCCTGAATATGGCTCTAGGATTGTACTCCAGTTCCCTCTGTGGGGTCGTCGTGCTGACTCCTTCGATTCAGACCCAGGCCAACAAGAACATCATCAAGAATGCCAACAAATCCACCGAATTTCACTTTGAGCAAATCGATGTTCAGCTGGAGAAGATCGAGAACCAGATTAAGAATCTAAGTACAGGGGATTCGAGTGGCAGCAGCAATAGCAACAGTAGTGCCGAGGGCAGTGGCACACCCTCGCCGACCAAGAAGGGCGTGCCCAGACTGAAAACGGGCGACTTCTTCATTACCAAGCACTCGAATCTCTCGCAAACACACGTCATATTCCATCTGATTTCGGACGAGCCCATCAACAGTCCCAGTGAGATTAACTCGCGGCATCCGGTGATCTTGGGCCTGAGGAACATTCTGAAGACAGCCAGCCGGCATGACATAACCACGCTGACCATTCCCGCCCTGCTGCGGCATGAGATGAGCGAGGACATGACCGTCCAGTGGTGCATCCGACGAGCAGAGCTGGTCTTTAAGTGTGCCAAGGGATTTATGATCGAGTCTGCATCTTGGGGAGGAGCCGAGTTAAGGTGAGTCTTTCTGCTCTATCTTGTTAGATATTTCATTAAGTTAATTGTTATAGCACCCTGCAACTGCTACTGCCTGATGATATATCGGAGAGCTTGTTCACCACTCTGGCTGGCATGGTGCCCAGTGTTTTCCATGTGGCCAATCCCAAGATACTGGTGGACACCAGCAGCAAGTAGACGGCGTACACATTCCTCAAAGAATATTGAAAAAGACTTAACAATTATTTGTATGAATATACAGTTTATTCGGATTCAGAGTTATATATGTATGTATATGCTTCGTTATTCGTCGCTTCGCTCAAAAAGTTGTTATTTTCTTTTAACTTCAACACACTCAGAATTTTCTGTAAATGTTCCTGTATCAATTTTTGTCAATAATTCATCGCAACCTTTTTCAAAACTACAACACTACAATGTATAAGTACATATTCTCATATATATATATAGTTATATGTTAGGTATAGGTATCATGTGTATATTACTTCCAAATGTAAATGTTTATCTTTGGTTTCGACCCCTCATGCATTTTTTGTGTAGTGTGTGTATCGCTGCGGATTGTATTTTAGTCTGTTCGGTTATCTATTATGATTATAATAATGATACTTTGAATAACTCTGATCATTAACTTGTAAATATGCTTTTGAAATATATATATTTATGTATATCTAAACAATTGTATTCTGCGGTATTTTATAGGTTTCGTTAACAATTAATTAGGTTCTTTTTGTTCTGTTCATTAACATTTCGCTGTTCAACTTTTCTTTTTCGATTTTTCCATTTTGGATTTAGCCCAGTGCGTTGTTGCTGTGTCTTTCTGTGTGATTTGCTGCTTTGCAGTGGGGAGTAGAGTTTCAGAAAATATTTAATTAATGCTTTTGCTGTGTATTCTCGTATTCGATATTCGATTGGTGTGTCCGGCTTAAGGGTTACATAAAATTAGTGACAAGTGTTAAGGTACAGGAACGGACCGCTTTGAGTTTTGGGTGCGAGCAATATAATACACATATATCGTATCTCTGGGATCTTCGAGTGATGGGAAAGGATAGTGGGTTTTTGGTACTTTGGGGGACTGCATTTAAAGGAATTGACGTAAACAGCGTAATTAATTGTAAAAGTAGCTCGTATAAATAAATTACATTCTATAGCCGTTTGCCAATAAATGCGCATTGGAGTAGTATGGCTTTCGGAGCAGGAAGTCCTGTTCCAGCGTAAATTATTTTAGAGTTAAATTATAAGCCATTGCGTAAGACAAGGAGATTTAATAAATACTTTAAAATTAATTCTGAGAACAGTGCTGTGGTCTGAGCGCTCTCTTAAGTATACATTCGTGTCGTCGTGATCTATTCAAATTTCGTTAGTTTTGTTTTTTTCGCTACATTGAAGAAGAATCTGCTACAATTCGCATGCCAAAAATGGTAATGAAGTATTCTATATATGGGTGTTTAGCTTAATACTTGGCGCATGCCTTAAACTACTTCGTATTTGTAGGTAGTATGCCTAAATATATTTAGTTAAATCAGAATACATATTAAAAAGTTTACTAAAATTGAAACTATCACAAAAAACAAATACTTTATCAAAAGTACAAAGGATTATAAACTCAAATAAATAATGGTTTAAGGGTTGAGTATTTTGGTGGTGAGTTGAGTATATCCTCGTGCTCCCGCTCCCGTTTACATCTGACTCTCCTTGCGCCACTGGAAGGTGCCCGACTTGACGCTGATGCTGGAGGAGCCCTGGTTGCTGCTGGAGGAGAGTATGTTGTTGGTGCGCCGGATCAACTGGGAGGCCGCATCGAAGCGACTGCGGATGAGCCGCATTGCCGGATTACTGGATACTCCGCTGCGCTTGCTTTTGCTGCGGGGAATCGTACAATCGAATTAATACTTAAATTCCGGAAATTATCCCATTAAAAAGCTCTACTCACCCCGAGGAGCTGGGCTGATTCTCCTTGAGGTTGCCCAGAATTATACGCATGTGCGTGTCGCGCGCGAAATGATTATCCGGCAGCTTGGCACCTGCGCCACCACCGCTAGTTCCGGCCCGCTCATCGTCCGCGAAGGCATTCAGACCCGGAAGTGGGCCGGGTGAACTCAACTCGCTGCTGGGCGAATGCGGGGGCGTGGCATATAGAGGGGACATGCACTCCATGTCGTACATATCCGCCTCGTTGGTCATATTGGATGCTGTTTGGATATACAATCGAGTTAGCTTCAAGTTGGAGTAATGAAATATTATTAAACCTACCAAGCTGATGCTCGCTGAGATCGGGCAGAACCTGCGAGTGCCGCTGGGCACCTCCGCCTCCTCCACCGCCACTGGATTTGTGTCCTGCTGCTCCCGAACTGGAGGCGTGCTTCGAGTTGACCATCAGATTGTTGCGTGAGCTCAGTTTGCTTTGTCGCTGCAATTGCTGGGTGAAGGTAAGCGGCGCTTGCTATAGGGATTTACAAGGATTAATGCTTGAATTACAGATTACAGAGCCTCACAGGATACTCACATCATTGCTGCTGCCCGTGGACTGACTAGAGATAACGCTCTTGCGCTTGTGCAAACTGCTCGTGTCCGACTGCATGGTGTTCTGGTAGAAGTTGTTCGAGCTGTGCGTGGAACTGGAGGCATTGAGGACGTGCAGGTGGCTGCCATTGTGCACCGTGGCCGTGGTGGCCGCCGAGCAGACCGAGGAGGCGGACGCATGGGCCGGATAGGGGGCCAGGTTCTGGTGGAGCGGCAGAGCCGGCGGCTGATCCGGGGATCTCAGCATGCTGGCATGGGCATGGAACTTGGGTTCGTTGGGATTGCTAGCTTCATCTAGATGAGAGGATAGAGGAGTTGAAAGGGGAAAGCATTAGTAACAGAGCAAGAGGCTCCTCCTGCGCGACTCTGGTGGACTCTTACTTTTGGTGTAGCTCTCGAAGATCTTCAGGATGCTGGTGCGACTCGACTTGGCCGCCAGTTTGATGGGCGTGCGACCGCAGTGGTCCGACTTGTAGGGATTGGCTCCGAACTGCAGCAGGGCAATCACACACTTCTCGTGTCCCTCCTGGGCGGAGATGCCTAGCGCAGTGGCTCCCTGCTTGCAGGCGTGATCCGCCAGAGCTCCGTAGTAGAGCAGGATGTTCATCACATCGTGGTTGCCCTGCCAGGCGCACGAGTGCAGTGGCGTGCGGGCCTCCAGATCCATGGAGTTCACATCCGCTCCGGCCTCGATCAGGGTCTTGACCATGTCCGCATGACCCTGCCAGGCGGCCACATGCAGCGCCGTTCGTCCCTCGCTGTCCGGAATGTTCACATCCACATTGGTCATGTCCAGCAGATACTTGACAATCTCCAGCTTGTTCTCCAGCGCTAAAATGTAGAGGGTGGTGCGCGAATCGGCGTCCTTGGAGTTGACATCGCAGCAGAACTTCAGCAGGAACTCCACGGTGTCCATGTGGCCCTCCAAGCAGGAAAGCCTAAAGGCAGTCTTGCCATCGTGCGCCTTCTGGTCCACGAAACTCGAATGGATGTCGAGCAGAGCCTGAACGCAGTGGAGCCTTCCCTCCTGGGCGGCCAGATGCAGGGCGGTCTTGCCCTCATTGTCGCACTCATCGATCTTCGCACCCGACTCCAGCAGCTGCAGGCACACCTCATGGAATCCCTCGAAGGCGGCATAGTGCAGCGGTGTCCAGCCCGCGTTGTCCCTGTGCGTCTCATCCAATCCCCGGTCGAGCAGCTGCCTCACCGTCTCCACATTTCCCTGGGCGGCGCCAATGCTCAGCACCGTTCGTCCCTCGGAGTCCATGCAATCGATGCCGCAGCCCCAGAAGAGCAGCAACTTGACCACGGTGGCGTGTCCCGCCGTGCAGGCTGCCCACAAGGGAGTGCGTCCCATGAAGTCAGCGAGATCCGGATCGGCGGCGTTCTCCAGCAGCAACTCGCAAACCTCGGCGTTGCCCTCGAAGGAGCTGACCAGCAGCGGCGACATGCCGTCGTTGTCCAACTGATCCGTATTGGCGCCATGATCCAGCAGCGTGGAGATGACCTTGCTGTATCCCGAGGATCCGCACAGGGCGGCCACGCACAAAGCACTGCGTCCATCCAGGTCCAGATGATTCACATTGGCCCCGTTCTCGAGCAGGATCTCCACGATGTCATAGTGACCCATGTAGGAGGCGGCTATCAGGGAAGTGCGTCCCTGACGATCCACGGAGTTGACATCCGCACCCGACTCGATCAGCAGCTTCAGGATATCCTCGTGGCCACTCCAGGCGGCGGCCCGCAAGGCCGTGCGTCCCTCCTTGTCCGCCAGATCAATCTTGCAGGCCGGCTGAGCAATGAGCAGGCGCACCACCTCACTATGTCCGCCCCAGGAGGCAGATCTCAGCGGGGTCCAGCCATCGCGATCGGCATGGTTGACGTCCACCCGCTTCATCCGGCCGGTTCCATCGTTGCAGGGCTGCGAGAAGCCCAAGAGTAGCTTCACCACCTCCAGGTGTCCATTCCTGGCCGCTATATTCAAGGCCGTCTGGCCATTGTAGTCCTCGATCTCCAGATCGATGGGACTCTTGCAGGCATTGAGGGCCCGCTCCAGCAGCTGATGGTTGCCATCGTTGGCCAGGATGTGGATGAGGGCCTTGCCCTTGTGCAGCTCAATGTGATGCGAGTCGGACAGCTGGTGCAGGGTGCTCGAGGCATTCTCGTCCTGGCTCTCGGCCGGCGGCTCACTGTGCTCCGAGGGGCTGCCGGCCCGCTGGGTCTCCAGCAGGCAGCTCTTTTCGCTGGACAGCAGCAGATCGGCGAGCTCAAAGTCTATGTTTGGCGACTTCTCCGAGAGTTCCGGCGACATCAGCGAGGACTCGCAGGAGTTCTGCGACTCGGCATTGTTGATGCCCGTCTCGATGAGCAGCTTCAGCATCTTGGCGTCCGTCGGCAGGCTGGGCTTGAAGAAGTCGCACAGGAACTGGGCAAAGGGCTCGCTCAGCTCGCTGGCCAGGAATCGCTCCAGCATGGCCCGCGTCTTGGGCAGAAAGTTCATGTCGTACTTGAAGTCATGCTCGCACTGGGCACAGCAGTTCATCTGGTTTGTGTAGAAGCAGTCGCTTAGATTGAGCCGCGATTCCAGCAGCATCAGGATGAGATCCATGTCCACGTGCCGGCTGGTCAGATACTCGCCCGATCGGATGAGATGGTAGGCGAAACGCCGCACCGTATTCGCACAGAGGGTATCGGCCACCAGGAGATAGTACATGGAGATCATCACGTGGCCCTCGTTCACGTCGCAGATGAACTTCTTGGTGGCGAACTTGACGTCCACCAGCCAATCGGCAAAGGAGTTGTGGAAGATCTTCAGGCGCTGGGCATTCGAGTCGTAGGCCAGGATGTTCCGCATCAGCTGCAGCCGCTTCTCGAACTCCTGGCAATCGATGGTGTAGTTGTGCGTGCGCAGGCAGTTGAACAGGAAGAGCTTGTCCACGTAGCCCGAGGAGGCCAGCAGGACATTCAACAGGGGTCGGATCTTCATGTACTGCTTCTTGTTGAAGGACTTCTGGCAGATGTACAAGTAAAGGCCATTCAGGGTGCAAGGAATGAGCTTGATCTCCCTGAAACTAAAAAAGTTATCCTTGATGCCGTGGAGAACCTTCTCCAGATAGAGGATGCAGCCATTCGACTTGATGTACAGCTGGTGGAGCGACTCTATGATCTCCTTGGTCAGCATGATGCTGTCCTTGAAGTCCGAGTTCAGTCGGTTGATGATGTACTCCTGGACATCCTTGACCACGTGCGATTTGCGCAGATCATCGAGGGTGATCTTCTTGAAGCCCGTGAACATCTTGGTGATCTGCTTGGTTTGCTTCTTGGTGGTGCACACCAGGAAGAGCCACTTGGGAAAGAGGTGGATGTGATTCGAGAGCAGCTCCGCCACATTGCGACTCTTGTGGTTGGTGGCTGTGCCCCTTCCTCCTTTCAGAGTGGAGATGAGGTTGCCCTCGTTGATGTAGTTCTCGTCGATCGAATCGATCAGCAGCAGCAGCGCCGTCTTCGGAGGAGTCAGCTCCAGCAGGGGAAACAGGAAGGCCTTCTTGAAGCACTCGTCCGGATTCTTCTCGATGTTGTCCACACTGAGGCACTCGAGGATCTCCGGATTGGAGAGCAGCAGTTCGTAGTAGCCATCGGCTATGATGGTCCGGCAGCTCTTCGTTTTGGGCAGCGGTGGCGGCAGGGTATTGGTGCTCATCCGGGGCTTCTCGCCGGGCACAGGTGGTGCCTGCAGCTGTGGTTCCTCCTCCTTCTCCTCCTTCTCCGTTTTCTCCGGTTTGCCATTGACTTTGGTCTCTGTGAAATCAATCAAAGGTTCAGCTGATTCTTGGGGTTCCGTCTCCTTGGCTTCTTCCTTGCTCAACTCCTCCTTGAGTATCTCATTCAACTCCTTATCCGCCTCCGGCTTATCCTCCTCCTTGTCCTCGTTGCTGGGAGCTTGTGGCTCCTCCACCTTGTCATCCTTGATGGCCGCTTCGATTTCGTGCTTCTCCTGGTCCGTAGTGAGATCGGCTATATCCTCGCCACCACCCTGCTGGATGGACTGAGCTCCGCCGTTGCTAATCGTGGCCAGCTTCGAGGGGGAGAGCACTCCACTGCCGGAACGACCTCGCTTGACGGGAATCTTGGACTTGCTCTTCGCAGGACTCGACTTGGCCGGCTCCTTGGGCTCCTTCTGCTGCTCCTTTTCGCTGCCCAAGTCCTTGTCCTGCTCGGCATCCGCTGCTCCCCGCTCCCGGGAGGCGCGCTTTGGCGGATGAGTGCCATAGTTACTGCCAGCCTTCTCATCCGGATTCACTGCATCCGCATCGAGGACCTGCAATGGAGCCGGCTCCGATTGCTGACGCGTGAGGCTAGTCCTGGTTGCCTTGTTCACCGTGGAGGTGCGCTGCGACTGGAAGTTGTCCAGCTCCTTGGTGTCCAGCTCACTGGCTCCCCTCTTGAGCTCCTCGATCAGCAGCTCCTCGGCATTCTCACTCATGCTGATGTTGTTCATGGCCTCGTCCAGCTTGAACTCCTGCTGCTGGGCCTCGTCGCGCAGGAAGGAGAAGCCCTCGTCGATGATCCGCTGGCTCTCGTCCCGACTGATCAGCGAGGCGTGGCTGAGCAGCTGCAGCACGATCTTGCGCATGAAGAGCGACAGGCTGTGGCACTCGGGATTCTGCGACTCGATGAGGTAGCAGGCCAGCAGCTTCCGGTTCAGGATGCCCTTGGTGCCGGAGTTGCCCTTCATGATGGCCTGGCAGATGGAGGTCTTCCCGGAGCCATTTGATCCCAGCACCAGACATCCATTGTAGCTGGAACTCGAGATGGCCGCCGCCTTGGCCCTCGCCGAAACATAGCTAGAGGAGGCTGCTCCCAGGGCCACTGGCACCGGCTTCTTGCCCGCCGTTCGCTGCTCCAGGCAGAGGGCAATCTTCTTGAGCACCCACTCGCGATGAATGTACACGGTGCTCACAATCCGATTGTTCGGCTCCAGGCCGCCATGGTGAACCAGTCCGTTGACCTCCTTGTCCGGCGACACCTTGCGTTGCATCAGAGCCTCCAGGTTGCCATCGGTATCTTCGGATGTCTGAGGTTTCAGCCCACCCGCCGCCTCCTGGCCATCCTCCTCGGGTGCTGAGCCTCCGTTAACCTCCCCATTTGAGTGGTGGGCCACATCCTGGGGGAAGTTCTGCTGCACCAGGTTGGCAAAGTGCTCCTCCCGGGCCAAATTCGAGAAGCTGGCATTGGGACAGTCGCGTCCCGTGATCTCCAGCTTCTTCTGCAGCTGTGTGGTGTCCTTGAGGAAGTTCAGGATGCGCCGATCCTCCAAATGTTGGTTGGCCGTAGTGCCGCCTGGTGGCTGCTCATTCCGACTGTACTTGGAACCCGAGGCACAGCCGTCCACCTGGTTGTCGTCCTCGTCCGCATCTAGGTCAGTGATCTGAACGGGATTTCCGTTGCGGGCGCTGGCCAAGCGATTGGAGTCCCGAAAGTTGGACAGCTTGGCCTCCGGATTTCCGGAGGAACGACTCCGTTCGCCGCTCTTGTAGCGATCGGACTTTCGCAGCGGTGTGGCATACAGCATCTCCTTGGGCAGCTGGTTGTTGCTAGCCGGTCCAGCGATGCAGTTGGCATTGGGATTGGCGCTCGTCGTCGTGGATGATTTCTGCTGCTGCATCTTGCGCACCGAATCGTTGTACATCGCCTGACAGGGCAGATTTTCGTAGATGTCATTGCGCAGATTATCGTTGTCCGTGTGCTTAGACATTGTGGCTTGATAGCTTGGCTGGCTGTCTCCTCTGCAGGATGTGCGTAATCCGTTTGCCAACTGTCTGGTTTGCTCCCGGCTCCCGGGTTCGTTGGCTTTTGTCTGCCTTTCACTTAAGCCGCTCCTCGGTTGACTGCAAAAGAGGAAAAGAGATAGGGGTTTAGTTTTATCACTTTAATATGCAAGCGACTCTAAAAAACTAATCGTTGCAGGCGAATGCCAAATGGTTTAATTGCATTTTATGAGGAGATCAGTTGATCAGTTTGGGTAACTCGCTGGGTAGTTCGGTAAATTGCATTTTAATTTTATTGCGAGTGGGTAGTTAACTTTATTGAGTTATCATGCAATGGATCTCTTGTACTAATGGGTACTAAAATCTGAAGCTCTAACCTTATAATCCCAAACAGCTCTATAAAGAGTTTTCTTCTTCAAGATAAGATAAAGCTTGAATTTATTGAGTTATCATGCAATGGATCTCTTAAGCTATGGGATACTAAAATCTTAAATTACCATTTAATGAACAAACAGCTTCATTATCCCAAACAGATCTTTCTTACTTTAAGAAAAGTTAAGATAAAGCTTGAATTCATTGAGTTATCATGTACTAAAATCATGAATAACATATATTGAAGGAAGCTATTAACTTAACAACCCTAAAAATTAGGATTAGTTAAGATTAAGTTTCACAATTTAATCTATAAAGTTAAACTTTAAGATACATGGTTAAAATTACATTTTCCTCGTAATCTTCTTGCTCGTTAGTTCCATTATATCCTTAAGATAACTGAAATTACCTAACCCCCTCCTACATTTTAGCTTTTATGTGCCCTTACTTGAACTTAACTAGCACTTTCTTCTGCCATGTTTTCCAGTGGCTTCACTTTTTTAACATCCTGCAAACAATTGACCTGATTTCTATACATTTTTAACCCTTTGGCAGCTTGGTCCTCCTGCCTCCTCACAGCCATTCACCTCGTCCACCTCCCCCCCATCCACATGTATAAAATCCACACCCACTCTGCTTGCTGTGCACACAAAAATACATATACTTGTCATCATTTTTCCTGCGCTTGTCTTTACGCGCAGTGTCTTTTGTTCTCGGGGCTTTTGCTTCTGCTTCTGCTTCTGCTTTTGCTTTGCTTTTTGCCATATCTAAGCTTATATGCCATTTATGTGCGTCGTTGAGGAGGACTGACTAGGAGGATCCTGGGCTGTCTACACACATCGCTGTGTAAATAATGTTCTTCATGCCACAAAGTTTTTATTTTAAACTTCAATTTACTCGTTGAGTCTGATGGGATGGGTGCTTTCTGCAACGTAACTAATGATACGTCCCAGCACGCTTGTTGTGCAACTTGCAGACACTGAAATGGAGCAAATTCAGCACGTTCTCTTGGACCACAAAACTCTGGCCGTAAAAAAACCGGGCCAAGTGAAATGAATGATTTACGCCCGGTGCAAAAAACCATTTCCAAAAATGACAGTGAGGAAAGGAGCGACGATGGATGGATGGTTGGGATTACCATAATGCTGGCAAGTCAGCTGTAAAATCCATTGATTGAACGGGATGGCGGTGGTAGACAGGTAGACAGGATAACAGGAGCAGGATCCCCAGCGAGCCAGCAGGAAAGTCAAATGGAAATGGTCCGCAATGGCGACACATCAACTTCCTGACCGCGACGGCACGTGAGTGCTTTTCATTCTGCTTTTGGCACTGCGGCCGTTTAACCGTAATTATTGGATGGATGCCCGCATTGTTCAAACCGGTTTGCCGTTTGCCACCGCGGTTTTCCATCTGGGGTTTCCCATCCTATCAACCACCCAGCCACCCACTAAAGGCCACAACAATTCAGCACGTACAAAGTTGCATTTGACTTTGCCACATTCGAGTATCGCACGTTTTCCTCCTTTTCTCCCGCACCAAATTGATTCGCCATTGTAAAACGAAATGTAAATGGCCAAAGTCTGTGATTTCGAATCGGATTTTAAAGATTTCCAACGACGCTGAAAATGTGCTAATTATGCAAGTTTAATGGCTTTTCCGAGACGAGTGCGTGTTGCAGGCAAATCAAGAAGGAAAATGAAAATAGGGGGAGCACCCTAGCTAATTGCAATTTCCACGGCTCGGCATAAGTTTTCCCCAGCGAAAAACTTGACAAACTGGCAGACCGTGTAACTCTCGATAAAGTTTCCTTTGGCCATTACAGCTTTTCGTAGTTTCCGAAGTTTAATTGATGTTCTCCCTGGCAATTATGCTAATTAAACGCAGAGAGCCAATCACGCATTGTAATTGAACCAAATATTTTGCATATGATTCAGCCGCCAGGAATTTACCATATTCAATAGCACATTTTAAAATGTCTATGGAAATGGGAGAGAAAAATGTTAAACAAATAGCGCACAAGTGATTTAATTAAATGGGCAAAAGTATATATATTTGTTTGTTGCTCCCAAACACATTGGAAGTAATCAGACAAGTCGGCGAGCCACATGGGGCATGCCTTTCTACAGACATCTGGATTCTGGGGCTTGAAATGTATATATCGCATATAAATATATATATCTGCGGCTGGCAGCTGGGTGAACTTGAGCCCAGGCAGCGTGGGAATATTTTGCCTGCTGCCGTGGGCCCACAAAAAAATGCAAATGGAAATTTTTGCGCCTGGAAAAACAGCTCAGCCCCGCCCAAAAAAGAAAAAGGGGAAAACCCCAAGAAGAAAAGGAAGCCAGTGGTCGGTCGGTTTGGGACGTAATTGAAATGTTGCATCCACAGACAGGGCGTTTAATGCACTTCACATTTATATTCACATTTACATTTTACATTTACCGCCTGCCTGGCATTCAAAAGGATGCAGACAGGAAGTACTCCATTAATTTGTATTTACATATTTTGGTTTCGCATTTTACTCTTTGGCGTTATCTTTTCTGTTTTATAATTTTTTGCGCCCTGCTCTCATGTTTAAATAATAACTCTCTGACTTGTTGACTTGCCTCAATTATTCAGGCAATAACTTTTCGTAAACAAAATATATTCCATGCATGGCAAACAGTTTGCAGGCGCAAATAAATTGTATGCAAACCGAGTTAGATACACACAACATATCCTACACCCATATATTTATTGCATGTCTAGGTGGCTGCCGCCATTCATCAGTGCGACAATTGCGAGTACAAATACTAAATCAAATATTGCATCAAATTGTTTGTCATGAAAAAGGTAAAAATCAAGCGAAATTCGCTGTACGTGCAGAATCATGTGAAAAACAGCAGCAGCGGCACAAGCAGCTTAGAGGCAGCAACCAGAGTTTGCGAGACTCGGGAGCACTTCCGTATCGATTTTCAGATTTCAGAGGCTCCCAGACTGCAAACCATGACAAACGATGCTGAAAAAGGGGGCAAAACTAAGCTCAAACTTGGAGTACTCTGCAAAAAAAGAGTTGAACACTTGAAAAATAAATATCTTAAATGATGATCAATGGAGAAAATATTTCCATGAAAGGAAACTTTATACTATCGATAATATTATATATATATTATCTGGGTTATTTAATCCTTTACCCATTTTTCAGGTGACAGTCCCCAGGAGAAAATGATATAACTGAAAACTAAACTCATACTCTGCAGAAAAAAGTTGTAAGCTTGAAAGATAAATATCTTAAAATATGATCAATGAGTATAATAATACAACAAAAGGAATCTTTATACTATCCATAAAATTACATAGATTTTATATACGTTATTCAATCCTTTGCCCATTTTCCAGGTGACAGCCCCCAGGAGAAAATGATATAACCCAAAACAAAGAAGAGAATCAAACCGTTTGAAGCTGAAATCAAAACGAATGCTTTGCTCTCCGCTTACAGATGCGCTTAATTCTGTAATACAATGCCGCTGGAGGCTGAGCACTTCCCCCCGCCTTCTAAACAACCTAAGGACTCCCAGTGGGTTGGGTTCGTGGATTTTTTCTGTGCAGTTTGCAGCTTGGAACGTGCCCAAAACCAATGGCATTGTGTACAATGGATAGCTGTGGGCTGGCTTTCGGTGCCCGTTTATCCCACTTCTCCAACATTTGCGGCTGCACCGGAAGCGGATTCAATGCGGGCATCGGAAAGGACAATGGTGTGTGCACGGCGGCGATGCCGGTGCAGCAGCAGAATCAGCATCACAAATGGGAACAGGATGTCACAGAGCTAGCTGGCAGGATGCGATGTCCGTGGGTCCTTGGGTCCGCCGCGGGCCCTCGGGATGAACGCTTAATTAAACTTAAATTTTTCATGCCTCCGTAAATGCATGTTATGCATTCACAGGACATTATGGCTATATGAAAATGAGATGGAACAGTGCGCGCATATCCTGTATTCGTCCTGAATAAGGGCAAACATTAAGCCTGACACGGCCGCCGTCATCGTCATCATCATCATCATCATCGTCAGCGTTCTTGGCAGGGATTTTATCCTTGTAATATCCTTGCTCCCTTTTGCTCCTTTGGCACGCCAATCCAACTTCCTGCCTGCCATGCATTTTTCAACACTCTCCCGAGAACACAATTTTCGGTGGAAAAGCAAGAATTCTTAAGTGCCGAAAAAAGGAACAGAAAGAACAGGGGGCACATGCCAGGGCTTGCCTCTTATTTTACGCGATTTTCAAACTTCTGATGCATTTATTTACTTGGAAAAGTAATTCTGTTGAGCGCTATATGATGAACTGGAAAACGCCCACTTTTTCCTTTTATTCTAGCAGCTTTCTTGTTCTCTAAGGGAATCACTCTTATTTTTGGCAGCTGTCCAGGGACCAAAGTCTGTTTATTGTTTCAAGACAAAGTGCGTACCAATTAAATTCACAAACCATATGAATTATTCGAGTCATGCTTTCCTAACGACTGCAATCGCATTTGTTTTCCATTTCGTTCTCTGTTATCAGGCAGCTGCATTGCATACATATCTACATATTGAAAAGCTGGCCCCTGGCATCGCTCCACTGGTTTATCTGTGTCAACTGCCTTGTTCGCCGTCTGTTTTCTGCTCCGAGCAAACATATTGACATCGTTTTTTGACAAACACACTATATGCCCCCGATATCACCTTTTCATCTGAACTACACAGCCATCAGCCTCACACTCGACCCCCTGTCGGCTGTCCTCCGTCCGGAAAATGCAGGCACACGCACTTGCCTCTTGGCATTTCCGCCGCTCCCTCCATTCCGCCCATTGCTCCCAGTTTCCTTGTTTCCGCTTGGGTTTGGGCCCTGCTTCTGTGTTTGCCTTTCAATAACTGCGTGCTGGGCCATCTTGTGTAAATGTCATTCGATACACTGCAATAAATTGGGTTATTTCGCAAGAAATTAAAAAAAAGCAAGGGAGAACGCTATAGTCGAAAAGGGAGTGCGAGCGAAATGCAGATATGGTGCCATCTAGACTCGAAACATTTTTTCTCCATTTCGAAAGGTATTTTTAAACAAAACAAAATTTCATTTTTACTTTCCCTAAATCTTAAAAGATGTGAGCGACAGACACATAAAAATGATATTTTAGTTAATTCAATAACTATGTTATAATAAATTGTAGGTAAAATAAATCCACTATCATTTAATGTTTGTACTTAATAAAACTTAAAATTAAAATTCACAAACATCAAATAAGATTAGTGCCAAGCAAAATGAAATCCCTAAAAACTTATGGGACCTTTTTCTCCGTGCAAAGGCAAAACCTGCCAAAGAAGTCTGAAAAAGTTGTTGGATTTGGGTTATGTTCCATGTGTGTGCCGAGTAACATTTAATCAAATTAATACACACATACAGCCCAGGCAGACGCAACTGGGACAGAAGGACCCGGCCGTCCTGACAGCTGCCTGACATTTTACAACCTTGTCCTTTCCGCCGTTTATTGATGAATGAGCAGGAGTGGCTGTGGGTTCGTTGCTGATGAAAGGAAGGGGAATATACGGAAGGGGAAATGAAGTAGTGGAAGTGCTGGAAGGCATGAATACAAAATTTAATTCATGGCCTCTTTTTTGTGTAAACTTTAAGGGGAACTTGTGTTGCCTTTCATTACTTCATCCGACTTGCAATCTAATTGAACTGAATGCGAAAAGCTGACAGAATGTCTGAAAGGATGAAAGGGCATTGGCAAGTAGCTTTTCGGTGCTGGCCAAAAAGAAAATGGAATTAATTCGATCGCAGGAGCAGCAGCAGGAGCAGCAGAGCATGTCCATGTCCAGAGACCAAGGACTCCATTTCCCATTCGGTTCAATTAAAGTGAAATGCAGGAACACGTTGTGTTCGTTGTCTGGCATCCTAAGCTCAGGTTTAATTAATGTTTCTGCTGATTACAAAGAGGAACCAAAGAGGAGCAGAAGGACCAAGTCCAAGCCCCTCTAAGTATGCAGTAACAAATGACCCTCGTTTTGGCATTGATTTACCCATGTTGTCGCCGTTGTCGCTGGAATTTTCTTTCCGTCGAGAAAAGGAACTAGGAAAATCGCGGAGAAAATGGGAAAAATGTGGGCGGTGCGTGTGCACTTTGGCTCGGCTTATTGTCACTTAATTGCAGAATTTCCGCTGGTCAAGTGCAGGAATTCAACTTGACATTAAGTGAGCTGTCACAGACTACAGACTGCGGATTATGTCCGAATAACCTTAAACTTAGAACAAAGTCAGCAAGAAGTGAGAGCTAAAGAGCACTTATAAACATGATGAGTGCAATCAGTGTGATAACAGTTATTGCCTCAAGATATTCTGCCACTTGTTGTATAAATTTATTGGGCAGATATTACAAAGGAGACAAAACCGAAAACCATTTAAGGTAATTGAGCTAAATGACAGGCTGAATTAGATTTAACAGAGTATTTAGAGTTCGTAATCCAATTAAAAGCACAAAATTACCTGTATACAAACAAGCGGTTCAATTAAATATTTTATTGCTCTATATTGCAACTCGAATATTGAAAAAGTGATACGAATATGTGGCCTAATTGGGTAAAAATCAATAAACCGAAATTCGTGCCCACATAAGCGGCTGCTTATAAATGATCAACCGATGGGGATTGCCCTAATGAAGCATGTAATCATAGCGTGGCATCAATTTGGGCCAGCGAAGTGTTAACCAGATGCCTCCTCCTCCTCCTCCGCTGTCTTCCCAACTTATGAGCTAAGTGAACTTTCGTGATGGATGACGCTAATTCCGGAGGCAGGTGGCACAATCATCAGGTTTATGTGGATGGAGATGCTAATCAAAATCAACAACACCCAAATGAGCAACGCACGCCCCACTCAGAACTCAGAACTGGAGAATTTGAAGTCCAAATCCAACGCACCATTGCCCAAACTCTTCTTCTCTTGAAGTTTTCAATTTGCCCCAGCAAGTTTAGATTATATTTTGTTTTGGTTTTCCTGTCAGGCGTAAATTGAATCAGAGCGGAAGATTTTCCAGGATGCAGGAAGCTTGGGAAAAAGGCTTAAGTAAATTGAGGTTTCTGACATGGCCTGGATATAAAGCAGAGATTTTGTGCTAGTTTTTCGACAGCAAAATGGCAAACTTCTATGAAAATATGAAAGGTAGAAAATGTGTGTTATGTGTTATGGTTTTAAAATTCATTTACCAATAGAATGATGTTTAAGTATTCGGTTGCGGTGATTGAGTGGTTCTGACTAATTAAGGAGCCAAGGATTTTTGAACAAAGTTCCTTAATTAAATGTTATTATATAAACTTTAGTAATAATGGTTATTCTGCTATCTCTGCGGCGTATTTTTTTGCCATTCCGGAATTTTGCCTCCTCCGGAAGTTGGCACACTTATGACCTTGGGCACCGCTGAACCCGCAGTGCCGTACCAGCTGGAAACGTGATAACAACAATAGCGGATCGCATAAATTACAGCGCTCCTCCATTAGCCTATACAAACATATATATGTATGTACCACCAGCCACGCCTCCATCCACTCAGTTTGTGCCCCACGCAAAAAGTGGATGCGACAGTGACAACACACGCTCATATTTAACTCTCCTTATTGCATATTTTATTTAATTTATTGCTGCACATATTTTGATGGCAATGCATGTGGACGGGGCACGTGTTTTGGTTTGGGGTTTCTCTATGGAACAGCAAAGCTCAGAGTGTGGCGAATCGGAATTGGAACTGTGTCAGTTGGAACAGTTGGGCATGGTCATGGCATCCTATATGCTATATGCTATATGTCCGGCGCGTGTTGTTGTCCCACTTGATATACATTTCAAGCGGGACAAGAAACGCTCGCCAAACAGTGGGTAAACATAGGGGAAAAATAAAATACAGAGAGAAAAAATGTGTAAAATTATATAAAACAAATAGAAAAAATAAATTACATAGAAACAAAATTGTGTAGCTTTACTCAGAGGAATTCTACAATAATAAGTATTATTCCTAATCAGATATTTTTAAAGAGGAATTTCAGAATTTTTCATTATAACTTTTAGAACGAATCAAAATTGTTTGGTCACACTTACAAAGAACTGGTTATGAACTCTAAAAACTGGAATTTCAACCTATTCAAGTACTTAAAATACAATTTTTTTAATTAAAAAATGTTATAAAGAAAATATTTTTATTTGTTTCTGAAACTTTCCCATTTAATTTATAACATTTGTAAATTTAAGTGCATTATTTTTTAAATTTTTTTTTCGTCTGTTATCTTTTAACAGTCGGTTACAATTTAACTGACATCTGAACAATGTTTTGCCACTGTTCGGCCTCAGCGTTTTACTTTTTTTTATAGGGTTTCATTCGCTGGCCATATATTTCAAAGAAACGACAGCCGTGGGAGCCATGCAAATGCCCCCTTCCAAAGTCCGTCAATTGGTCACTTGATACACATTTCGTTCGCTACCGCAATTGCATTTTCATCCTGACTGCTTTTTATTTTTTTCTTTTTGCCTTACTGTTTATTCATTGCTTTTGGCTAATTAAAGCGAGTAAAGTGCAAATTAAAATGCTGTTTAGCCAGTGCAGCTGTCAGTCTGACTGACTCGAAGTCATCTCTACTGGTTATATCCTGGAAACTACTTTTTCCCTCAAGCCTACGCTGCTTTCTTGGCCAAAGTCAGTTGGCCAACTCGGAGCTGCTGGCTACCAGCACTTTGCATAATGCGAACTGAAGTCTCTACGGTGGCTTGCAGTTGTTTTTCGTACCGCTGGCGAATGTGGGTTAAATGCTTTTTGTGCGGCTTGTGACCGCAACTCAGTTGAGATTCTTTTCTGCTTTTGTTTGCCCGTTGCAAATTTTCAATTTGCCGCAAAAGTTTTTCATTTAATTTAATTGAAACACTCAACAAATTGCGAATGCACTACGGAAAATGAAAGAAAATAATGTTTCGTTTCGAGTAATAAACTAAAAATAAAGTGAATTATATTGCAATTAAGAGCAGTTGACTCAATTGAGAGTGGCGCCTGAGTGGGTGGGTGGTTGGGTAGATCATTACGGTGGGTTCAATTGGCGCGGTCAACTAATAAGCTTATGAGAAAAATGAGTTTAAATAAAAGAAAAGGCATATTTTAAGTGCTGCTATTAATCTCTGTTTGCTGTTTGCCACGAGTGAGTAGCCAACGAACCTTATCTACTCGGTGAACAAAAAGAAACCACAGTGATATCAGAGACTTCAGCCATTATATTATAAATTGCTGTTAACGCTTGCGGCTTGTTGATTTTCCATATATTCCAGTGAATAAACAAAGGAAATGCCCTGTAGTGCGTCATTTTTTAGGAAGCAATGCCCAGCTATCCGAGTGCTAAATCTGTTTATTTGCCATTTCAATTGCACTCTTTTTTATCTCCTTTTTTTCTTTGCAGGTCAGTGGGCGATAGCTGGCTAACTGCAATCTGAATTGTTAAAGCCGCAAACGAGTTTGTTGCTCTCTATATTATTTGGTTTAAAGAGCCTGCGGGGAGTCATGCTTGTAAATAAACTTGTTTGCTGCTAAAAACTGCTAATAATTACAATCGAATTTCCGCCTACCGGCGAGTTGGCCAGTTAGTTGACTTAACTATGTCAACCCCGATAAGATTTACATTTGCATTTGCATCACAAAGAGCAGAAACTCGTCTCGTCTGTCAGTCAATTATTTATGCCGACACTTTGTGCGGTTTGGGAACTGCATGGGTAATTGGCAGGCGAGCAGTGGGGAACATGGTTCGCAGCACACGTGGCGTATGCGTAATGCGCTGCATGCTAATGCTTTGGCAAACAGCATTAACGCCAAATCCGCTGGTCGAGACATGAACATAGACCGTAGACCATAGACAACACCGCAAATACCCCCAAAACCTCCGTGCAATTAAATGGTTTCGATTGGCGCTGCAGCAATTTGCTGATTTGGTAGTCCAATGCCAAAAGTGCTGCATTTAATTGCATCCACATCCACCAAAGAGGAGTGGTTAGAGCCAAAATGCGGTGCTAATATTCTCGTAATTAAATTTCTAGTCAAGTGTGCACACTTCTTGCAACGGAAATCGAAGAGCTTGAGGCCTCACGGCTCTTCGAATAATGACGAAAACCCACCGCGGAGATAAGGGCCAAATAGAAGTCTAGTAAGCGATGAAGAATGCTTCACGTTGAGTCAACAAAAGTATAAAAAACAAGAGAGGAATGACAAATGCGATTATGATGTTGGAAGAATGAAAAGTTTTGCGTACAAAGATTCCCTTCTTGATTGGGCGGCCATTGTTCTTGTGCTCGAAGTCCCAAAGTAACTTACTTAAGCAAACTTATTCAAAGCTTTCGTTCCGGGCTTATCGGTTTCTTGGTTTTAGCCAAGAAAAACAGAGAAAGGCGAATAGAGAAGCCACTTGGCGCAAACAATTAGCCCAAGTGTTCGAAAAGGCAATGTGTCGCAGTCATTGGCATTTTCCGGCATCCAAAGCCCCTTGGACACCCGTACATATGGGTAATACCCATTATAAGGCCCGTAAGACCCTGGTAAACAACAGCAACAAACAAACTGGCGCCATTGGGGGCGTGGCCAGACAGACAGACAACCGTTGCCCCGGAAAACATGAAATACGCACAGAGCAAATTCATTCATTCATGCTGCCTTTTTTTGGCCAGATTATTCCGCTCTCGTTGTTCACGCTTCATTTGGCTATTATTTTTTACCACGCTTCATTTGTCGGTTTGGTTTCAGTCTCTGCCGCTTTTTGGGGCAGGGAGTGCTAATTAACAGTTGGTCCCACAAATCGCATACATTAACGTTGATATATTTATTGCCATAATTGTGCGCGCTGCCTGGCCATACTTATATATAGATTAAAGGCACTTAACTATAAGCTTCGATTGCCTCACTTTGGTGAGGGAAAGGCAAAAGAAAACAAATAAATAAAAATAGCCAGAGTAATGAGTAAACAATTTGCTTTGGAATTGGCGTAGTGCAAAATGTGCTTCGTGTTCGAGTGATTTTTTGCTACACAGAAAAAAACACGCCGGGATCAAATCGATATGCGCATGGTAAATTTCTGGTATTTATACATCTCTCGGAGATTTTCCGACTTTGAAAAAGAGAGCAATAAGCAATATGGCGACTAAACGTTACATGAGTGGGAGGAAGATAGACACATTCTAAATTCGAACTGTCCCACTTAGAACATGTTGTTTACATTTCGAGCATATCAAATTAATATGTCGCATATTAAGTCAAAGTTAATATCAAATTGATCATCGTTTCATATCATGTTTTATTTTGGGTGTAGCCATTCAAAGTTTGAGCATTTGTGGGTATTATACAAAAATTACCGACAGATTTTAATGGTGATTGCTGGTATATCTACGTATATCCTGCGGCCAGGACAGAGAAATTTTGCAAAGCCAACAACTTCATTGGGGGCAATAAAACAAAGCAATTAAAATGGCCTCCCGGATGTACTGGCTGACGTATATGGGTCAGGTTGGCAAAAGTTTCGGCCACTTGTCGGCCAACTCGGGCAGTGAAAGGCCATTACAATGGCAATCGGCAAACTGAAGTGGCAGCTCGGCTAATGCAACCGGGGATGGGAAGTGTTCCCCAGCACTCTAAACTTTTAGTTTGGCCAACACAATGGATGGTTTCGCAAAAACCTCCGAGGGTTGACAGACAGACCCCCTTTTCCCTTCCTTTCTTCCTAAATGGCTCACTGCAAATTACATTTTTAATATGCAACTAAAGAGGCGGAACATTTTAGCCGAGTGAGTGAGTCATTGGTGTTTACGTAAGGATTTCTCTGGTTTATTGTCAACATTTTCCCTTTCCTTGTTTGTTTTTTTTCCGTTTTTTTTTTACTTATTCATCCAGCGACTGGAGCCGTAAATTAAACAACATTTCTGTCACTTGACTTGGGTATATTCGTATTCATTCATTAATCAGGCCTGCGCCTTCGTCTATAGAAATTGAAATTGTCGCTGCTACACAATAAAGCTAAATGGAAATCCAAGAGATAGCAAGTTGGACACATCAGTTGGTGCAAAAAAAAGGAGGAGCGGTGGTTAGGGAAAAATCCTCTAGCTACGCCTCTGGGTAGTTCGGGGGTGAGTATCTGAGTGGGTGAGACCACCCACACACAGATGGCCACACTTTCCATTGCGTAAATTGCCTGGGCGCCCATCGAAACGTGCCATTTGAGCTCTGCCATCGATGATAAATGTTTGCTGCATGTTGCACAAGCATGTTGCAATCGACTATCAATGATGGACTCCAAGATACAAAGAGGGGAGCATCATGAGTACAATGTAAGCCATTAAAAGGCAACACCCTTTAAAATCGGAAAAAAACTATTAAGTTCTTAAGTTTATCTCGAGAAGAAATAACCATAAAATGATTTACAACTACTGCAATATCTAAATCTGTAATATTTTAACAGCTTTCCCAAATAAGTAATAAATAAAATTGGAAATAAATCTCTTGCACTTTCATAACAATTATTTACCATTTTCATTAATTTTGTAAGCGTTTCCCTAAACTAAACTAAAATTGGAAAATATTAAATTTTTTCCAGGCGAAAGGTTAAATTGCTGATCATAATAAATGATGTTTGTAAAAGTAGTACTACAAAAAATATTAATCACCATTCATTAGGCAGTTAAAGTGCCCTAATGGCTTTTCTGACTTTTACCCCGAGTCCTAGTCCTGGCACAAAACGAATTAAGCAAATAGCTAAATTTATGAATATTTAGCTAAAGCGCTAAATAGACCCGCATTACGGGCATTTTCGCTTTCACCTCACGCCTTTTGAGGCAGACACGAAATCCCTGACCTTTGCGGTTGCCTGGTAGCTCCTCTTTTCCGCTTTTCCTCTACCGCCGCCTCCCCCGAGTTAATTACCGCCCGCGATCTCTGGATTTTCCCGGGGCAACCACCCATATTTTCCCTCCTCCACCTCCACCACCTCACAAAGGGCCCCATGGAATTTCCTTTCTGGCAGCAAAAGCAAAAGCTTCGTTAGCAGGTGCCTGTCAAATTTAGGTCAGGCACTAAGTGCAAGTGAGTGTTATGTAAATTATGGTGCGCTGCTTAAAAGGACCTGCAAGGTCTGCCCATTCCATCTCCGTCGTCCCAGTTTAATTTTTAGGAGTATATTCCGCCTTTGTGTTGAACTGCTGTGCATATTTGTTTGTTGGCATTCATCTTTTGAGCAAATGGAAAACTAACTGAATACTGAAAACTGAAAACCCAACACCACTCCCATTTGACAGGCCGTTAGTTAAACTAAACGGCACTTGGCGGCGGCCCTCTCTATATTTCCTTATTTTTTGTTTACCCCCTACCTTCTTTTTTCTCTTTTTTTAATTTAGCCATTGCTGTTGGCAGCTGACAAAGCTGCAATGTGTGGATATGGTGAGTGGTTTGGGGCTTTGGGGATCCCAGAACAAATGGTGGAGCTGCCATCCCATCACGCACAGCAGCAGCACCCATGGAAGTCTTAGAAGAAATGTTATTCCAGTCGCTGGGCAACCGCAGATTATATCATAACACAGCTCGTCATCGCTGCCACCCGGGCTCCATGCCATCTGTCCCATCCCATACACCATACACCATACACCATACACCATACACCATACACCATACACCATACACCATATACCATATACCATAACCCATAGCCTCAGAATGGGAACCCACTTTATGCAGCGGATCGGCCATTGACCATGGCGAAGAGCTGCGCCAAAGCGGAATGTAAATAAAGCATAATAACAAGAGGAGCTGCGTAAAAAGTACCCATACCTAAGTACTAACAGATGCTTTCAAAAGAATAGTATTTAATCCTAAGTCATAAAAGATATGGAAAGAGTTTCAATGTTTAAAAAAATAAATAAAAAACATAATAACATATTTTGATATATTTTTTACAATTTTTTAAAAATTATTCTTAGATTTAGTATATATTTTTATTACAAGTATTAATTTGCTTTTCAAAAAATAAGCCTACACACAAAAAAAGCATGTCGCCGTAGAATCGATAGGCGCATTTAAATTTCTGGTTATGCAATACGCATATCGTTTTAACATGAAACACTCATTTCGAGCATATCGAATTTAAAATTGATATTACATAATGTAAAATCGATTTATTATTGTAGTATTACCTTAATAATCTTTTAAAAATAAAAAATCTTTAAAAAAATAATCATTTACAACATTTTTAAGTTACAATTGGCTTTTAGGGGAATGTGCCTACTTAGTTTCAGTTTCAAAGTTTTGTTTAAGTAACAAAAGTTTTTCCAGAAGCTCACTACCATTTCCTATGTTACTTGACCCCCTGAAAGCTGTAACTTTTTAAGAGTTGCAAAAGAAAAACAATGTTAACTTTACAGTGCTATTATTCTGACTCCCATTGTATTGATATATATATAGCTCAGGCCCCGGCACTTTCCCCCTTTCCCAATCCCCCCAAAACACCACGCACAGGAAGAGAAGGCGCACACAAGTCAACAATCTCATAATCAGTTGAATTACAAAAGGCAAAGACGGCGGGGTAAACTCCAAGACAGGCCGCTTGTCTTTATGGCAATTTCACTTAATGAGTTGGGCCTGTGGGGCCAGACAATCGATAGACACATGGGCACTGCGAGTTGCAAGTTGCCAGTTGCCAGTTGCTAGTTGCAACAATTTAACACGCCAATAAAACGCAATAACCAAATTTATCTGATTCTAGAGCAAGGGCCAAAAGGGCAAATTACTGCGAGAGAGCCCAGGCCCAATATTTCTGGGCGTGTGTAATGGAGACTGGGACTGTGACGCAACATGGGCGTCGTCGTCATAATCATGATCGTCAAACAAAAGGCAGGAAACCGCCTGTAAAGCCGGCTTTACAATTGCTGACCCATTTCAGAGGTGAGCCGAGGTGAGGTGAACCGGGCCGACCAAAAATTGTTTGGCCAATGCAATGAATTAATTATTCCCCCCGTCATGTGCAGTAATAGCATATAGTATAGTATGGTATAGCAGTATCTTTCCCTCTTGGGTGCGTCCATCCAGCGCGTTTGTGCTAAAAATAACAAACTACACACACTTGACGCCGGGAAAAAAAATATCTTTCAACGAGTTGGGCCTTTGAACTATTTGTCATCCACTTTTTTTTCGTTTCGTTTTCTCTGCCCGGTTGCAATGGCCACAAAAATAGCCGTGTGCACAAATCTCATTTTTGGGAGTTGCGCCGTGTGCTCCATTTGGTCTATAAAAATAAACGAAAAGTGGAAGTCTGGATGCCCTTTACTTCGTATATTTCAAATAAAATGAATTTCTAAATTATATTCTATTTTGTTTTGCGGTTTTAATAAAAGAACGAATTTCTTTGCTCTTTTCAAACATTTACTGATATTGTTATAAAAATAAAACATTTTTAGCTCCACCCCAGATTTGCCAAAGATTCGCGATAATTAAGCACATTGTAATGGCTAATTTTAGCATCGTTAAGCATCCGCTTAATTCTCAGACGCCTTTTTGATCGTTTGATTTCCTCAATAAATTCTCATTTCGTGTGATTAATCAGTGACCAAAATCTGCTGCCCTGGGAAAACAAACTGCACGCGAATCGTTCTTCTCCCCGAAAATAAAAAGTGTAAAAGATGCTGGATGAGAACGTAAATCTCTGGGGTTTTCAGCTGGCTAGCCGATCAAATTCAAACGGCTGCCTGGTTATGCGGCGTTTTTTTCGCTGGGCCTCTGGAAGTGTTCCAAAATTGAGAAAAGTAAAAAAAGACCTGGGTTGGAGAGGAAAATTTAATGCGGTCACTGGCTTTTTGACATGCCGCAAAACTATTTTCGAATGTGTCCGGAGACGGAGTCGCATTCGAATCGTTTTTTTATTTTTCAAAGTATTCATTTCGCTTTGGTCAGCGCATTGGGAGTTTGTTTTTGTTATTTTTAGCGCCGGCTAGAGTGAAGTGTGCCCGGTCCGTGGAGCATCCTTCAACGTTTCTTATGTAAATTTTCTGTCGATTTTCTATTTTTTTTTGTTTGACTGTTTGCCATGCCGAGATGACGACTATGATGATGATGATGATGATGTTGTCGGTTTGTTAGAGTGCGGCTGCTTGGGGGCCAGTTGGAAACTAATAAAACGTCAAAGCAATTTTGACAACATGCAACTTGGAGATCTCGAGAAGGCACAGAAACACACAAAAACCTACACAACATCTTCGGTTTGAGTTGGAACAGACTGTGCTCTACGCCTCTCCTCTCTCTAAGGCGAAAACTTGGTCCGTAAGTTTTTCATCTTTTGCGAGGTTTTTCTTTGGCAATGCTTTCATTTGGCCATATTTCTTTTGGCCCTTGTTTTTTTGGCAGGGGGCCTCCAGTGTCTGGAGGGAAATTGGAGGCTCCAGTTGAGCCGGGCTTAAAGCTACATATCTAACTGGCATATCAGCCATAAAACCGAACATTAAAGCCGTGTGAAAATTGCGACTCGAGTGTTAGACTCTGTGGAACAGAAAAGGTAGATTCGGGGGGTCAAGAAGAGGTGTTCTTGGGGTGATAAGCGTTCTGTGTTTATAGAGTTGTCAAGTGTGCTCATAAAAATCGCCGTATACTTTGACCCGGCGACGACTACCTGCCGGGCGACATTGGACACGCCTATTTTCAGGTAACATGGGTTAAGTGCGGCGTCATTAGCACACAAACACCCGCACAGTGGGCCAGAAACTGAGGATGGAGTGGGGTTTTCAGGAACCGCAGTGTGTTGCCGACACATAAACAATACACTCTGCTACAAGGTTGCGCGACAGTCGAACACACAAACTGTTTTATGGGCAATCCTAAAGGGCGCTTCACACTCCGCAGCGCATCTCACTTTTAATGCGGATGACTCAGCCCGGGTTGACCCTACAGTCGAAAAAATGTCTCAGAAGGTACTTTAATAAAAAGAATTCATCCATTAAAAATCTTAAATTTTGATTTAGGTTTATCGCTTTAATGGTATGTAATGGTAAAACCGTAAACTAGTATTACCTATTAGATTTCCAAATAATGGTTTTTTGAGTCGTAGAATTTGGGCTCCAATCTAGGCATTTCCAATTTTTTTGTTGGAAATTTTAAAACTAATTTAACTAACTAATATTAAATATTAATAATAATATTCAAATTATTCTTGTTTTGATTTTAATAAATTTCAAAAATTCCTTTTCTAAATACTTTATAAAATATTTTTTGGAGTACATCCTTTCCGTCTGTCATGGAGTGCGTGAATACCAAACATTAACTGCCAAGGACCTTTCATTTGCCTGTCATTCTAGCGAATGGACGAAAAAACTCTGCTAATAAAATTATAAATGTATTTGATGTGCCAGCCGCCCACAGGAATCGTTCCCAAAATAATCTCTCTTTTTTGCGGCCACTCGCAAATGTGTCTCAATTCAATTAATTTGTGCTCGGGGCGGCGGAGTTGGGGCTGGGCTCTAAAGTGTTGGGTTCTAAAGTGGCCCCAGCCAGTAGGCAATTCGGCCGCAGGACCTGCTGCGTTGTTAAATTTTAATACTGCGGTTTATGTGCTTGCTATATCTCGAGGTTTTGGAGAAAATTAAATTTTAATTGCTTGCGGTCCGCCCAAATTGGCAGTCAGCGGTGCTGTTTGTGCTGCTGTTTGGTCCGCTGGGTTTACTAGGCATCCAGAATTTATCAGACCATTCATTACTTTTGTGCGATTCCCACAATAACACGAAAATTCAGCCGAAAACTTTGGCAAAAGCTTGACAAAAGTGCAACGAACCGTGCGCCAGCAGGCCAAAAGGAAAAAATGTGCTGGAAAAATCGGGCGAGCGCGAGCAGAAAATTATGAAAAATACCCGCTGAAAATACGAGTATTTTCCCGGCGACCGCAAATGCAAATTCATGAAAAGAACAAGGCAAAGCCGACTTTGCTCTTGAGCTTGAAAAAGGCAGACGGGAGCGAGTTGGAAATGGTATGGGTGCGGGGTATGAAAATGGCAATGGAGCTAGCTACATATAGCCGGGAACTCTGCAGTCCTAGAGTTCTGGCGCTGGAGTGGCGGTGTCAGACTGACGGCTGATGGTTCAGCTGAGTAGTGTGTCTGGGCCGGGTCTGACAATTACGTCAATGGCGTAAATGTCGAAAAATGTAACAAACAAAAAACCCGTTAAGCGCAGAATGCCATCGCAATTTATAGCAGACTCATCGTCGGGATCTTTGTCATGGCATTTGATACACTCCGAATCCAATGGGTAATGCGGCTAGAACATGGTGCCGACTTGAAATAATTTCTTCAATTGGATAGTATTACTCTGTTTCTAATTTGATACTCGCGGTAGTTTCTTTTTGAGAAAAAATTGGTTAACAATCCTAACAGCAGTTAATATAAAATCACATCTTTACCTTGCATTTTTATATTGGCAGTAGTTCAAGTCATGATCATTATACTTATTTTCCAAATTTGTTTGGGTTATGCAGCTTATCATAAGACTCTTTTACTACAAGATACTTTTTAAAAGCTCGCATTACTATCCTCGCTGAAAAGGGTATAAAGTTACCAGCTAGCACTTTTCGTGTAGCCCCCTTTTTCTGGTTTTTCCTTCTGATTCATTGCAGATTCTAGTGAAACTTTAGTGCAATTGTTTTTGCCGTTTTGTTTGTTGTTTGTTGATGATGGCGATGGCAACCAGAGAGCTGGGCAGACGATGCGTCTGCTGACTGTTGCCTTTTGGCGCTTTGCCTTCGCTCTCTGATTAACTCATTCATACATTCTGGCTTTGCCAGAGAAAACAAAAAATAAACGAAAAGTTTAGTAGTAAGGGAAAAGTGCTGGGGGATTCGAGTGGGTGTGGCATTGTTGAGAGGCCCACCCCCTTGGCTCCCAGCCCCTTGATTATGATTATTTTCATTTCAAAAGTTGGCGGCGCAGAAAAAACCGCAACCCGAGCAGAATTCTCTGTGTAGTTAGGTGAAATATTTAAAGTGCGCTGCGAGTTGGTGTACTATTGCAAACCAAATCACACACACCCACAAGCGAGCACCAACACTCATGCTATGAGTAAAGCCTTTATACAGTTGTACTTCTATGGTTCGAATTAACATTGCATTAAGAACTTCTCGGAACAGCTTAACCATAAATAACTACCGTTATAATGTAGAATTATATTGAATTATAAAGTATAGGAGCATTTTTAGGAAATGTGTAACTGAAAATGTTTTCATTTAACGTTCTATGGGCACTTTCTAAAAATAATTTATACGATTTAAATATTCTGGTTAGTATTGTTCAAAAATATATTTTTAAAAATTGATTAAAATACATGTTTTAACGGTAATATTTTTCTTGCAATTAAAAAAAAAACATGTGTTAAATACGAACGAAAATCCCAAGTTGAAAATTTAAGTTAAGTAGACTTTGAATATTTTCCAAAAGAAAATTTGGATTTCTGGAGATCAGGACATTTGATTTTTAGAAATTTAACCAGGGACCGAAAATAACAGTTATTTAATTATTTTTAATCGAAAAAGGATAGGATAACACTAAAAATTTGAGAAAAAAAATCATTAAACAAATTTAATACGCCCTATTCATATCTGAAATGACCTAACAGTTTTTAACTTTTTTTAAATTATTTAACTGCTAGTTTGCCCTTTGGGAGGTTCCACTGTAGCTGGTGCTTGGTTTTTGTTGTTTCTGCTGTTACTTGGCTCGTTTAACTTTGAGCAGCTCTGAATTGCAGCAGCCGGCATGCCGGTTTTTTTTTCATTTCTTTTTTTTCCCTACTGCAACTTTAATTGGACATGGGTTGTTGTTGTTGCTGCTGCTGCTGGCGTTGGCAAACGTGTTTTTTTATTTTGGTTAAATTTGGCATTCGTTTCCTACGCGACTTGCAGCGAGGTCAACTCATCGTTTTGTTAGGCGTTTCTTATTCTTTGATAAATATTTCATATTTTAGTAACTCACCTCCTGGCTGCTGCTAGCGACCTATGACCTTAGGTGGCGGATTCTAGGGGTGGTGGAAAGGACATCCCCCTCGTTCTCGCTGGTTGTTTGTGCAAAATCGAAGAAAATTAACGATAATTTGTTGTTGAGCACAAAATCACACGCACACAGGCACACGCGAACGCACTAAACACAGATACTCGGCACCAAACACACAAACACTCCCTCTCTCTTTCTCACTCGCTCTTTCGCTTTGTGTATTTTGTTTGTTCTGACTTTGGCTTTTGCTTTGCTTCTACTTCTGCGTTTTGCTCTTGCTTTTACTTGGCTGTGCAAGCGGCGCGACGTTGCAACATCGTTCACATTTCACATTTCCATTTCCCCCAGCTGAATGCACTTTTATCTCGCTTTTGTTGCATTTCCTCTTGTGTTTTGACTGCGGCAGATGCGGCTCCGCCTTCAGCTTCTTCTTCTTCTCGGTCTTGTTATCCTGCCTCTGCTCCTTCTGCCCCCTCCTTCTTATCCTTCTGGCGTCCGCTTCGCACAGCTATCCTGCGTGGGCCAGGATATCTTGCGTTTTCTCTTTTTGTTTAACTTTTAAATCCTTTTGGGGAAAAGTTTTCAACTCGCACACTTCACTCGGTATTTTCACAGCGTTCTTCTTCGCGTCCGACACTAGTCGCGATTTATTTTTCCTAATTTTTTCGACGGCCCAGCCGCATTTTACCTTTTTAACGACCAATCAAAATCAAACGCGCAGTGTGTTTGCCAGTGTTTGCCGTAAAATCCCCCGAAACGCGCTCAAATTACCTAAAATATCCGGGTTTTCCCCTTTACTCAAACATTCGCCTATAGCGCTTGCACACCACATACTGTGCTGCTATCCACCCCTGGGTGGATAACTTTGCTAGGGTCACAAGAAATAGGTGGGTTTACTTGCTAACTGAAACGCTTATAATAGTAAAACATGGTAAAACATAGTAAAACATAATAAAACATAGTAAAACATGGTAAATCATAGTAAAAGAAAGTAAAACATGGTAAAGCATAGTAAAACATATCGTCTGATATAGGAATTTTAACCCAACGGCTAAGATTCGGACGACACGGTGTACCTATCGAAGGCCTGATGACGATCGATGTGCGCTGTAGAATTTTGAAGTCTTTATGTAATGGTTATATATGCATGTCAATGTATATAATAAGCTCACACGAAATAATGTTGGCTAAATAGGAATCGTAAAGTAAATTAGAAACTTGTCTTTAATGTATTGGAAATAGAGAAAACTAAACTACTTTTACTTAATGCGATACAAAAAAAAAGAGATTTGGCAGTCCTAGCCAACGTTGAACTTGAACAATCGGGAATCAGAATTGGAACTAAAATTCCAATTGGGAAGCGTGTCGTGTTTGCGCGTGCTTGTGCGGATTCCGGTGAACCGGCGCTGGTGAGAGATTCGTCCGAATTCCGTCCGACTTGATGAAACACGATGAAAACCTCACGCGGGCTTGGTAAGGTAGAAACTGCGATCCTTGATGCCGCTTGCAGTTGGACGCTGATCAAATAAGTCCGATATGATGAAAAGTGTGGGAATCCAGGCGTGGCAAAGAGAAAAGATCCACTTCACGCGGTGTGCGCCTTTAAAGAAATCCTTAATGTATGTTCTTAGAAATCGCACGTGGTAAGTGGTTTCTGTGTACTGGGGAATTCCAGTTAGAAAACGACAATATCTCGGAGAAATAAACTCACCACCAAGACTGAGAACAATAATGGGATGGAATATGCAAAAATTAGCAGGAAATTCACTCGCGGATGATTGGATGCGATCGAATTAAACTATTTTTCCGGAGCGAACGAACTGATCACTATAGACGCTGATATAAAAGAGGCGGAAATCATGGCTTCTAGAATGGACGTTGTATGCATGAAATCCCAAAATCCCTAAGTATGGTATTTTCGGGTATTTTGTGTGAGGATCGGATCCTTGCTAATAGCAAGGTTGCATTTTGGGTGAATGACTTAACTAATGCTTATACAAAAATAAACTGACTCTCACAACATAGTAAAACATAGTAAAAAATAGTCAGAAATAGTAAAACATGGTAAAACATAGTAAACATAAACATAATAGAAAGTTTGCGTATGACGAATCAGAACAGACATGTAAATAGTAAAGTTCATTGGAGTGGAGAAATAGTGATATTAATTGTTTTTGAGATAGTTCATAAAATTTAAAACTAGAGAGATCGCTATAGTCGGGTGCCGCGACTATCAGATACCCGCTACTCACCTAAAGGGAGTGCGAGGGAGATGGAGATATAAAACTTTAATCGGGCATAACGAATGCTTCGATTTGAAAAATGTCTTCTACAAATCTTTCAAAATGTGGGCGCCAGACACATTTTAGTATAGTTTGTGGGCGAATATAGACGATTGTGGGCGTTAGAAGGGGCGTGGCGCTCGGCTGAAATAAACTTGCGCTGCCCAAGAATATGTGTGTAATCCCAACTTTCGAGTTTTTGTAGTTTCCGAGATCTCACCGTTCATACAGACAGACGGATAGACGGACATGGCTAGATCGACTCGGCTAGTGATCCTGATCAAGAATATATTTATATTCTTTATAAGGTCGGAAAATCTTCCTTCTACCTGTTACATACTTTTTAACGAACACAATATACCCTTTTACTCTACGAGTAAAGGGTATAAAAAGCATTCTCATCAAGTTATTAGTGCTTTATTTTATGGACATTTAGTAATTAGTATATTATAGACTCCGACGACATGAAGTTCGCATTTTTCGTCGCACTAATTTGTGTTTTTGATTCCGCGTTATCTGCAGATTCGGGAACTCGTCACACAAACATCAAGTGTGAAATTCATGATAAATCCTTTGTCGAAGAAAAAGTGTGTCGATTGAAAGTCCTGGGTCGTGGCATTATCGGAGCTAACGTACACTTAAAACTTAAAAAGCTGCCAGTTAAAACGGTACACGTCAATTTTAGCGTATGGAAAAAAATGTCCGGATATCATCCGTTTCTGTTCAATGTAACGGTGGATCTTTGTCACAGCATAAAGCACCCGAACCCCTCAAACGTATTCTATTACTTTTATGGAGCCTTAAAGCCTTTCATAAATGTTAACCACTCTTGTCCGATCAACGTCAGTATGATTTAAAATTACTTTATCGAGATAGTCTAATAGTTTATTTTTATGCAGCACGACCTGATACTGAAAGACTTCGTCTTGGATGATGTGATGTTCACAATTACTCCCGTGCCCAAAGGCAACTACATGTTTGCGATTAAGCTTTGGGCTAACGGAGCTTGGAGGGCAACGATTTTTTCTTATTTGGACATTAAAGTTGACAAAACTTTGTAGTTGTAAGTATTTTTATGAAACTATGGATATGGTCATTTCCGAAAGTGTCAATTTTTGCAGATATCTTGAAAGTGAAGATTGCTCAGAATCATCAACTTAGAGGTAGAGAAGGGAAACAAGTAAAAACCAATTTTATTGCCAAAAAAACTTTGTTTTGATTGTGTACCGAAAATGTACCACTGGTGGCAATTACTCCGAAACACATCGTTTCACAAAACATTCCGAGTTTGAGCTTGAGTTAAGTTTAAGTTGAGCTTTAAAACAAAATTTAGCAATGTCACGATCCACAGAAATAATTTTACATACATGGTACGAATATACTTTTAGCCAAGACTCAAGCCTATAGAATATGTCGACCGTTACAGTAAAGTTAATGTATACAAAATAATCTAGAGGTGCAAAATGGGAAACCGCTTTCCATTATATCTTTACGTTCCTAACAATAGTCCGCTAAAAATAAGGTCTAACAAAGCACACAAAAACCTGTGCAATACATTAAGTTCCTTATTAAGTAAGCCCTAACTGTCATGCGCCGTGTTCATGTCACTGATAACAAATTAATTGTAGCTCAAACGAGCCGTTGGGTGCAACTCAGTTTCCTATACTTTACTAAAAATGATGTTGTGCCCATTATTAGTTATCGTTTTGTGTTTAACACGTGTAATTGGAAACATACTTCTTTCAATGAACTAAAAAGTTGCTTCCGGTTAGTAATACGCGTTCCTTTGATAAGAAAAGCCGTTAATTAATGGATACCGCTAAAAGTACTGATAGCTGCGCCGCTCAGGTTCACATGGTTAATGTATAAAAGTGCGTTGTCTATTCAGTCTGTATGCGAACTACAAATGATGATAACCTTTTTCCACCCGTTCCTTAAATGGCTTTGCTTTTGCTTAATAGCCACAATTGTGATTCTCAGTCTCTTAACACATGATGCCAATACCCCATATCGGGAAATTACCGAGGAGTATAGGGCTTCGGAATTTATAGTGGAAGAATCTGCAAATACTCATGATCGGAAAACTGTCGAGGATTTCAGAGCTTTGGAAGATACAGTGGAAATATCAGTTAGCTCTACAAAAGATTTTCCTTCTGTGAAAGTAAGTTCTGAAGTAAAGGAGAAGATCCAGCCCCTTTTCTTTGTGGAGACCGCCAAGTGCAAGATTCCGTATGTGAATCCCTTTGATTCGGATGCCATGGCTGTGTTCCATCCCGAACACTTTGAGTCCTGCTCCAATGAAACCGCCCTGGTGACCCCGATCTATGACGTCGGTCGGCAGCGATATGTGTTGATCATCAATAAGACGCTAGCATCGATTATTCTGAACTCTACCGAGGTGGAGTACAACTGCTATTATCAGGAGATAACACGCGACCGGGAGCACGACAGCTATGACAAGTAAATGCCTCGTGCCGCTTTGATATCTTTCTAGTTTAACACGATTCGTGAAACCAGCTATTACTCACATATCATTCGGTTCTGTAGGGTGGAGCGTAAGTACTTTACGCATAACTACGAGGTGCCGCTACATGTTCATGGCCTGATCTTGGCCTGCCATCGTCTTGGCAACGAGTCGGATATTCTGCAGAGCGATGCCTATAGTCTCATTCAATATAAGCCACCACCCAAAGGACTTTCGATGGAACCGGCAAAACGCAAGCCAAGTGTCCTAATGTTCGGCATAGACAGCCTGTCGCGGATCAATTTGCGTCGAACTATGCCCAAGGTTCATAACTTTTTGAAGGGAGACGGATGGTTCGAACTGCAGGGCTACAACAAGGTGGGTGGAAGGAAGAATCATCTAATTAATGGTCTTAATCCAAAATTTCTATCTATTCAGATTGGCGACAACACTTTTCCCAACCTGCTAGCCCTTTTGACTGGCTACAATCCAGACTCCGCCCTGAAAAAGGTGTGCAATTGGCACGAGAAGGGCTGCTTGGATAGGATCCCCTTTATATGGCACTACCTCCGGAATGCCAGCTACTTGACCGCCTATGCTGAGGATGAGAGTGGAATAGAGACGTTTAACTATTGTAAGCCCGGCTTTTTGGAGCAACCCACCGACTATTATCTCCGGCCCTCCCAGAAGGCCTTCGAATCGGGTCTGAACACCTGGAAATGCGAAGACTGCTCGATGAGGTACTGCATCGGTCGGCGGATCACCAGCAGCTACGTCTATGATATGGCCAAAGATTTTGCCAAACGCTTCGTGGACGAACGTCCCATTTGGGGTCTCTTCTGGTCGAATAGCTTCAGTCACGACAGCTTTCAGATGCCCTCGAAAATGGAGAACTACGTGCTGCAGTATTTGCTGGACTTCCAGGCAGATGGTGTCTTTGAACAGAGTATTATGATATTCCTATCCGATCATGGATCTCGTTATGGAAGGATAATGTCTCTGCCTAGTGGATTCCTGGAGGAGCGACTGCCCTCGATGTTTATCTACTTGCCACCCTGGTTCCGTGCTCAATATCCGGAATATTCGAAAGCCCTGCAGTTGAACCAAAACCGACTGACCTCCAACCACGATCTGCACAACACCCTGAAGCACATCATCGAACTGGGCGGAACTCCAGATGGTTCCAAACTTCCCAAGTCTGCCGACTGTCCCAAGTGCCAGTCCGTGTTCCTTCCCATCGATGAGTTGAGGACCTGTGAGGATGCCGGAATACCAGAGCACTACTGCACCTGCGTGCCTTATAAAAGACTAAATGCGGGTTGGGCGAAGCGTATTGCACCCCTGGTAATCGATCGAATCAACGAGTATTTGGCGGGAAGGAATCTCAGTAACATTTGCTCCAAACTAACGCTGAAGTACGTACACGAGACGGAGATGAAAATCGAACTGGATAAGAACTTCCATGATGAGGTGCCCCCTACAGAGGTGGCCATCTATCGCACCATGTTCAAGGTGAATCAGAACACCGCCGACTTCCGAGCCACCGTTCTGTTTAATAATATCACGGAATCTGTGGAGGTTGCGGTGCCCACTATCAGTCGACTCGACAGTTATGCAAAGGTCTCGACTTGTGTCGACGACAAATCCGACAAGATGTACTGTATTTGCAAAAGTGATATTCAAGAATAGAATAGGTTTTAGGTAGATTTCCAAAGAACTGCTGTCTACAATGTAGATTCTAGACGGTCTTATACAATTTTTATAAAAATTGGGTTGCTAAGTTTTATTTATTTTTTTGAAGATCCTTTAAGTTTATAAGTTAATTTTCTTTGAAGACCCTAACAAACACCCGTCAAGTGTGGAACATTTTGTCGAATAAAGTTGAGGAGATTACAGCAAAATGTAGAACCCACTCCACTGGGGTTCAAATCGGGGTCACATGGTACCACCTGGCAGATGGTATTTGGGTTCGGTCTACTAGAAGTTATTCCATCATTGTAGGTAATGACAACCCATTTTTGCCCGGAGATATGGCTAACGATTTTGTACATCCACTCGGGAATGGGAATTCTGTTATTGGCCAACAGGTACATGGGGGTCAAAACTCTATTCTGATCTGCCAACTTATGCACCCCCAATGCCCCTGTGCAGACCTTAAGCACATCATAGTTTTCTCTAACCAGAAGTCGTTTCACCCAAAACTCGATTCTCTTCCAGTTTCCATTATTGATGTTGGAATATTGGGGAACGACGTTTCGCAGCTTGTTGGTCGCTTTCTGGAGCTGATCAAAGGAATAATCTCCGCTTGGCGTCAGGTGGCCATGATCAAAGGGGTTGGGGGGTTTGCAGACACATAATTCTGATTTGTTCCCAGAACACTATTAAAACGTTGATAAATTCGTGAAAGCGAGTAGGCGGCCGCATCTCTAGCGGTCATCGCTCGGTCAGCAGTGAAAGCCTGACCCTGACGAGGAGCAGCTTAACAAAATATTATTAATAATAAATTACATTTTAAAAATATATTTCAAATGTCCTTACATTCTCTGCTGGGGTAAACCTTGTTGATGGAAAATTGCGCTGCGTAATTGACACTATCGTAGCAGCTTCGATAGACCTCCATGAACCTATTGCTGTACTTATAACCCACGCGGTACATGGTATAAGGGCAAGAGTTATCTAATACCTCTTCAACAGTTGGCTTAAACACTTTTGTGCAACCGACCCGGGGAAATGGTACATTAAACCTACCATTCGGTTGACAAACTAACTCAATAGGCAATGTTCCATCATCGCAAAGCAAGTACATTGCATGATTGGTTGCCACACTATCGCTATGGAGAATATCGTAGGCTCCATTCTCGATACTGAAGAATACGTAATTGGACGACAAATCTGCTTTATTAATATAACAGATTGCCTCGGCATTTCCCATAACTAAAATTTGAAAGGTTGAGTCAGAAGCTCTGATGATAACGCACATTGTTTACTTACGGAAAAATAGACTCAAGCTAATCCAGAGATATTTTCTATTGCACATTCTCACAGCTTAAGCTTCCAGCGAGAACTGAGCATCTCAACAAGCTTACTTATCAATGAATTCTAAACCAATTGTGTTTTTATACCCTTAAAGAGGGCTTTCTAGTTTTAGGGCAGAATCTTAAATGGAACGAAAGAGATATTTTCGACTGTCAAAATATTATTGATCAGCTTATGCAAAACAGCCTCTTTAAAGTATTACAATTTTGTTTTTATTTTGTTAGGTATTTTAGTGGGTGTGGCAGAGTACTTCAGTTTTGCCCACAGAGCTTTTCATTTTGTTTTTTTCTTATCTCTACAGTGACGAGAATGCCGACTCTCGCTGAGACGCTTCCGACTTTACTGATAAGCGACTTGGATTATTTCTCTTTAATGTTTAGGCTGCTCTCCGAGTTTCTTCGCGCCACATAAACGCTTATCGGCGGAGCTTAGATCGTAATTCATTGTTGCGGTTACGTACTAAATAAGATAAACTGGATAATCTTTTAATATTCAGTGACTTTATATTTTACGGGAGAAAATTGATTGCTATTTTAAATGAAATTATTACAGGCACAAGGATAGTTTTTCTCATTCTAGGGTTTCCGGAGTTTCGTCAGCAGACCCCAGTCAAATGTGGAACGTTTCGTGCAATAAAATGGTATGGCTTACAGCAGACAGTGTATCCATTAATCTTTTGTTTTGTGTTTGGATTATTTTTTGGAGACAAGCCTTCATGACATTGGACTATATTCGACGAGCTGCAGACCTGATCCAAGTCCTGCTGACTGGGGAGTTTTACGTCGTTGTACGTGAATGCCACCCATTGATGTCCAGAAATATGGCTAACTATCTTATATGTCCATTTGGGAACGGGGATTTTGCTATTCCCCAACAGGTAAATAGGTATCATATTATGATTAGTTGTGTGTTTCAACTCATGCACGCCAATTGCCCCTGTGCAGACCTTGAGAACATCGTAATTTGACTTGGTTGGTTTTTTGGGATTGACCTGAACTAGACTGTTTACCCAAGTCTCAATTCTCTTCCAGTTGCCAATATTCACTTGATTTAAATACCTGAAGGTTGAATTCTTATGTTCTGTGAAATAGAAAGCAGAAGATGGTGTCATGTGGCCACGATGAAATTTACAATGCGGTTGTTCGGAACCCAGGTTAGTAAGCAAGCAAGCTTGAACTGTTTCTCCTTTGTAAGCACTAAAAAATTGTGAACTTAGTTGATCTGACTGCCAGTTAGGACGGGGGCGTGTAGCGGCTTAAAGTATAAAGGAAAAGCGGTTAGAAATAAAAAAGCTGCTTTAAGATATTTCCCACTCACAATTTAGGTAGCTGAAAGCCTTGTAGATGGAATGTTGTAAAGTTAATGTCGTAGGATCAAAACATGTTCGGTACAGTTCCAAAAAATTATTAATATTATTTACGTTATAACCCACGACGTACGTAAGAAAAGGAGGAAGACAAGATGTATCTTGTACATTTACAAAAGACGCTTCAAATGGTGCTGAGCATCTTTCTGTGTTTAAAAGTGGATTGAAGGTATTATCAGATTGACACTGGAATCCAATTGTGTGATCTCCTCCTTCACAAAGCAAATAGATCGTTTCACCGATAGCCACAATATCACTGCGCTGAATATCAAAAATGCCGTTCTTGTTGCTTAAATAAATATTACTGGACTGTAATATTTCGGGCTGGATGGTACAATAAGCGCTCGTCAATTCACCATCTGAGAATTAAATTTCTCAATTGCGACTTCTGACTAATATAAGGTTATCTATTAAATATATACTCACATAAAAACAGACTGAGGCTAAATAACCAAAATTTCAGCTCATTCATCTCAACAGTTTGCAGCGCTAGCTAGAACTGAAGATCGAAAAAAGCTGACCACTCAAATCAATAGTCGAGCTTTTTTTAATCTGTTTATTTCCCAAAATCCAGACGTCAATCAAGAAGCTCTCTGCTCATCAGTGATAAGCAACTTAGGGATTTTTGTGGTTTTATACGTGAATTAGGCAGGTTTTAGGTGGTGCATTTTAGTATGATTTATCTACGCCAATTATGGCTTGGTTTCGGATTATTTTTCTTCACTGTTTTGGGATCCTTTCTTTCCAGCATGATGTTTAGGCTTTAGATGAACACAGGGGGTACATGAAGAGAGATCGTAAAATCGTATATCCGCGTTTACCAGTGTTCTCCTTCATAAGGTGCAATTGCTAGAGAGTTTTTCTTATCGTTGTAGTCTAAAAGAAATCCTCTCATTCGTCAAGGCGCTTCGCAGGTCATCAGTGATAGCAGCCGGATCCCCTGCCCCGGTCCTTTCCGGGCAGTTCTTCTGGTGGGTGGTGGTGCCTGTGCCTTTCAGTCGGCCTTATCTTCGCATATCATCGGGTGGCTTGTTTACCTTGCCAGCGCACGTTTAATAACAAAGGAGTTGCCCTTCCGTTCCCGTTCCTTTCAGGCTGCATCCAATGAACTTTATGTGGCTTGCATTTTGTCAGCAGCACTCATAAAAACCTATCTAAAATTGAATCTAAGGTGCAGCGGAGGAAAATAAAATAAGATTCCGCACTTGAAACCGTTCGTTTGGGGCCATCATTAAGTGGTAGCTACTCGGATTTCATCATCAGATGGGGCTTCCAGTTTACGTGACTCGGTGAGGTATAAGGAAATATGATGGATTTTGCTGTTCTAGCTTTTAGTGGAAGAGGAATGTCGCTAATATTTATTATTATTATTTTATATTTCTATTTATTTTTCTCAATTGAATTGAAAGATCTCTTCAAATCTCAAGTGATTCCAATTTAAAAGCCAAACATTTGAAATTGCTGCTTAGTGATACATTTATTTTGCTTTCCCTATCTAAATTTAAAGGGTGAAAGTGGTGGCATTGCAGCAGTAGGTGTAACCGGCGGCTGCTACATTCTCCAGGGTCATGGGGCAGGGAATGCTGGTGCAGAAGGCGGGGGCAGCTGGCCGAGCACGGGCAAAGATGTTGTTCAGGGTGAGGAAAACGCTGTGAGGTCCATTTGCCGAAGTGCGCACCACCTTGTAGAGCCACAGGGGCATTACGTTCTTGGTTCCGGCGCCCAGAATAATGCGTCGCTGGCGACTTCGGCTATCGGGCGAGCGTTAGATCACCATTGGTTCCCGTCTTGATCCTCAGCAAACCGCCGGCACTTATGCGAGTTCGCACCCATCTCTCCACCGTCTCCCAATTCCGATCGTTGATACTCTTGAACATGGGCGCCACATTTATATACTTGAAGGTGGCACACATCTGATCTCCATAGAGATAGTCACCCGGATGGTGTGAGATGTCCCCGATTGATGATCACATCTCGTTCGTTGGGAATGTACCTCTGGTTATTGCCGAAAATGGCGCGGAAGGCTCGGAAAACGCTGCGGGGCAGGAAACTTTGGACGTCTGTTTCGCTGAGTAAACCATCCCTGGTGAAATCGGCACAAGGACGTTGAGGGACTGTAAGGTACTTGTTAGATATTATACTAGTACATATTATCTATCTATAACTCACAGAAGGTCTTGTGGTACACGGAATGTGTGGTGAACCTGGCCCTAACACCATTGCGATCGTAGCAGGCGCGGTAAAGCTCCAGGTGGCGATTGTTGATGTTATAGCCCACGGAGTACATGGTGGCTGGAGCTGCACAGGAGGCATCGGTTACCGAAGTGGCCGAGGCAGCAATGGGTCTCTGACACCTCAGAGGCAGCGGCCTACTGAAGTTGGTATTCTGCTGGCAGGTCGTCTGCACAATATCGTTCGCCTGGCAGTACATGTGAAGCACCTCGTTGGTGCGAACCCTCTGCAGACGCTTCAGTTCGTATTGACCGGCTGCATTGCGGTTGGTGAATATCCTATTGGTGCCCTCTATCATGGCTCTGGAGAGCGGGCAGTCCGCCTGGGATAGGAGCACTAAAAGGGCATGGAAAATGAGTTGCAAAAAACGTATACATTATGAAGATGTGTAAAATTAATTAGAGCCTGTTTATTATTGTGGTGACTAGCTTATTAATTAATAAGTTCCTAAAACTTGTAACGGATAAAATAAATAAATAAATAAAAATGAAATAAATTACTTTTAATTAATTGTTTTAGTTTATACCTGATACTTTTTGATTTTACTTTTATTATTTAATTTTAGTTGGAACTATTTATGATAGATGTTTCTTTTTCCTTCTATATAATAATTAAAAAAACTTTTTTAAAAATTAACTAATTGGTTAAATGTTAGAGAAACAAGTTTAAATGTGGACTTAAAGTGAAAATTCATTCTCAATTTATTTTAAATTCAAACCTTTTATTTGCTGCATTTTAGAAGGATTTCTCATTACTATACATTCCATTTTCATTTGGCAGGAAATAAAGCAAGACAAAATGTACTTTTTAAATATAATAATTTCCAGAGGCTATACATGATTTTAGTAGCTCCTATTTTCTCTTACCCATTCCCAGTCCGATGGCAACGATCAGCAGCAGTTGTTGAGCTTCCATGGTGTTTGTTGATCGATCGGCCTGTGCCACTGGTGTTTATATACCTTTTAGGCCCGTTCGCTTGGCCCGCACCCATTGTTCTGGCCAAGCTCGTGGACACGTGTCTGCATTCAGCAATTCTCATGGCCAAGACAACAGACTATTTTTGGCCGTAAACATATTTCCCCCATTTCCTTTGGGCTTAAATGCTTGAAAAGCGTTTTTATTGCTTTTCATTGTTACCCACTTGCACTTGATGGGCGTTTCTGCATCTAGAAATATTTCCACTTGGAAATATGCGTAGTAATTTGAACATTTTCCAACTCGGGGGCAGCCACACATTTTCCTGCCTGCTGATGAAATTTATTTTGCCAAAAACCATTCAGTTGATTTTCCAGTAACTGGCTTAAAGGGAAATATATACAGTTTATGCATGGATGAGCAAAGCTGGCCATTAGTGTTGCATATGGATTGTGGTATATCTAGATGGGGAGTTTTATTGGGTGTTGCGGTTACCTATAGATTTCTGTGGCTAAAATCAAGGTGCAACTTTTACGAAATCCCAGCCAGACAAAGGCTGAATAATGGCCTTGTTTTATCCCCGTCCGACAGTCGTTGTCTGGTCATTGAAATCGCTCAGGCTCAAATGTTTTGGGAGTTGTCTAAGTGGCTGTGTGTTTTAATGTGCATGTTGCGAAATGGTTAATGCTCGGCAAAGTATGCTAGGCTCTTGTCTGAAATCCGTTTTGGAATTGGGGTATTTTATTTTTTTGGAGTGGGCGTAACGCAATTTCCTGCGCTTACGAGCAATTTGGCGCTATTTGGGCACTTTTAATGCATGCTCACAGGGGCGAAACCAAATTATGCCATATAAAATTTGTGACTCAAATCGTGTGGTGTTGGCGTGAGAGAGTCAGACTCTTCCTGCCTGGCTGCCTCTGTTGAATTGTAATGGTCAATAAAAATAAAAGGGGCAAAGCAGCAAAATCAACAAGCCGGCCACAAAACGGGGCATAAATTAAATTGTGCCGCAGTGCAGGATGAATGCATAGAAATGGCCAGGATGTGGGTGGTGGGCTAGTAGGTTGGCTAGTGGGGTGATGCAAGTGCCCAGCCCATTCACAATGCCATTGAGTTGCGTGTTTACAGCACAATTACAACTGTTAGGTTTTATGAGAGCCCAGCTCAACGCATGTCCGGGTTGCTAAATTTATTCTGCACTTTTATGAGCTCCCAGTGTCCGCTTCCCTTTGTCCCCCCGAGATATCCATCAGCTCCATCGCACGCACAAAACAATTTCGCAGGCGTGCGTATTTAAAAGCTACGCAACAGCCATGCCCTGCTGAATAATTTATTTAATGTCTACTTTTAGGCGCAACCCCCGGCTGAAGCAATTGCCATGGCCTTTATTGCACTCGCACGCATTGAAAAGCATTTGCCTTCGCTCCTCCACAATCGCAGCTTGAATTTAAATGGGCCAAAAGCGAGTTGGGGGTTGGGTTCTCCTGAATTTATGAGAAGCCGCTGAATGACCATTAAAACTGACGGCTCGAGTCCATTCCGAAGGAGGCATGAATTCGAAGTGTTTGGATGCGTTTTAAACTGCCACGCAAACTTTTACGATTTATGAAAATTGATTCACACCGAGACGACATAAAAATATATTTAATTTGACTTTAATTTGTGCTAAGTGGAGGATGTCATGCGGTTTTGCTGGAACCATTTGAGGTCCCCTCTGAATATCTTTATAATACTTTATAATATTTTTAAATAATAGGTTTATTTATGATTATTTTCTACAAATATTTAAAAAGGTTTTTGGTTATTTAAAAGAGAATATACATATGTAAATATGTAAAATATTTAAAATATTTTCTAAATTCATTGGTGGCAGAAAGATATTTATTTCAAAATTTTTTTTTGATATTTTAGTTAGTTAACTACGGTCTAAAACTGGTGGTGTTGCAACAGAAGGTATAACCAGCCTGAGCTGTGTTGGCCAATTGTATGGGGCAATTGACAGGTTGACAAAACGTTGGAGCCGCTGGACGTTGTCTTGCGAAGATATTGTTAAGGGTCAGGAAGGCCACGATGGGCTGGTTATTGGAGCTCTTCACTGTCTTGTACATCCACAGGGGAACTGGGTTCCTGTTGCCGCTGAGGAAGACGTTCTTGGGACCAGTGCCAGAGGGCAGCGAGAGGACATCCCTGGCCCCTGTGCGCACATTCACGAACGCATTGCCCCTCACCGAGTTGCGAACCCATCGCTCGATGGTCTCCCAGTTGCCATCGTTGATGGTCTTAAACTGCGGCACCGCATTCACATACTTGAAGGTGGAACACAACTGATCGCCGAAGAAAAAGTCTGCCGATGCAGCCAAATGGCCTCGATTGATCACCACATCCCGGTTGTTGGGTATAAAGTTCTGATTGTTGCCAAACAAACGTCGGAAGGTGGCATGAATGTTGCGGGTTGTATAGCTGGCTTCATCGGCTCTACTGATCACGCCATCGGAGCTGAATTGCACACAGGGTCGGGTGATAACTATAAATTTTAAAATATAATTTAATAAAATATTTAAAATTATTTTAATAATTCAGCAGTACTTATATAGAAATTAATTATCGCTATTTATTGGGGTAAAATAAATTTAAAAGTAAGTAAAGTATAATATACTGAAATCATTATCAAAGTCAAGTGACTTTTGTTCTAAAACTACTTAAAAATCTACTAAACTTTTTTATAATTTCTGTGACACTGAACAGAAATGTTCTTTTAAACTTTGGTGGAAGGATTATTACGATAATATTTTTAGAACTGCCTAATGAAAGTGCATTTACAAACATTTACAGACAAAAACATTTTGCATTTGCAAAGAAGAATCGACGTGTGCCCAATGCATGATAGGCGTGTGACCGCAGGCATGCTCTGTGGCTTTATAAAAACAAATGAAGCCCTTATCTAGATTACGTTTTAGATAGATGTACTTACAGAATGGCTTTCCGTAAATCTGATGATCCACGAAGATCGCCCTCACCGCTCTGGTATCAAAGCAGGCGCGATAGAGCTCCAGGAACTGGTTGTTGCCCACATTGTAGCCCACCCTGTACATGGTGGCCGGGCAGCTGCGATCCTGAACGGGTGTAGTAACGGCCGCCGGAGGATTCGCACGACAAGTCATGGGTAGCGGTGGTCGGAAGGCTGCAGGCCGACCCGCCTGGCAGGTGGTGGCCACAATGTCCCTGGGATTGCACCACATCTGCAGGACTTCGTTGACCGCTGAACTGGATGTGCGTTTAAGGGAGAGCTGCTGGTTCTGACCGCGCACCATGAAGATCCGATTGGTTCCCTCCACCTGAGCCCTGGTGAAACGGCACTGGGCCTCGGCTAAAAGAAAGAAATGTATACCATATTTTTTGATTTCTTACAAAATATTTTCCCTACCCAGGGCACAGAAGGCCAGTAGCGGCAGCAGAATTTTCAACATTTCGATGAGTTTCAACTCGACAGCTGATGGCTTGCAGTTCTATTTATATGGTTGGGATTCTTTTTTTTTTCTTTTAAGTATTTGCACAACTGTTTTATTGTAATTGCAATTCATTGTCGAATTTTTATTGTTTGCATTAATTTCCGAGTAAATAAGAGCGACCTCAAAATTAAAAGTACTATTACATCAGAATTGATAGCACAAGGTTGCGATTTAAAGGTGATTTAAAAACTGCCCTGGATTATCAAACTTAATTACCAGCAGATCGTGGGGACAGGTAATGTGTGCGGACTTTATAGAGGGGCGACCTGGGCCTCATGTGGATAATGTCAACTTTTGTGTGCATATGCTGCTGCCATTCGATTGCAAATGTGCCTGGCAGAGTAAATGAAATTAGTTATTGGCCCGATGCCACAACCTGGCCAGAACCGAATCACTTTCCATTTGCCCAGCGCCCCATGATTTCATTATCGTTGTTTGTTCCACAAATAACATTAGTTCGGTTTGGTTTAGCATTGATTTCGGTTTCGGCCATGTCCCAATGTTCGATGTCCAGTGGCCAACAACAAGTCGTGCTGTGGCTGCAGATTGTATATTTGTTGCTTTACTATGGCTTTCCTATATAACATGGCCAAAACGTTGTGACTTTCTGGCTTGTTTGCGGAAAGGAAAGGTGCAATAGCAATCTACCCAATAGCACAACACATCCTTGGCGAATATTTCATAAATTTATATTTGCCTGCTAAATCCCTTAACGACTGTAAGCTTTTCCGTTTGAACGGCATGCAGAAATGGCGGCCAAAACTAATACATGCGCATATATAACGCCGACTTAGAGAGCTGCCTGTATGGATATGGAAAAACGTGCAAACTTTGCATGTGTGTGTATTGGCATCGTGTCGAGTGTGAGTGTGAGTGTTAGCCAAGTGGCAAGTGCCAAGGAAGCTTTTTGGGGGCGAAGGCAGAGACATTTGACTTTTACGCGCAATTGAGCCTGAGAAGCCCAAGTCCCGGAGAATCCCTGAGCGGCAGGATAGTTTGGAGTAGCTCTTAGCAGCAGAACTAGTCCTGCCATCGACGGCCCACTCAGCCGCTTACTCAGCCGCTTACTCAACCGCCCACCGCTTATAAATATTTATAACAGCCCACTCGACACCCACTAAATTATTAAGTTAATGTGTCGCGCTATTCAAAAAAGGTATGCCAAACGCCAGGGGGACCAATAAAATTCCTTGGCCCTAACCTCAACCTCACATCGCTGTGATTGCAAGGGAAATGTGTGTGTGACAATTTCACGCGTCCTTCATTCCAGGATCAAAATCGTGAATCCCGAGGCCCGAATCCTGAAGCACGTGCTTGATGTTCCTGTTTCGCGTTGTGTGTGGCCAACGATTAATAAGCTCGTTAATGTTGCGCGAAATTATTGGGGAAATGGGAAAAGTTTTGCAAGTCTAAGATTTATAAATGGTCCATGTTTAGAAGTGCAATTATAAGACGGGTGAAAGGAGGGATGGCAAGTTAAGCAAGTTAAAGACCATAAATCAGAGATGGGACTTATGAAGTTTCCTGAGATATCACACACAGGGATCAAGGATGCTGGCTTGATGCTGTCCCAAATGTGTCACGGGTCGTATACGCTATATTGCATATTTTCCAACCACACTCTCATGAGTGTGTGTGTGTGTGTGGACAATACGTATATGCATTTCGGAGTCCCACCTTTTCACTACTAACATTCCCGAATGCGGTCAACGGCAGGTGCAATGCTGGTCCGTCGCTCGGCTGCCTCCGCTCAGCTTGACGTTTATTAAATTTTTCGACCAAGCCACAGGAAGCGGAAACCAAGAATCCTGCATCCTGGTTTCTCGGGGGCGGCGGATGGGCTTGCACTTTATGCTCCACTGCGCGGCAACTTCAACTCTTTTAGTCTTAAAGCTTTCCCCTTTCCCCATCGAAGGCGGTCGCTTGAGTAAACACTTGCCAAAAGAATTTCACTTCATTTTACTGTTTTCCAAGCGCTTTATTTGATTCCCACAGTTCTTTTTGGAAATATCATCATTAGGACTACACATGCGACGAGCGACGAGCGACGACGTTCAAAGCGAAACGGCTCCATTACATTACAGTTTGCATGGCCCCAATTTCTGGGGCAATTATTTGCTTTGTAGCCTGCCAAAAAGGCTGCCAGCAGCAGACAGACAAGGAGCTCCGCTTCGAGCCGCTTCGAGCCGCTTCTTGCCGCTTTTACACAATTTCCTTCCGCTTTGCTTTCGCCCGGGAAAGTATTACGATGATTTGCATAATTTTAGCGCACCTACAGCAGCCGCAAAAAAAAACAGGCCTAAACCACGAATCCTCCAGCGCATCCTTGTGTGTGCTTGATACTCGGGCCCTTTATTCTTGTTCGTTTTTTCGGCTCGTCTTTATCTGCTTTGCTTTCACGGGTCCTTTGTTGAGGTGTGGGTTGGTTTTGAGGGGGTTTCAGGGGGGTTTCCCCGGTGAAGGAAGGGTGGCGGTCTTGAGGGGTAGCCTACATTTTTGTAACTGATGTGCTGCGTTGGCTCTCTCTCTCTTTCGAATCCGCTCCTTATCTTTGTGCCTGATCGAAATTGCTTTTGTGTGGTTGCCTTACAGCCCCTGTCCCTTCACCCTCACCCTCACCCTCATCACCATCCCCATCCCCATCCTCATCTACTGACTGGGCTGTGCTGCTATTGCTATTTTAATTTCAGTCATGTGTGCAGCTGCCTCTGCGACCCTCTTTCTCTGGATTCTTTTTAGGCACTTTTGCAATTTTCTGCCTGTTTTGGGCTAGATATTCATATCAGCTCTATACATATTATAGCTATTTTCCGCTATAACTGTTACTGATTGCCGCTTTGTGGCAGCATTCTTTCCTCCTCTTTCCCACATCCATTCTATCTGGTAACTGGGACTTCTGCCTCTCCCGTTCCGTCGCCCCTCGATTTTTGAGCACCAATTGAGATGCAAATTGCTTTTGCCTAGAATGATTTGAAAATAATTCAGTTGGTTAGCATTTTTGCCTTTACATATTTTGCTCCTTTTTTATCTGGAATTTCTGCACTCGAATTAATTTGATTCACTGGCGATAATCTTTAGCTTTAAAGTTGGCCATTGAATTTTCAATCATGATTTTGAGTCTTAAACAAGCCTAGGGAAAAATGCATGGCTTGTATTAAGGAAAAGCCGATAAAGATAATAATAAACTGCAGGTTGGTTTTCATCTGCCTTTACAAATATATTACCAGAATACCTTGAAAAGGCCAGGCATTGAAAGCTTTACCTTTGATATTTTGGCACAGCGTGAAAGAATGAATAATATTAATTGAATGGCGCATTTTCCTAGAAATTCGAGGAAAATAATTTTCCGACTTTGTGCCAGCGAAAAAATAACCCAGCCCATTGTGCAGCAGTAAAACAATGCACGAATTTTCCAAGGAATTTCCTTTGAGGTAGTATTTCGGGATCAGGGTTGCTGCAAATTGTTGTGTGGCCAAACAGGCGCATTTATTATCCTTTCGGACACTCACATTCGTATATAAAACGTTTTAGCGCTTGTCGCTGCCACATGGCGCTTCCATTTCCTTGTTCATTTTCATTTGCAAATATTTATTTGCACATTTCCTTCTGGCACTATTTACCCACTTCCGTTGCAAACCCGCCGCAAACACACACTGGGATACTAAGGGCTTTCACTTTTCACTTGCCAGAAACTTGCTGCCAAATTGCTGACCCAGAGACTCGAATGCAGTTCTGCAGATGTGAGTGCGAAATGCGACGTTTTAGTTTTCATTTCGGTTGGGTTTTGGGTTTTTGGGCTAGAATGCCTCCCTGCAATTTGCTAAAACCTAGCCAAAATGCCAAGCCCTTCAGGCGTATTAAAAAATATGTAAAAGGAGGCCAAAGCCAATACACCAAGCGTTGGTTTTCATTAAATTCCTGACTCTTGTTTAACATTTAATTGATTTCCTCTAAGGGGATCTGTCGAAAATCACTCGACTCGAGTCGAAAGCTGCTCCAATTAAATGCAACTTATCGAGGCAATTGATTAATTGTCTTATGAATCTTAAGCCGGGCTGTTGAATTAAAGGCAGCCCGGCCGGAAAGTCCTTCGGAGGCCAGGTTGCCAGGCTGCCAGGTTGCCTTGTTGCCAGTTTGCCAATTCGCCAGGGAAATCAGTGCAACGGTGGGTCGTCCTGCGAAGTCCTGCGAATCCTGCCTGCAGCCTGGAATCCCGACGCTGACATGCACATCATAAATGCTTAATGGCCACACACGCACTGCACTGCATCGGCAACGGCAACTGAATCTGCAACTGCATCTGCATCCTTGGACATCCTGACATTCGACTGCAGCGAAATGCAATGTGCAATGCAAAAATTCGAATTGCTCGCAATCGGAACGGATGTCAGGAATCGCATCGAGATAACTCCGTGTGCATTGCGTGTCTGTTAAATTAATAAATAATTGCTCGTTCAATTTCCCGCTGGCTGTCCTCCATCTGTGCCGGACTTTGGACTTTTCTTCGTTGTCCGTTGTCCGGCGAAACAGAAACAGAAACATTGGCCATTCGCCATTGGTTTTCCCTCGGCTTTTACCTGGTTTTCCTATGCAGCTTTTTCGCGCACACCTGTCCGCAGTTGAGCCAGATTAATTGCCTATTTACCTCGCTCTCTCGGCCCCCGAATAAAATCCATCTGCTGCGTGGCTTTGCCTTTGTTTAATGATAAGCCGTGGCCGAAAATCTCTGACACTGACATGCTAATTAATAAATTATTTTGCAACAAATTAATTAGATCGTTGCGGCTGGTGAAAGTGATTGGTCATGTTGCGGCAAGTCGAGAAGAGCTGGAATTTGCAACTCGGAATTAATTGGAGTGATGGGGTGAATGCTCCGCTGATTGATGGGTGTCTGAGCTGAGGGAATTTAAAATAACATGGTAAAAGTTATAAGTGTAAGTACTGGAAACATACAAAGTTATTGGTTATTTAGTAAGTCTGTTAACTTATAAAAATAATTCTTCCAAGTCTTAAAAAAGTCTGAAGCCCATATATTTATAGATTTTCTAAAAGTGTAAATGCCATTTTGTTGTTTTTATTAATACCTATCAAAAAGTAAAAGACAACTTTCAAATCAGACCATTTGTTAAAAAGTTATGAGCAAATAATGGAATGCAAGCAGTGCAAGCAGTCGATTTACTGCTTGCATAACTTATTAATAATTGGAAAATATATTTTTCGTATACCCCGAGTTTTCACTTTATCCCTCCTTTAACTGATTACTTTTGACCCTTCGACCCATCCTTGGTCCTAGTTTTCTTGGCTTTTGTCCTGGCACGCACAGACCCCTGAGTCGTCGCCTGTCATCATTAAAATAATTTATCTTACCTGAATCTAGTGAGTTTCGTTGCTTTCTTTCTTTTTTGCTGACCCATATCTAATTTAATAATAAATATTTTAATTAAAGGAAAGTAATTATTGGCCAATGCCTTTATCGCATGCTCAAGCTTTTGAGTTAATTAAAACGATGGCTGCTGTTGTTTTTCTGCCTTTATTTGTTTTGGCTAAAATAGTTGTTAAAGTTTTATGACAGCCGCATAAAATATGAATTCCGTCTGCTTTCAATTACAAAAGCAGAGCAGAAAAAACAAAGCAATTTCTGTTTAAATATCGTTTATTACTTTGCGCTCAACCATTAATTAAGGGCAAATGCCGGGCGATTATTGCGTGCCGGGCAGCAGGGCAACCTGCCGCACCCGTGACCAAGCGACCACCTGCCCCACCCCTGACCCCCTTGGACCAAATTCCCCCTTCCGTCCACGTAAAAAAAACATCTGGCATCTTGGCGAAGGGCAAATGAATGCGGAGACAATTAATTGTTGCGCTGTGTGTTCAGTTCGCGCTTTCAACATTTCATCTGCAGTTGTCAGTTACTTTTGTCGTAAGCCTCAGTCTGAAGCCCCCTTAGCCTCCTCTTAAGCCCCACCCCCCTCTCACCCCCTCCATCATCATCCCACTGCAGCGCGCTTATGATAAATGAGTTGTTTTCACAATGCGGTGGCAGAGTCCGCCGCCTTTGTGTGTGCAGCGAGCATTTAATCCTTTGGGCTTCAAGGCATTTCAAGCGGCCATTCATTTAGTTTCCATTCCCAATGCAGGAGCCACTTAGCGCGATACCCTCGGCAATGGGCATAATGAGCACCCGGTGACCAAGCCCGTTTTTGAGCCCCAGCCTGCATCCTGCACTCGCAGAAAGCGGGATTATTTCAGTTTTCAATTAAAAATGTACTGGCTTTTTATACCCATTACTCGTAGAGTAAAAGGGTATATTGTACCCACAACTTTACAAATTTTGTAAAATTCTAAATTCTGTTTTGTTGTGCTTACTAATACCTATCGAAATGTAGAAGAACATTTTTAAATAGGACAATCCATTTAAAAGATATTAGCAAAAATTGAAACAGCCACCAAAAATGTTATTCCCCATTTAATCATGTGTAAATTAAACTAATAAACTATTAATCCAAAACCAAATCATATTAGAATTGTTTAATGTTTTAAATTCATGATAAAGGTTAAATATAAGTTTTTTCTTTGATAAGAACAACTTCAATAAGCATGCTTTTCACGATTATATTTCCTCCGTCCAATCAACGAGTTAGCTTTTCAATTTACACATAACTTTGGCCACACAGTATCTCCTTCACTTCAAGTTTAAACTATATTTCTTCAAGTGTGAGTGGTTAGTCTGCCACTGGCGTAAATAGAGTCGCTTTAAAGCGATCCACAACCGAACAGGAAAAGTTTGCTTGGCCAAGTTCGCGCCCGATGCCCAAGTGGTGGGTGGCCTGGATGGATGGGAATGTTGCAACTGGCAACTGGCAACTTGCATGTGCCGGCACATTCAGGGGAAAGTTTACCACTTCGGCTTTGGCCAGTTTGGAGCACACCTGGGTGCTGCATAAAGCACATGGCCATATATTTATTTAATACTGCAAAAGGAGCCCCTCAACTTTTCCCTGCACTTGGCCAATTAATGTGTCAAGGGCCGGCATACGATAATGATACGGGGATGATGATGATGATGATGGGTCGGTTGGGAAAAGTGATTGGAATTATTCGAGTATCCCAACCCCAATACCCCACCCCCCACTCTGTGCATATTCGATTAACCAAATCCCGGCGGAAGCGCGTGCCACAACTTTTGTAATTTATTATTTTGCTTATTTTGTCAACAGAACTTACAAATCCCTGCCCCCGGACGATTGGCGACCTGACAAGCCGCCGCAATGCGACCAAATCACATATAAATTATTGCGTCAAATTGAAGCTGCTGCCGGCCGACCCGAAAGCCGATTTAAAACTTGACACACTGTGACAGATATACACATGTGTATTTATCGCACGCGGGCCAGGTCGAATCGCAATCCAGCACATAAGCCGATGGCATTAAATATTTTATTTTCTTTTTGTTTTTTTTTTTTTAAGTCAGCGCAAAGAGTATGCCTTGTTTTGCCTCCACGGAAATCCCGAAAATAAGCTAAAAGTGTGTTCTCGGCTTCCATGATATCCGCTCTATCGAATAAGCGAAAGAAAAGTCTCCAGAAGAGCTTTTACAATCATAAAACTCTCTGAGCTATGAAAATTTCCGGAAAAGTTTCTTACGATGATGTAAGTTTTCTAACTCTCTGCTTTCTTAGAAATATTTATTTTGAAGGATTTTTGATTATTTTTCATTAATATAAATAAAGTATCATAATAGAATGAAAATTGTATGTTACGATTTTTCATAAATTGATTTAATTTGTTAATTATTTTTCAAAAATACTTTAAACAATATCCAAAATATTTATAATAATATTGATTATTTTCTTGTGATTATTAGTAATTTCTTATTTATATTTAATGATTTTTCTTAAACCATAAGTGCACAAAATTTTACTTGACTTTTTTCGGATATGTCCCTGAATTCTGCGAGCGTCTGGATAGTCGTAAACCTGGCACATTACACTCTACTACCAGGGAGGCAACAGTTTGATGGGTGAAAAGGTTCGTCCTTCAGCACGAGTCCAATGCACGACCAGTTCCGCATCGCTCTTTTGCTCGAGGAACTGCAACGGATTCTTCACCTCAACAGGTTGCTCCCTCGGTTGTTTCTTGATGGCAACGCCACATTTACCTTTGGGATCCAATTTTGACTTGCCTGTACATGGCATACATGCTATATATACTCGTATATACTAAACCAACAGCTGGAGGAACTTACGCAGACATGACTGCTGGGCTGGTTCAAATCCGTAGTTTTCAAGTACTCGACGAGGCATTTTGTTTAACCGAAATCAAGGCACATACACCTAACAAATATTTATACACTTTTACACACACTACTGGCTGATGGCTGTGCTCCAAGTGACACGTAAGTCGCAGCAAATCGTTTTGCTTTTGATACAAGCATGTGAATAATCCCTCAATTGTTGTGGGGATCATGACGCCTTTGGGGCGTAGGTGGGTAGGGGGTATAAACATATCACCCATCCGCAGTGTTGTCATCGTTCCGCTGATAAATCTAAAGAGATTTGTTGCGCATCCATCAAAGTGAGCATTCTTATTATTCAAAGTACTTACACTTGCGACTGAACGTTTCGGGCAAGTGCGTGTCCTGTTTTCCGTCTCTCCTGATATTCTCCTGATTCTGATATGTTAAGGAGCAAAAGCAACAGTGGCAAAATCCAAGGAGCACAGATAAAAAGTAAGCGCCACAAATAGCACACTCACACACACAAAATCCATTAACTAAAGTGTCAATTTAGTGACAGAGATAAAACGTCACACGCACAAAGACTTGGACTTGGACAAACACACACATACACAGGGACATACGCATATGTCCTTGCCGGTGGGCGGAGAAAGAAAACAAAACGTAGGGCGGGGGATGGGAGAAAGTGGGGGACAGGAGAATGTCAGTGGAACTGCCTTGCCTTGGCAAATAGCCGAGCACAATGAATGACAGCACTTTGTATTTTTCCACGTTTTTTCCCTCTGCATTTCCATTCCATTCGCCTCCTTTGCTCCTTTTGCTCCTTTGGCTGTTGCGTGCTTTCTTCTTTATTTGTTTGCTCATGTCAAAAGATCTTGGGATAAAGTTATCGTTATCGGTTTTTTGCCATTGTCTGCATTTGCTTGGCTAGGTCAAATCACCTGTTACGTGTCACATTCCCCTGTCTGCCTTGCGTTACGCATACGCCACATGGTCCGTCGGTCTCTTAATAAGCGATTGCAAGTTTTCAATGGGCGATTGAACAAAAAAAGTGGCAGGCTAATTGTACGAAAAACAAGAACGAACACACAGATTGGAATCACTTTTTGTTTGACTACGCAAAACTGGACTTGGGTTCAGAAGTTATGAAAGAAATAGTGGCTTAACTTTAGAAACACCTGTTTTATTGTTAATCTGAAAATAGCATAATAATAATAATATTGCTTCGATAAAACACAACATGAATTTGGTAAGCCTAAATTACTTGAATCCCAAGAACGTCCCCATTTTGTTGACTAGTGTAAGATGCCAAATACGATACACTGGTTTTACAAGGAGCCCAAAAAGGGTTGCGAGAACAGTGGAAAACCGAAAAGTGAAATGCGCTCAAAGACGAACCGCAAGTGAAAATTGTTTTTTGTTTCGTTTGTTTTTTTCCCCTCTTTTTTTCTGGCACTGACGCTTCCTTTGGGCCAATTGTCTTGCAGGCATTTCGTATGCGCCACGCAATACCGCAAAGCGCCACAAAGTGCAAGTCAATATAAGATCCTGCTCATCCCCGCTCCTCTCAATCCATTGGCTGCCAATCGAAAATGCGGTGCGTGCTCGAAAAATTTCAAAAAACTAAAATTTCCACGGCTTAGCAAACATCGGCACATCGAAATATACACACATACTCGTAAGCAGGGGGCACTGAAAATGTTTCGATGACGGCGACGAGTGGCAAGCATTTGCTTTTATGCAAAGTACGGCAAATTGTATAAGCTGCATTGAAATTCAAGAGCAGACCCAGACCCACTGATAAATGACAAGCTCGTGCAAATGCAGCTCCATCTTGGTGGCACTCGATCCATTCCATTTCAGGCAGCTTGAATTGGAGACACAGCATGAGTGCCATAACGATGCCACCTTGTGTGGCAGCAAAAAGCGAAAAAAAGAACAAAAAAAAGATAAACTGAAACAGAGGCGTGTAAATTGAGAGGAATTGCCCGACACGTTTTAATTATTGGCCCGGGCGGCACAGCCCTTTGGGGGCCGAGCACTTCATTAGGCCTCTGGCGCGGCTCTAAGTAAGACACGCATATTTTTCATACTTTACAAAATCCACAAGCGGAGCGAAGCTCAATTATTCAAAACAGCTGCACGGCCCGCACCCGAAAAAAGAAAGATAAAAGGTTTTTGGTATGAGTCCACGACTAGTAGATACCCTGTAGGGATTAGGGTTGAATAACTTAAATAAACACTGTAAATAGAGTGATTATTTGTAAATAAAAATTGTAGTACAATTTTCTTAAATGGTTGTATATGATATAATATGTAAGATATGCAATTTTTGTAATTGTTTCGGCAAGAGGTTCAAGTAATATCGTTTTCTATAAATTCCTGAAATATACCTTTTCTTTAAAACTCAGCTTTAATAATTTTATTATCATTTCTTAAATAAGTTAATGATCTAAAATTTTATTTTAATAAATATGATTAACATAAAAATTATTTAAGATAATTTGTATTTAAGTTTTAATAAATTTGGATATTAAACTAGAAGATGAATTTTCTTTATGATAACATATCATTTACGCTGATTTGCATTTCTGTTTTTGGATTAATTTTCTGTGTATTAAGACCTCAGGCTACTTTTTATAGGTTCGATAAATATAAAAACCTATGTATAGACTATCTTATCTTTCGAAACTAAATTTACCCGAATGCAATATACCCCTTTGTCGACGATATCCGGGTACGCATAGGATGGAGATGGGGCGATGGGGTGGCCTAGACACGGGTACTCCCTTACACGACATTGACTAATGTTGATATGTCGTCGTTTTTTGTTGTCGGTTTTTTCCCAGCCTTGGCCTGATGGTTTATTTTTGATGTGTGTGCAGTTGAGCTTTGGCGACGTGCGTCTCCGGCGCCGAAGGATGTTCGGAAGCTGGGATACTGGGGATACTGGGGATGCTGGGGATACTTGGCGTTACTTGGGGATACTGTGGATGTGGATGTGGATACCGGGGATACTCTACTCGGATTCTCGGATACGGTCGTCCCTTTTGTAGCAATTGCTGTCGTTGCTGCTGCCAATTTGCTGCTGTGCGTTTTGTCCTGTGACAGGAAGCGTAGGCTTCTATTGCGCCTGTGGATGTAGATGTGTCCTTCGTACGCCGAGTGGGCGGTTGTGGGTGGTGGGTGGTGTAGGTGGCCTGCGTTCTGACGTGACACATGGTTGTAAAGGATTTTCTTTGATGATGTTATCGTTAATGGTGCATGGTCGCAGCTTAGCTCAACTTCGCTTCAGTTCGGCTCGATTTCGCATCAGTTTCAGCTTCATCTACACAGCTCGACATTGGCAGATCGTTAGTGAACTTTTGGCGAAACGTCTGCTCTTTGAATAATGATGTAAAACACCCGGCAAAACACCACCCACTTGGCTAAAGGAACTGGAGTCTTTAAAAGGCCGCTCTGCCTACTTAATACATCCCACAGGATTTGGGATTCAGGATTCTATTCAAAACAGAACGAAACGAAACAACAAAGCAATACATTTTAATTAGCCACCCGGGCCCAAGGACCTTGGACCTGGAGACTTGGACTCGGTGCTAATTCAACTGGCTGACCGACCATTGCCAAGCAAATAAGCTTGGCGGCCTGTTGTTATGTCATGTTTTCGGTTGGCGGCTTTGTCACAAGAGAGTGTCGTAGTTGTTATTGTTAATTACCTGGCGGTGGACCGGGATAAGAAGGTAGCCAGTGGAACTCCAACCTGGAATGCTAATTAAAATTGAAGGGCCACCCAGCCTATCCAGCCTGCCTATTTGCCTTGGCAAGTTATTTGGCTTAGCCAGAGAGTCGAGAGTCGAGAGTCGGGATCTTCATTCTCGAAACAAACTGATTGCCAGCCAGCCGGAACAGAATGCACTCAGCTCGGCCATAATGCAGCACTTAATGTCTTATTTAATTTAGCCACACAACATAAATTCATCATGAAATGAGGCTGGAATTCAATTTCCTGCCGGAATGTGCAATGTGCAGTGTGCAATGTGGACTCCCCGAGCCGAGGAGTGTCTGCATTAAAATTCTTATTAAATGATATGCACTGGCCGCAGACATTTCCTTCTCCTTAACAACCATGTTTGGCCACTATAATGCAAAACACATGGCAACATTAAAATGTGAGGAGCCGAAGGCCCGAGGCTCCAGCTTCTGCCAGCTGGAAGCCACAAAAACCTATGTTGACCGCACATTAATTAACTTGGGGTGTACGAGATATGTATATTCGGACGGAGGCTGGTTGCCCCGAAATATATATAACACATTTGCCTTTGCATTTGGGGGTTGGGGGTGCGTGTGCATAAATCATTTTTGAATTGGCAGCAGCGCACCTCAAATTTGCAATGCAATCCATTACGAACTCTCTCGATAGGTGTAAACTTATTGGGTTGATGGCGTAATTTATATGCCCAACGTGGCCCCGCCCCTTTGCTGTTTTCCCAGCTAATTAGGGAGAGGGAAGAGGGGAGGGGAAAAAAAAGGAAAATGGAGGTACAAAATTGTTTCAACTGCAGTTTGGCTGTCTAGTCAATTAGCTCAAGCGTTCGGTTAATGCGAAACTTGGCTGGTTAAATGGAAATTGCGAGGCCTGTTCAACAATTCGCAGTCGTGTTTAGCATTGCTGTCATTGTAGTTGTTGTTGTAGTTGTTGCTGCTGAAGTTGCATGTAGCCTAAACAAGCGGACTGCACAAATAACAATTTCGGTTTAACATTTTACATGCATGCATAAGGAAGGACTCTCTGGGGAAGAGGGGGTGGAGGTCCTTCACTATCCTTTAACAGCGAATATCGTAAGCGAGCAGCTTTCATTTCTCTTAGCTGCTTTAGAACACCCCAAAGCTTTCGCTCTCTTTCGAAGGATACTGCTTCGTATTTCGTGTCCTGTCGCACAATCCTAGCCGATTGCCAGGACAACGACAGTTCAGTTGCCTTTTGCCACTCAGCGGTTTTGCTCTCGAGCGTTTACCAGGAAATTATGCCAGGACTTAATGCGTAAACTATGTAGTTTATTAGTTCAGCATGGCCCGTGGGCCAAGCGGAGATTCTGATTCGGAATTCACCCTTGTAGTTTCAGCTGTTGCTAAACATCCATCTTGCCAGCTGTAGTTACACTTACCACCCCCCCCTCTTTTCCTTATAGAGATGAACTGATTCCGCAACCCAAAACACGTGACAAAATGTTGGCCACCCGCTGGCTGTGCTGTTCGTTCTCTTGTTAAGTTTTATGATATTTTGCTTATAAATAATGAATGCATATCGCTCGGCAGCAGGACTCGCAGGACTCCTTGGTGTCTGCTGAGCAGGGGTCACGTTCATTGCAGACGTTTCACACCAATTACTCGCAATTTGCATACAACAGAACCGCATGCAAATGACACAATGCAAAGTTATCCACGTCCTGTTCCCGGTTACCCAGTTTTCAGTTTCCAGCTCCCAGCTCCCTTATTCCAGGTTCTACCGTTTTCCATTTGCATTGGCCATGCATCTCAAATGTAATCAACGAACGCCGAAACCAAAGCAAACTTTGCTCCCTAACCGCCAACCAGGCAGTCGGCAGTCAGTCTGCCGTTGACTCTATTAAGTAATGAATTAAGATGCGAATCGAGATCAATTGTTCGAAAACGCTACAGCGTCGAGTTTCGGCTTTCGGGCTGCTGCAAAAATGCATTCGGCAAATTGCAAAAGTTTCCACTTTTCATTGGTTTTGCATTGGAGTTAGATAGAGAGTGGGAATGGAAGAAAGTTCCGGTCGCACTTATAAATTAATGATTTCCCAACCGAAAAACTTTCTGCCAGTGTCAGTTGGTGTCGATTTGGCAGCCAGCAGGACTCTCTGACGTACGTAGCTCCTGGCAATCCTGGCTATTCTGGCTTTTCTGGCTGTCTGACAAGTAATCAATGCCTTGAATGCCAATGTCCTATGCCTAATGAGGTTTAATTTCTGTCCCCGTTAGCCGCGTTTAATTAACAGCCGCATCATATGCGAACGGGGGGCGTATAAGTAACTTGTCTAGGGGCCACCCCGTCGTATGCGTGACGTGTCATTAGCCGGCCTATAAATACGAATGGATGACTTGGCCCCGGCCCCAAATTAATTTGTCGAGCTCCCGAATCGGTTTTGGTGTAAGTGGCGTTTCAATTTCACTTGAATAATTTATAAAGGCGAATCGCTAATTGGCCAAGCCGGAACCATATGCGTGCGATGTCATAAGCCGAGAGGTTCGTTCAACAAGTGCCAAATGAAATTTGCCGCCGATTTTGCTTGGCGTCGCCTTGTTTGCAAAATAAACATGCGAAAAAAATTGTTGTGCTGTAAACAAGCAGATAAGCCGTTGGTATAAAACCCACATACATCGACTGTGTGTATAATTTAGAATGCAAATGCGAATTGGCATCGACAGGGGGATACTTAGTATGGCGAAGGAATTTTTCCTAAGGCAGGATCGAGCTTATAAAAGGTTAATATGAAGGTTTATTATAGTTAGGAATTTTCAAAGAATTTTTAAGAATTAAATACTATACTATAAAAGAGTGCCTCTTTTTTCGGGAGGTTGACAGTACACCAAAAACGATTTGACATAAAAATCTAAAAACAAAAATCGAAATTCGGAAATAAATCATATGTGAAATTCCATACTGCCCTACTTACCCAAGGGTATCGTATGGGTCTCGGGATCATTTGCATACACGATATGCCGCAAAGGCTGAAAAGGAGGAAAGGAGGAGCAGGAGGAGGTGGTAGTAACTTGCTGTTTGCCGACGCAAAGTCGATTGCCGATATATACCAAATTGACGTTTAGTATAATAAATTGTATGCCATGCCTCACATTGTCCTCATCGAGCTTGTTTTGTTGCGGATCCCGTAGTCCTCGGATGTGAACCGGGATGAGCTGAGCAGCAGTTGCCATTTCGTATTGTAAATTATATTAAATATGCAAGACAATGCTTTCATATAAATCCTCTAAATGAATTTCAAGCACGCAAACACACGCGCCACTGAGCTCAGAGATGCTCACCCACACTGGGACATGTGTATAAGTGGATACTCTTGTTGTGCCAGGGCCACAAAAAAAAACACAAACATATATAGAGGGCGAATCCTGAGCAATTTTCTCCGCTGTTTTGCACGCGCGTCGCACAAAAAACTTTCGAGCTGTTTATTGGAAATTAGTTAAAGCACCCCCCAGGATACGACGAGTCCTGCGTGTCCCATTGCCCTCGGCTAGTTAAGCTGCTGCTACTGCTGCTCAGTGCTCAGTGGCTTAATTTCTAGCGGGCTCGTAAATCTCGGCAAAATGCTGCAGACTGTGTTTAAAGAATTACAAACCCCGATCACGTTCTGCAGCGAAGAAAGTTTCGACTTCCTATAAACACTTGAGATGCTTTGTATTGTGTCGTAAACGGAAATGGGAAACAATTGCATAAGCGTTTTGGGTTGGGTGGTGTTGGGAGGAGGGGGCCTTGATTCCTCGATTGATGCGCTTAGCAGTTTGTGCGAAATGCACACGTCGCCAAGGTGAACCGCACTACGAGGCGTATACTTAACCCCCCAGCCACCAACCCCCAACCCCACTTAACCCACTGGCAGCAGGCATTCCGTTTCTCATCGACTGGGCTTAACCCGACATGGCATGGCCCATTTGTTGCTGCTCCTGCTCTTTGGCACGCTGTCGCTTTGAATGCTTTACGCTCGATTGAGTATTTATTTGATTTCTCATTTGTGTCTGCCAGTTGACTATTTCTACTTCTTTTTCCCTCCCGATTTTCTCGACTTTTCTCTCCATTTCTTGGCTCCATCGTGTCGCATTGCCTGTAGGGGCTTTCCCTCTGTAATTCAAGTTCTGTGGCCAAAAGTTAGCCACAGTTGATTGGTTAGACAAGGCTTTTTGTTCCAGCGAACTTCGATGGCTGTTTCTGTTGGCTTGTCTGGCTTATTTTTTAAGAATCGGACAGCAGCAGCAGCAGCAAGTTAATGAAACTTCTGCCATGTTACACAGTAAAGTGCATTAAAGGCATCGTTCGGCAATTGCAGAATCAGGGGTAAATTGTCGGTGGCATGTTTCCATTTTGCACCCCCGCACACACATATTTCTTTCGTAAGCGAGTGGAATATATATGGCCTGCCATTTGTTGCTGTGCTCTGCCTGTTGTTGAATGCACTAAATATTTTTTCACTTGATATAGTAGAGCAATATTGCGCATACGCCGCGTGGCCATAAAATACTCACCAAAAACCTGCCGACAAAACGTAGCATCAAGAGACAATGTAGCAGGCCAATCGATGGTGATGATGATGATGATGATGATGTTCTGGGGTAACAACTTTAGCATACTTTATGCTCCGCGGCAATATCGCTTTAATCGGAACACGTGTCCCGGCTGCCAATGGAAATGGCCAATAGCCAATGGGTAATTGCTATCGTCGGCGAAGAGAAAAGACCGCTATAAGATTATCTTGGTCGCCATCGCTCTTCATTCGGCGCTTCACTTTTCAGCACGGTTTAATGTTCCGGTGCCGGCAGCTGAATTCAATTCACTTTGATTGGCCAACGACCAAAAGAGCTCGACGTTTTTAAGTGGCCCTAAAATCAGAAGATAGCGATAATTATGCCAGGAAAGTTTGAAAGCTTATCTCCGTGAAAGTTTGCCCTGTTCCCGATCTGTCAACGGCTGAAGTTTGGTCCGTAAAAGCGTTTCCTTCGCCTCCTCCTTGACAATCTGGGGATCCAACTGCGATCTGGCATATTAAAAATGAGTGCAATATGCCACTCGAGATGTGTGACAGTCGACATGCCAACGGGCTGTCATCTCCTGAGCGATTTTTGAACAGACGTGTCTACTGTGGCCAACCATTGACGCTGATTTGCAGCAGTCACTCACCCGAGGGTTGAGTTGAAAGCCCACTTTATTTTGACCAACGAAAAAACGGAGAACATTCGCCCTCAAATTATAGATTCCGTTTTAAAATTGTAATAAAAATGAAGCAGATTTTTTGTAAGCAATTAAAATGCCAGCATTTCAATTTGATAGAATTATAAAAGGCTTTCCGGTTGCCGTTGCATTTTATTTCGCCCACAGAATAAAACATTTTTACCTTTTAAAAATGCATTCGGCAGATTTACTGGTTGATTTCACCGCAGCGGAATCGTTTTTTTTTGTCGCAAATGCACAGGCGTGGTTAAAATCATAGAAGTATTTTATTTTATTTTATTTTATTTATCAAAATAAAATTTGAATTGAGGATTAGCAATTAATGCATCCAAAAATATCTAGATTTTTAGGAATATCAATTAACTTTGGTCTATTTTTTTCGGATTTTTTCCCAAGCTTTCTCATATTTCTACTTATTACTTTTTTGGCATATGCACTAAATGTAACCACTGGGCCAAAGTTCATTGCTTTTGAATGTGCAGCTGTTTCTCATTAGACTAACATGGGTTTTTGGCAAAGTTAGCGCATCCAACGTAATCACACAAAAACCCCAAAAAACCCCACAAATGTCAAACAAATCTGACAAATTACTCGAGGCGCAGCTGGATGGCACGCACAAATTTATATATTTTGCATTTGACAGAGAACTTGTGTGTGTTCTGTGAGCCGGAGTGCAGTTCTCGGGGATCAGAAACGTTGTCATTTATTTGCGAGCCGAGCTGAGCAGAGCAGCTTTCTTGCGGCAAACAATGCGGATGCAAATGAATGCTGGATGCAAATGAAATGCAATCAGTTTGTGTATTTTTCATATGCATATCTCGGCTTCGGCATCGGCAGTAAGCAAGCTAAATTACAAAAATTCCAGCCATTCCATTTGAGATTCCCAAGGAGCTTGGGAGCATTTGAATATTTAAATTCGATTAGAAGGAAAAGGCAGGCAGGTCTTCACTTCATTGTCGAATGTCCAAGTCTGATGTCCTTGTCCAGTGTTTCTGGGATCGTGTTCCTGTGGCAGCTACACGTGTGTGCATTACCTTTTAGCATCGGCGCCTCTGGGGCTTTGCTACGATTTGGTAATCTGGTGCTTTCGAGCTCCAAACTCCTTCCACCCGGATACCAATCGACTTTTTGGCTCTGCCTTTGAGTGCCAGTGCGCCCTGAATACAATAAAATGTTCGTTTACTGCGTACAATCAACAAATACTTTTCAATATTTAACTTGCACATTTGCGGATTTCCTGCCCCCCGAACTTGGGGCGTGGGGGCGTGGCACACATCCTTAGTCCTTTGGCCTGACTTGTTTAACTTCTGTGCCGACGAAAACGAAAACCCTTTGAAACTCGGTTGAGTGGCTCTCATAAATTTCGGTTCAGCCAGGAACCCCCTAGAAACGCCCCTTCTATTTACACTGGCCATATAATTTGGCTCCGAATTTATGTGCCATGTGCCACGAGTCGTTTTTCTTGGCCTCTCCTAACTTCTAACTACCAATTTGTTGTCATAATTCATTGACGAAATTATTAGGAGACTGGCAGCAATCGTTTTGAATTTAATTGCCACTCTCCGCAAAAGTGGTAAAACATTTGGTCAATCGCCCAATTCCAGTTATTCCGGGGCTCTTGTTAACTTTTTGCTTACTGGTTACCAACTGGTTGCCCCTGGGGTTTTGTTGTTGTGTTTGTATGAATGCTTCATAAGTGGCCTTTATCTCGCATGCAAGGTTTTTTGGAAAATGAAAAAAAGAAGAGGGAATATAGCTTGTTTAATCCGACAAACAGTTGCCAAACTTTAGCATAGAAGTCGTCGCCCCGAAGCAGTTTTCGAAAATTTTACCCCATCTGTGGCTTGCCATCGCCCCAGTCTTCTATCTGTAGTTTTAAATGGTTTAGCAGCTTCGAGTCTCGTTTCGAATTTGGATCACAAAGACACAATGGAATACTTGGCTCAACTTTTTCGCGATAAGCATTTGCATCTATCTCTAGTCCGTTGGTGCTTCAGTTCCACTTGCAGATGAAATTAGCTGCAGTTTGGCAGGGAAAACTTTCAATTTTTCATTCTGGCACAGCACAAAGCTTTGAGATGCGAGCTGCGAGTGGAGACTCGAGAAGAGTAGAGCTCTTGCAGCTGAATATTTGAGCTATTAGCGAGCAGAGTGAGACAATGCCGTTCTATGCCGGCCAAACAATGTGCATCTACTTTTCCCCAGTTTTTCATAAATTATTCACGACAAAAGGACTACGGACTTTCCAGCTACTGCAGCAATAAATGCAAAATAGTTGAGCATGTTTTATTGCAGCCAGCTAAAAAGATGGCGTACAAAACAACGTGGGGACATTCGGGAGGACATTCGGCAGGAAAGGCTCGGATTCCTTTTGTTTTTCGACAGTTTTTTCTTTCTTCTACGTGCACAAATGCATCTTAAACTGGGTGAGTGGGTAATTTTGCTCAGCATTGCACAATGGTATAAATTTGATTATTTTGTGTGAATTTTTAGAATTATAAGATAAAAAGGAGCCGAATCGTTAAAATGTATTTGGATAACTTACAAAATATTTATTATTTTTATATTATTATTATTTTATTATTTAAAGTCTTTAAAAGTATATTTTGTCCTTGGCTAAAGGATCTTAAAAAGTTTATTTAAAAATGTACAAAAAAATACTTTAAATTATTAATAGTTTAAATTATATATTATAATTAAATTTCTTTGTTAATATATAATTCTATGTATCCCATATTTAATTCACCAGTCCTTATAAACATTTTTAAACACTTCCCCATTGTGCAGGGATTGCCTTCTTCCTGGTAAATCTCATTTCAAATCTGATTTAGCCCGTAGAAGTTTTATCCCCCGGAGCTTTCCGACTGCGGTAATCCATTAACAGCAAATAGAAGCTCACTCTGCACACTTATCTAACCAAATGAGTGCATTCATGAACTCGGCCAAAGGCACGGCACACATGCTGCCAGTCTCACCTTTTGCAGGTGCATAATGACCGCAATAATGGATGTTGCGTCTCTATTCCACCAGTTTGGGTGCCTCTGCACTTATGCTTGGCCCACTTTTCCCATTCCCCTTGCCTTCTACTATTTTCGTTTTTTTGTGTTGATTCTCTCGCTTTGGTTTTGTTGGCTAAAAGTGGGTTAAGTGATTTTCAGCTCAATTAAAATGGCTGGAAAAGCCAAAGTCGAGGCAATGGCCATTGGCCATTGGGGCGTATGAGCGCTCTTACCGCTGACCGGCAAACAAGGCTCTGTCATATTAACTCGACACTCTAGCCAGGACACAGAGCCAGGACAAGCTGACAGCCTGTCAACCGTAAAACACTAAAGGCCACTTGCGGGTCGTTGCTGCTGATGAGGCGACTCCGGGCGACTTCAGTCGAGACTCTCTTTGCAAACTTGAGCGTGAATTGCTACTAAATTGCAACATCACAGTTAACTGCTCTAAACTTACGTGACATAATTATGCGTTTGACTAAGGAGTACCAACAGAAACAACATCAAGCTGGCTGAAGAAGCGAGGGGAGGGGGTTTCCAAGGAGGGGCTGGCATATGGCCACCCGGGAGTGTCGCTTGTATGAACGTATGAACGTGTGTGTGAGGTTGTTTACACAATTACTACGAAATGCATGCACCACGCAGAACGTGCAGACAGCAGGACAGCCGACAAACACACTAACCTACACAGAGGGAAAATGTGAAAGATAAATTAATTGAAATAATTTAATTCAAATTTTATAATTTTCACGATTTTTAAACTATTGATGTTAGATTCTACATAGGATTTGATAGTTTGTATAAATGATTGCCTACTTTATGGGCTTCATTTAAGTAAATACTGGAAAAGAAAACAAATAATTTTTTTTGTGAATAAAAGTAGGTAAATTGAAAACTTAAGCTTTGAAAGATTTATTTTTAAAACTTGAATTTTTATAATAATAATAATTATTTTTAACCTATAATATATTCAATTATATTTTTGTTAACCATTCATTGTTAAAACTAGAATAAATATTATTACAATTATTTAAAGTAAAAGTATGTAAGTTGAAAACTTAAGCTTTAAAACATTTTCTTTCTTAAGCAGAATTTTTATAATTATAATTATTATTTTTAACCTTTATATTAACTATATATAAACTAGAATTATTATAATAATAATAATTATTTGTAACCCTTATTTTCACTTATATTTCCATGTCCCAAATTATTTCCAGTGCACAGGAAATAAACAGCAGAAGCAACCCCTCCTTAGTTCGTGCCTGGCTACATTTACATAAGAGTGCGCTTATGGCCCCCTAAACACCCCCCTTTCGCCGCCCATCTCACACATTCGCAGCTGTTTGCCAGCGGAAGATGCTTAATGAGCAGGCACACACTCCACGCGCCATAAAACAGATTTTTATTGTGCCAGAATTAACTTTGCAGCACGCACACAGCCAGACAGACAGGCAGACAGACAAAAGGACAGCCGGCGATTTCAATGAAGTGGCCCAAAACATTTTGGCTGGCCAAAAATCACTTCAAGGTCGCCAAATGGAATTCCCTGGCATGTCATAATGCCACTGCTGTCTGTGTAAGCCATCTCATTGAATTAGTGTAGGTGGTGGTTGTGTTGTGGGTGCCCCGATTTGGGCATAGGTCGCATAGCTACCCACTCCGTAGAATCCTGAGCCAGCCAACCATTGACATTCGACACATGCCAGGCATTAGGCTGCCAGTTTGGATTCTGGATTTTCGGCTGCCGAATGCTGGATGCTGGATGCTAGCAACGCGAATCGGTCGAGACTCGAGAAAGCATTTTGATTAACGACATTGTGCACTAATGTCAAAAGTCATTCAATCAGCCAGAATGCCGAGAGTAAAGCAAAGTCGACCCGAAAGCTCCAATCCAGTTAGACGATGCTTCATTCATGGCTCGGCTCCTCCGTTGGCATTGTATTTTTACGTTGACAGTATCGATTGATCATTGGCACGTGATTGAATTCAATTTGATGAAATACTTTAGCCAATATGTCGGTGGCGTTGCGCAAATTTTTAACGATGTGGATTTTTATTTTTGCGCCCTGTTGGCCAACAGAACAGAAACAATAATAAAAGCGTTCTAAATAGATGATGATGTTCGGTTTTAATGGCTGACACTTGCCATGGCCATGATGACATTATAATAAAGCTGGATGACGTTGGATGACAAATGTGTTTGCGCAGCTTACACACATTTCCCCCCTGCTTATATAGAGGCTATGGGATTTATAACATACCATACCATACCATACCGTACTCATCCTCCAAAGTTATGCGGCACATTAGCATTCCTTCCGGCCGATCCATTCCAATTAGAGTTTGTTCGCGTTACGCATCGCTGGGCGCTTCGGTTTAATACATTGTCCTGGCCAAAAACTCAACTTTTGGGATTGAACTCGGCACATCAGCGAAAATCAACGAAAATGCGCAGCCAATGCAAACTAAAAACCAATGGTTGCAGAGCCGCAGAGCCACACCCACCGCCAAAATCCATCTGGCCAGCTGCAATGTTCCATGCAAATCAATTAAAATGAACGAAGCGGTCGATTCTGACCAAAAGTTGACAGCCAGCAGAGCGAAATCCGCTAAAAATGTTGTTGCCGCTACTTCGTTTGTTTTGTTGCTGCTGCTTTTGCTTTTGCCGGCAAACAAGCAACAAACAGACAAATGGATATTATCTTTTTATCTCCTGGGTTTGCCATTATTGTAACTGTTGTTCTTCTTGCTTTTTAGTTGTTGTTGCAAATGGGGCAAAGCTTTTAGAGGAGCAACAGCCGATGGCTAAAAGTCCGGATGGGTATGGCTTTGGGGGATGGGAGCTCAACTCAAAGTGGAGCTCAGCTCCTCGGAAGCTGTTAAAAATGCCTTAACTTGCGCAGACAGCGGCGCAGCGAGGGAAGTTTTATGTGCGACCAACGTGGCGTATACGTAATGTGCTTAAGCCTCGACATTTAATTTGATTTTCCAATTAAACCAGCCAGCCAGCCAGCTTCACGAGTTAAATTGTAAGCGACTGAGGTATCTATACACTATTTATACATATATATATAAGCGTGCGTACAAAAATATGCAATTCTTAATTGAAAATTGATTTCGCCTGGAAGGCTGGCAGGCAGCCTCAAGTGCAAATTGCTTCATTTGTATGCAATTTGCGGGTTTGCCTGTGCGTTTCGGCTTTTGGGTTGCTTCGGTTTGGTTTGGTTTTTGGTCGTTTGCTCGTTGGTTGTTCGTTATTGGTTGCAACTGCATTTACGGCATTTTTCCCTGGATCGAAACGGTTTGAAAGCAGCTCTTACCTGGCAGCTGTTTGCCCTTGGAGGAGTCTCCACCTCGGCCATTTAATTTAATGCATTATTTAAGGCAAACAATTTGGGCACTGCAGAGCGAAACAGATACTGATACCCAAAACCAATCCATCTGCCTGCCAAAGCTAATGCCCAACGACAACATGGCCTAATTCGGGACACGGCCCCTCGTTTCGGCCATAATATCAATCATTGCATACATTAAGGCGCATCCGCTGATTGCACACCAGGTTGTGGAATTACCTATTATTATTATTGTTATTATGGGCAGTGACATGAGACCGCCGCATGACAATCTACAGTCCACCATCCATACTTGATAAGCAGTTAAATGAGCGATGCCTGTGCATATCGAATCGACCATCAACCATCAACCGAGGCTGTGTGTTGACGTGGGGATTAACATGTTGCGGCTTGTCGCATGTAATTTATTCAAGCAACATGTCGGCAGTTTACCAATGGACCCATGGACCGCACCACAAAAGATGTTAATTAAGAAGCCAAAGTTAATCGATTTGCGGGCCAGCATGTTGATGGCTCTTGTGGCCGGTCTTAATGTTTGTTTTTGTGGGGTTGGGGTTTCGGGCGTAGGTATCGAAACCAACTATAACCGATTGCATTGACTTAACTTGGCCTGGCCAACAGATTCCATATTTTCCCGGCAACAGAGCGCGGCTTATCGCAGTCAAAGCAAAATTCTACTGCTGCATTGCTTTGAGCCAAGCTTTGCTTGTAAAACAAAAAAAAAAAGAAGAAAGAAATACAACACATATACTGTGTTTATGCGATGCTCAAATCACGATTTAATTTCGCGATTTCAGCCAATTCGTTTGCGCATAAACACCATTTCGTGATTTCAGACTTCAAAGCGCAGCTCTGGTAACTTTAGTGATTAACGGAGTTGCCAGATCGTTAGAAATTAACAAATTCGTCTTAACAGGTTGTTACTCAAATCAGAGGCATTAAAAATTAAAATTGATCAATTTGTATAATCTATTTTAACTATTTCACGAGTATAATTGCATATTGTCCAACCTTTTTGTTAAATAATAATTATTTTTGAAATTAGTCACACCTATTTTCACTGGTCATCTGGCAACTCAATGAGCTGAGAGTGAATATTCGCATGAATTCTCGACTGTCTCCCATAAACAGGAATTATTTCTATATCGCGCTTTTAAGAAATCATGATTCTCATGGCATAAACATAGTAACCGATGCATCTATCTATCTATCCATCCAGCTGTCCAGTGAAACAAAAACTAAAACTGAAAGCACACAAATGACCAGCAGATAGATGGAGCATTTTCCCTTTGGCCTTTACAATTGTTGCAATGCAACCGAGATTGCAGAATAGAACAACAAAAAAAGAAGAAGAAAAAACAGAATTAAAAACATTTTTAGCAGTTTCAGTTGCTGCCACCGGAAATTCACTAATTCAAAGATGGAGTCCGTTGCTGCAAACTTTAACTTGCACTGTTTCCGTTTCCCCGGCTACAGTTTTCCTGCTCCACTTTTCCGCCTCCTCAGCCATTTTTTGGGGGGTTAAGGAGCAGGACCTCCAGCTCCTCCTCCTTACAGCTGGATTTTCCTTTTCCTTTCGAGCGATTGCTGTGCCATTTCTTTCGTGCTACTTGGGGAGCTTTTAATGTTTTATGCCTGATTGAGTTCTGCTTTCGGGTTTTTGTGCAGACTTTTGTTCTGTTTGCCTTCGTTCGCTGGACATTTCTATGAGATTTCCGCCTTTGTGGCTTATGTTTTGAGCATTTCTGTTATTAAACTTACAGCCACTTCAACTGGCTTTGTGCTCCCGGCCGTTGCTAAGTAATGAGATCGATTCTCTTTATTTTCCATTATTTATCCCCGCCTCGGCCCCTTATCCCTTTGTTTTGTTTTCCCTCACCCACTTTTTAATTGTTGTTTTCGGGGCTTGATGAATTGGAATTCATAGAAGGTTGGCGTTGGCTTTGGTTTGTTTGCGCCATAACGCTCATTGATTTCGGCCATTTTCGCCCGCGAGAAAACAACGATTTGAAAGGGATATCCAGCGTGAAATGGTAGTTCTTTATTTATTATTTGGGTGAGGGAAATTGGGTTCGCCGACCCTGAGTGCTATCTGTTTTTAGCTAGCTTTTCAATTGAGTTACATTTACACATGTTAAACCATCAAAATTTGATTTACAAATTGATAGCTGATAATGAGAACTTATCATGTAGGAAATCAAAATGAAACTGATAATTATAATTATAATTACCAGTTATCAATTCTTCATACAAAAAAAGACGTCGCGGTCAAATCGATGTGCGCATGGTAAATTTCTGGTATGCCTATGCATATAGTTTTATTGAATTCTCTCTCGGACTTCGAAAAAGAACGGAAGAAGCAATGTGGCGAAATAAAGCGAGATAGCGCTTAAAGTTACATGAGTGGAAGGAAGAAATACACATACAAAATTCGAACTGGCCTGTTGCTTACATTTCGAGCATATCAAATTGAGGTTCCCGCATGTCAAATCAATATTGATACCAGTGTAATTTCTCAGATGGGTGTTCAAATTAATTGATAGTTGCATCATTGAAAGATGATTTTCCATTCTGAATTCATTTATCCCTTTTATGTCAAGGATTAGGCCATTGTTTTAGCCGGACACCGAAAGCCTTAAGGGCTCAACATTCCCGTTTCAAGTCCGCGTTGCATGTGAACATGTCGTGTACTCAATTAGTCATTACATTAGTCGGCTGCTATGTATCTAATTGATGTATTTGCCCGCCAACGTTTTGTTTCAGTCCAGTTCCAGGCTCGACTTCCTTTTGAAACACCCCACCTACCAGCGCCCTGGTTTATTCATTGTGCCGGGCTAAATAAATAAAGCAATTTGTAACTGAGTCACGTAAATTGTAATCTGGCAAATAAATTGATTTGTTTGTTAAAATCGCTGCAAGCCAGCACGAAGGACCAACTGTACCGACTGTCAGGCAGCCGCTTTGATGGAACTGGAACCGTAGCATCCTCGATGAACCATCTACCATGTGCCATCTAGCCATCCCAGCTTTCACCTTTGCAACTATCTGAAAAATATCGATATCCATTACGGACTTGCCGTCACAGCCTGTATTGTTTTGCCGTTTTGCTTAAACAGGTCATGGCAAAGAAACTGGAAGGGGGGATTTCAGGATACCAAGGTTCTATAGAGGATCCCAGGGAAGCCAAAAAAGAAAACAAACCACACAAAGTTCAATGGGGCTTTGTTTGTTCCAGGATGAGAGCAGGTCCTGAAGCTGCCAGGGGCATGTTTTTCCTGTCCTCTTACCAAACCAAAGCAGAATTGAATTGTATGCCTTTCGACACCTGAGACACTTTGGCATGTGGCTAGGCAAAGCCGAAATGGTGTCTAAATTATTAACCGGATTGAAATGCAATTAATATAATTTATGACTGTTAATTTGTTGCATACCGTTTACAGGCGTTTATCGTATTATTACTGCTCATGTTACTTACTTCAAACTGTGGCTGCCGCATTACGAAGGTAAATAATTCAATGCAAAATGCCTGGGCCGGGCAAATATTTGCCTATCTGATGGTTGAGCCAGCCGAAAATTAAATTTATCTCGAGGAATTTGATTTTAATATTAAACAGGTCTGAGTCAGGATGCCAGAGGATGGTAGGCCCCCCGAACCCATGCACTCCCATTAAACCCGGAGACATATGCAAAAGCGGTCTGCCAGGTTGGCAAATCCGAATCCAAAACCCCAACTATTTATACCCGTTACTCGAAGAGCAAGAGGGTATATTGTATTTGTGAAAATGTATGTAACAGGTAGAAGGAGGCGTTTCCGACCCTATATTCTTGTCCGTCTGTCCGTCCGTATATGAACGCTGAGATCTTGGAAACTATAAAAACTAGAAGATTGGCATTAAGCATGCAGATTCTAGGGGTCACGCCACGCCCCGACTTTAAATAGTGTGCGGCGCCCACATCTTTAAAAATGTAGGAAAAGTATAAATACAGTTTTGTTGTGTTTGTTAATTCCTATCGAAATGCAGAAGAAATGAATCAAATCGGACCGTTCATTAAAAAGTTATGACCAAATAATCAAGCAGTCGCTTTGTTGCTAGCATATCTCCATCTCCCTTGCACTTTATTTAGCTGAGTACCGGGTATCTGATAGTCGAGGTACTCGACTATAGCGTTCTCTCCGGTTTAGCTTACTTTCCGATGCGAACTTTTCGGTTTTGGACTGAACCGTCTGTCTGCCTGCGGCTTGGACTCTGATTTACAAGCGTAAAATAGCAGTGGCATAAAATATTTAACTATTTTGTATCGACCGTCTGTGAACCCCCTGTTTCCTGTGTATCCGCCGTCTGTGGATTTTGGAGTTCAGTTTGGCTGCCCGGCTGCCAGTTTGTTTTTGCGGCTGCTCTGAAGAGGCTTCATTTTTGCGGGGTCGGTGGTTTCTTTTTTACTCGCAGCATTCTGCTCTAATCCATCGCATAGTCTGCGTCTGTGGGCGGTTTATTTTCATATTTAATGACTTGTTATTGTTGGCACTATTGAAATATTTGCCATTTAAAGCCACAACACCATCATATATAATTGCTTAAATATCCGCACGTTAACAATGCCGGCCAAAAAAGCGTCCCTCTTCTGTCCGACGCATTTATTAAATTTTCATTAAAATTTATAGTTGCCTCGCTGTGGCCTGGCCGCCCATAAATCAGCAAATTAATATTAGGTTGTGGCAATGCCGACGGAAGGTCGGCTAGCCATTGTGCCTAACACGTGGATAAGCATAATTCATGTTCGCCAATGGGGTGGGGGATTCCCATCCTGCTTCTCCTTGGCGTCCTCGTCCTGCGTCCCTGTAAAATTTGTGACACATTCGAAAATATTTCGTCCAAATATGCGGTAGCCTGGCATGTGACAAATTGAATGTGCAGCATTTGTCCCCCCTATTCCATTTATTCCCTTTAAAGTCGAGAGTGCACTTTAAGGATGGGCACTGCTTCTCATCCATTAGGGCTCTTTCTGCTATCGGTATCGGTTTGGTCATGGCTGCCGGCTGGCTTTTGGTGCCGGGTCCTTCGTCCTTCGTCCTCTATCCATCGTCCTGAGCCCAGAGACTCGCCGCTCTGCACTCTGTACTCTGGCTGCCATGTAACGTGCAAATAACAAATAAATGGCCAACTAAAACCAACATCAATCAGGTCATGTTTATGCGGGCGTGCGGCGACGAGTTTGCCCGATTCCCTGACTCGCAGCAGTGATGCAGTTCAAAGTGGACAACAGTTTGCTTGGCGTTGCTGCAGAAGGCAGGCATTTAATGCAACCAGTTCCAGTTAATGATGTAAAGATAATAACAACCACTAGTTAAAATAGTAACTTTATTAACAAGAACCCGAGTGTTAACCCTTAATATTTATACCACATTTATATATACGACGTCCGTTTAGATAATAACAAGCTCTACTAAAGTACTAAGTACTTCTTAGTGCATTATACCTACATTTTGTACATGTGCATTATTTAACAGTGACGAATCGCGACGTGATTCATATTGGAATAACTAGAAAGATAAGATAAACACAGTAATTAAGTACAGTTTTCTCCTGCTTTAATCCATTCGAGCTTACAAGATTTTATCATCCATTATATAGTACACAAACCTTCTACTCGAAAAGTAAACGAGATAAATTTGTTTGCAGAAATTTAATTCATTATTAAACACAGTAATTCTCTTTTATTGTTGCAGTGGTGGGTCATGAATCCGTTATCTAGATAATCAGTTAGATAGTTTTCTTTAGACTTCATCCTCAGTTTAACGGTTCAGCTTTTACTTCGAAGATGTATTTTTGGGTCGTCAGGACTTTAGTTTACATACGAAGATTGCTACGGCTACCACAAATACAAGCGTTAGTACAAAATATTGAAACTATTGGAAAAGCTATTGGAACTGTGCTAGGACCAGTGTTGTTTTTTTGGATTCAAAATAATAACGATGATAAATCGTTTTGTCAACTATCGCGTGCTAATACAATGACAGATCGTATATTTGCCATAAGCGTAGGCAACCGCTTTGAACTTTTGCTTAGGGATCGCTTGCACATCTGTGAAGAGATGTTTATGCTTTGCGATGCCTATGGAGACGATATGGTTTTCAAAACTACTTGTCAGCGGGATGGTACATTTCATCCCCCTCTCCCCATGAGCAACTGTACAGTTCCTATTGAGCCATCTATTCAGCAAATCATTGATTCAACCTGTGAACACACTATGTTCCGGGTAGGTTTCTGGTTTGGTCCTACGTTTATGGAGCTCTACCGCAACTGCTACGACATTAAAACTGCAACTGCACATTTCTCCATCAATAAGGTTTACCCCACCTATTTGAGTAAGTTGATATAGTCAGATGCAGTTTATTATTATGATTCAATCCTTATCGCTAAAACTCTAGGCTCTGATCGGCTGCAGACTGGTTTCGACCGCGATAATATTATTTCTGCTGTGGATGCGGATTCTTTTCAGCGGAGAAATATCTATCAGCGGTTTAAGGCACTTTTGGGACCTCGGCAGCCCTATGTTACTTCTATACAAAGTAGCTCCTTCGACCGAGGACATCTGACACCCGTTGCCGACTATTTTTTCCCCAGGATCATGAAGCAGACAAACAAGTACATAAACGTTGTTCCCCAATACTACAGCACAAATCGCGGAAACTGGAAGACCGTCGAGAACTGGGTTCGTAAAACTGTCAAAGATATACCGAATGATGTCCTAAATGTCTGCACTGGTGCATTGGGTGTACTGGAGTTGAATAACAACCAACAACAACCTACTCGGATTTACCTGGCACCATCCAAAATTCGCGTTCCCAGGTGGACGTACAAAATCATTCGTAGTGGCACCAGCTCTATAAGGTTCGTGATTTTGACGTCCAACAATGGATGGGAAACTTATAGGCCAAATTCATCATCGGTCTGCCGAGAGGTCAACTGTCCCTTAACTTTGAGTCCAACCGAAACAGGATACACCTTTTGCTGTGATTCAACCGACTTTATCAGGAGAAATGTTCCCCGCTTGGCAGGTGTTTGTTGAGATCGTACGGAAATCTAAGATTTTTATTTAAATTTAATATATTTTATACCTACAAATTAATTTGATTTATAAAATAATTTTATTTCTGAAAAAACGAGCTTACTGAAGAATTACTGGTGTTTATAGAATATTGAGATAAGAAAATGTAGACAAGTGATGCTGATTAAGAATACGTATATATTTGCCCAAGCAATAAAACGTCTCTACAAATTGCGATTATTGCTTAGTTCTATCTGGGAGCCTGAGCTGTGAAGATGCACGATCTAAAATATATTTGGGTTATCCTGAGTTTTATTTTCTGTGAGTATATATATACATTGAGTATTTGTTTATAGTCAGAAATTAATCCGACTTTCAGTTGTAGGAAATGTCAGCTCTAGTTGTATTATTCCTAAGAATTTGTTGGCGACCAAAAATATATATTTATCCCACAAAAATGGGATCTTCGATATTCAGTTTAGTGATATAGTGGCCAACGGTCAAACGATCTACTTGCTTTGCAATGGAGGAGTTCAACGTACTGCATTCCGGTGTCAGTCCAACAATGTTTTCAATCCATCTCTAAACTCGGCTATATGTTCAGCACCATTCGAACCAACTGTTGTGGGAGCTAGAAAAAAAGATGCCTCCTGCCCCAATCCTTATCACTTGTACATGGTGGGTTTCTACGTCCAAGGAAGATTTATGGAACTGTATCGAAACTGTTTCGATGGTCGCACCCTAGCGTTCCAAAATTCCATCTATAAGGTCTACCGCCACGAAAATAGTAAGTTAGAAATATTTTATGGCCTTCTTTTTATATAAAATCCATTATTTTTTAGCCGCTCCACGTCCGAATCCTTCATGGAACGCGGATGGACTAAGCGGAGGATTTGATAATGCCTACGAGGGAAGAGCAACTCAAGCTTGCCTGCTGACTAACCTGGGTGCAACCCAACCGCAGTGTAAATTTGATCGTGGCCATATGACACCAGCCTCTGCTTTCATGTTCACAGAGCTGAAGAAAACAACCTTTAAGTACTTAAATGCGATCCCCCAATATCGGGGAGTCAATCGGGGCAACTGGAAGACCGTCGAAACCTGGGTTAACAATGTGGTAAAGGGACACTTTGACAATCCAATCATCAACAACGTTCAAAATCATCGAACCTACGATGTTCTCAAAGTTTGCGTAGGAGCATTGGGTGTGCATAGGTTGAGACACAACAATAACAACAATATGATATCAATTTTCCTTTTGGACAACAACAAAATCCCCGTTCCCGAATGGATGTACAAGATAGTCAGCCATCTCTCTGGAGATAAATGGGTGATGTTAACCTACAACGACGTAAATCTCCCCAATCAGCAGGGCATAAATCAGATCTGCCAGCCGATCGATTGTCATCCAGGTCTTCATTTGAGTCCTAGGGATGTGGGATATACTGTGTGCTGCGAGCCATACAATTTCATTACCAGAAACGTTCCTCATTTGACTGGTGTTTGTTAAAGCCATTTATTTGGAAAATATTGTTAGTAATCATAAAGATAACAACAAAAATTAATTAAAAAAAAAAATAAAATAAAAAAATGCGAAAAAAAAAATATATAGTATGTTTTGAAATCGGAAAAAAAAATTGTACTTGTCTACAAGCCCTTATCAGTAGACATAGTATTATTATAGGTTATCAGTTATGACCTGCGAAGCGTCGTGTGAAAAGTCGGAATTCCCATAATTGAAGAGATAAGAAACAGTCGGTAATGAATGCAACAGAGTAATGACCATAATGCGATATATTCGCAAACTCTGGTTCACAATATTTTCGATATTTGCGGATTAAAAAGGATTGATAAATTATTCGAACAATCTGTTCATGACTCCAAGCTAAACTTGGGTGGTAGAAACCCTAAAGATCCTAACCTAACCCAATCAGTAATCACTGACGTTGAAAATGCCATAAACAATATTGGGAATTTCACAGCTGGAGAGATACGAAAATATTAAATAATCTTGATTTCTGTAGCAACCGAATAGACTGTGCTGATAATGCTGATTGAGAATATAGCTTATATGATCCACAGCAATACAAATTCAATTCAACTTATTTAAAATGTTAATCCCAAGAGTATGCATTAAAAATATGGCAAATATATGTTAGCAAATAAAGTGGTAAACGGAAAGTCTTACTTTTGAGAAAGACAATTCTTAGAATTTTTCGATTGCATTGAACCTTACGAGGTGCTCATAATAAATTGATTAACTTATACTTAATTAAAGAACGCGCTCTTAGCAGATAAGATATAAACAAAGGATGTGTACTTTAGTGAGGGAGTTGACTCAGTTGCTTATTTTATCAGTCAGAGGTTTCTTTCTATCCAGTTATTCTGCGATTATCAGTTGTACTTTTAAGCTCACTCTGGGAAAATGCACGAGTTACGATCTATAGTTATTACACTGAGCCTGTTCCTAAGTTAGTATAAGCTGTTGCTTAAATATGCAACTAACGTTACAACTCTATTATTCAGCTCTAGGACAAGTCCAGCCCTTTTGTCAGCTCGGTGAGAATTATATATGGACCAATCACATTTTCGCACACATCGTTAACAACCGCTATGAACTTTTGCCCGCGGATCGGTTCCAAAATAATCAGCAAATAAAGCTGCTATGCGGTGGGAATGCACCTGTGTTTTCAACCACTTGCCAGACAAACGGTCAATTCAATCCGCCTCTACCGACATCAAACTGTTCAGTGGAAATTCAATCATCTATTGAGACCGTAGCAAGAGATCCCACTTGTGCTTTTACACTTTTTAAAGTGGGTTTCTGGTTTGGAAGTACCTTTTTGGAGATCTATCGAAGCTGCTATGACGTGACAACAATGACAGCATATTTCTCCATTCACAAGGTCTATCCCACCCATTTGAGTAAGTTTTTATAGTGATGATGATGATGATGACTTTGATACATTTATCCCTAAAAATGTAGAGTCTTATCGAAGGCAATCTTGGGACCGTGATGGGCTCATTTCACCAGCAAATGAGGCCTTGTTTACCAAAGAAAAAATCTATGAAAGGTTTAAGATAATTTTGGGAACGGGCCAAAAGTATATACCTTCCAAATCATCAGATGCCTTCGATCGGGGACATTTAACTCCGTCGGCGGACTATACTTTTTATAAGGTTCTGGGTCTAACCAACAAGTATTTAAACGTCATCGCCCAATCCTCCAGCATTAATCGTGGCAAATGGGCGCAAATAGAAAAATGGATCCGTGAACAAGTGTCTAGTGGACAATACGATGTCCTGAAGGTTTGCACCGGTGGATTGGGTATTCTCGAACTGAATGACACCCATAACAAACCAACTCAAATTTATCTAGGACCGGGAAAACTTCCAGTTCCCAAGTGGACTTACAAAATTGTTAGCCATTCTTCTGGTTCCGTCGTGATCTTGATGACCAACAATGGGTGGGAAAAGAATGCGTTGAACCCAGCATCTGTCTGTAGAAGTGTAAGCTGCCCACACGGTATAAATACAGCAGGAAACACTTTCTGCTGCGATCCATTTCGACTTCATCAGCAAGGAATGTGCCGAGGTTGACAGGTGTTTGCTAACAACACACGGACGTTTACATAAATTTTAATTAAAAATTACAAATTATTATTATAATATTTTTTAAATTTTTTATCTATGGCGCCATTTTTGATGGTTTGTTAACCACGCGCAATAAATAACTATAAATACTATAAATGAGTGTCCTATAAAACAGTTAGCCATAAACTATGGTACACTTTGTAGTTTCAATATAATACACATAGATGTCGCCCACGTGCCACTTCATATTCTCTATAGGGGGCGCCAGTGATCATTTACTAGCGCCATCTACCTTGTTTGGGAGTACGTTAAATATTTGCCAACACATTCAAACGAAAGAGATACAAATAAGAGCGAATGAATACGCAATATAGGCAAAGTGAGACAAATATATGCGCAAGTGCGCGCTTTTTAAAAAAGGGAAATTTATTTGAAAATTGGAAATAATATGTAACCTTCAATTTTTGAAGTTTAAATTGTGATTGGAAGAAATCTTATAATTTGTTTGTGACCGTTTTAGGTACTTCTGCATAAGTGGGGTTACTTTTTAAATATAATAAATCAAACTACAAAATCTTTTATTTTGCTAAATTTTGTTACGCCTAAAATAAAGTTAGTTTTTTTCAATTTGACAATTTTGTATCCGCCAACAAAAATAAGACCATTATGTAACTATGTATTGAAATTACTAAAAAACTCGCTGCCTATTATTATTACTATTCGCACTTCATTTACACTTTCAAACCATTTGAATTTGCTGACAAATAAGCACCATAAATTACCATTTAAGTGGCTGCAAAGTATCGGGTCGTTTAAATAAAATAAAATCCCACTTCCGATCCGAGTGCAACTACCACATTGTTTGTTGCTTTTGGCCAATTTACTTATTGGCTTACTCTACATACTTCAACGGTGGCCATGTTGACCATGTTTGAAATTTGCGCACACGCATTTTAGCCTGTTTCTGTTGCAAATTTTATGCGGCTAATTTCATGCTCTTGGAAAAGCGATTTTCCCCCTGGAACTATGTTTTCCCGACTTCCGTCAAGGCGGCTCTGCCAAGCCGGTCGTCGAGTCGAGTCGAGACTTATGTAACGTTTGCAAATTGCAGTTTTACTTCTTCGGCGGTTTGGTATTTGTTCGCCGCGGCCAACTCGTTGCTCATACGCCGTGTGTACGGCTGGCAGTCTGGTGTCGGCTCTTTGGGCATTGTGCAACTTGTGACACAAATTCTTTGGCGCAGTCGGTGGTTTTGTAATTTTTGGTTATTTACCCGGCAAGCCACTGGTCGCCGCCTTTATTGAATCACCTAACCACTCTCGTAATTATCAAATGCAGTTTTGGCCATTTACAGCCGACAGCGGCGGGGAACCGAAATTCGAATTCAAAACCGCCAACGAAACGATATCAAAAGGCAGGCAAAGTAAAGTGTGCTTTAAACTTTCTTTTTATGCGCCACTTTTAGCCTCCATTTCTTTGGCCAAACATTCGTAGTTGTCTCGATTCGTTTCTTCGTTTGTGTCAGTCTTTTTTAGCAGCCGCTTCATTGATTTTCATTCACGCCGAAAAACTCGCTGCCGCCGCAGTAATTGTTGCAATTTAACGACGCCCGCCGATGAGGTAACCCATCCTCTGATTTTTGCGGCGAGTGAAAGAGCAAGTTTTTCTGTTTTGATTTTTATTTTTGTGGCTAAGAGAGTCCGAGACACTCGCATTTGCATTTTGGGAAATGCGACGAACACGACAGTTTGTCCACCATTTGCATACCAATTCGGCCTATTGATACCATGAGACATAAATATAAATATTTAGATAAGCTTTTATTTAAGTCCCGGCTATTTAGTTTGTGCTGCAATTTGCGCAAGACCTACTACTATAAAGACTTTCACTGACCCCTTGGAACTAGCCGGAAACTGACCTGTGAACAGGAAAATTGCCTTGTTTTGACTTTGTTTTGATGCATTTGATTGGCTTTAAGCGCCCGCCTAATGCAGCGTGAAATTCGATTGTTATTTTAAATGAAGATCTCAGGTCTATGCGGTTTTCTAATTTTATCTCTGTCACGTTGACGTGTGAAATGTGTGAATTATACAAGTCGTATGCAGAGAAGTTTTCACCGAACCGCTTTAGTTTCGCTTTTTATTAGCGCTACTAATTAAATTTCATTTTGTACGATGTAGTACAACATTATTATTTAGTTTTTTATGGCCATAAAGATACCTTTCCGTTGACGGGTAAACGACCATGTCCATGATAATCGTCTTTAAAGTTCATCACTCTGCTGTGCAGTTCACATCTTTTTTTTGGGCGCGTAACGCGACAGTAAGAGGTGGTTATTGAGGACCGAAAAAAGACGCTTAGGGGGACTCTTAACGGTATCGTGTAATGCCTTAATTAAGCCGCACAAAAATGCCGTGAAAAATGGTTAAATGAAGCCCAGTGGGCGTAGCCGTGGCTACCTGAAAATATGCTTTTCATAAGGCTATAATTAAGCTTATTAGTTGGAGATTTTCCGAGATTTGTTGATTAATGTTTTGGAAAATTTTCAACTAGGAAATGGGTTCCTAATAGTATTAAGTTAGATACTCTGGAAAATAAACTAGGCACTAGATTTAATATAAACTATATCTCAGTTATATATTTCAATTGTACTTATCTCATTATATCTCTCTTATAATTGCACAGATTTACATTCCCTCAGCAAGTTCGTTGGCTTGATGTGTGTTCGATTTTTTCGATTTCAGCTGCCCCCTGTGCATGACTAAAAAACCATGCATGCTTGTCTATAGGAAAAAACTATATCAATACCGAATAAAATACAATCTCTCTCGCTCACGATCGTCGGTTCATACGAACCCATTCGAGCAGCTCTCTCGTTTTGCAGCTTTTGTCGCATTTCGGCAGCTCTTGCGCTTGATGCGCGCGTCTTGAGGTTTCAGCTTTTCAGTTTCGTTCACAACTTCGTCGCGTTAGGCAGCAGCAAAAATCAGCAGCAGCTATAAGGCTATAGATACCAAAAACGATATCACTTTGTGCTCTCTTATTACGTGTACCTTATTAAAAGGCAAACAAAAAGAAGAGTTTAGTTATAAATCAAATTACGTGTTTCACCTGCGCGCTCTTTTTGTCGCCGCGCCCTCGCATTTGTCGTTTGTTCATTCGTTTGCACCACGTTTTGGGCCGAAAAACCAGAAAACAGCTGTTACAAGACAAAGCTAAAAGGCAAAAAAACGCTCGCTCGCTCGCGCCTAATATGAAGTCTTAGTTCGCTGCCTAAGTCTTTTGTTTTCGAGTGCGGAGGCGCACGCGAATTTCTGTGTGAGAGACTCAAACTGAAACTGAAACTGAGTGTGCAGAAACAAATCGAAATAAACAAGACTATTTACTGGCATCTGCGGCAGGCAAACCAGTTGTGCAACTGCTCTTCGCATAATCCATTGAACCATTGACCAGTGCATCCTCCTCTCTCGGAAATTACTAAACAAAATAAAATGGCTCCCAAGAAGGAGACAACCTTGAGCCAGCAGCAGCCACAGCAGCCTGTCATGGACCTCGAAAGGATAAAGCGTCACTTCAGCTGGTCGGATCCCAGTGCCATGTGAGTCACAGCCAATGCCATTACATCTGTCTTAACAGTCTCCCTTAATGGTCCATAAAGTAGTCGTTAAGACGCCGCAATGCCGAAACGGAACTGAACCATCCGCTGATCATCAGCTGAAGTTCGTTGCCGAAGTCTTTCGATTTTTCCCCAGGCAATAAAAACACAAATAGTGCTCGTCTTCGAGGTCGAGAAGCTCAAGAACGTAGCGTTTTTTTCGATTGACTAGATCTCTGTTTTATTGTTTAAGCTTTGATTTACACATTGCATAATATAAGACGCGCGCACGTGTTTTCGTGTCATTTATTTTGGGAACAACGAAGCGAAAAACATATTTATCAGCCAGATTTGCCGATCAATGAATATTTAAATGAGCCACCGAGCGAAAGAAACATTCGAGTGAAGTGTTTATTTGAAATCCAAACGTGAATGACACTTCGATAGGGACAAATGGAGTTCGGTGCATTGCCCAAGGCTTACAAGATGGTTGCCGGGTGAAATGCAAATTTAGACAACTCATTCGGGGGGATCTCTGATCATGATCATCATCATCAACAGGCGGGAATGGAATTTGTTAGCTCAGTTAACTCAGCTTGTCGCCTTCGTCGCCGCCGTGCAAATTCCCAATTTTTCAGCTCGTAATAGTCTGCGCAAATTCCACGTCATGCTTATTAAGCGCTGGGCTTTAATTGCATTTATTCACATGCTAAGCAACTTCAGCCAGTTCGCCAAAGTGACGAGTGAAATTTGCAATTATATAAATACGTAGTAAAGTAACAAATTCATAACAAGTTATGAAGCCAGCGATGAGCCACTGAAAGGCGGCGTATAGTGTGAAGGCTTATAAAAATAGAACCCAGGGTCGCTGGCTATAGGGCGATGGTATAGAAATATAGAAGTGTAGAAGTGAAGACACTGTTTAGCCTCAGTCGGCAACGGCTGGCTGGCTTTCAGCACTTAGCATTTAATTCCAACTAATTGCTAATTTCAATAATTTCCCTAACAAATCCGCACAATAAATGGGCAAACAAATGAGTTTTCGTACAAATTAACGTCCATCAACGCCGCAATCAGCGTCACTTTTTGCTGATTTTTGCAGCTAAGTGGATTGTGGCACATCCGGCAATCGGTCGAGATTTCGCACAATGTGTGAAAATTATTATATGTTTTGGCATAATTCAGTACAATTTCAGGTACACGATGCAAGGTGGGTGTGTGCCTGTGCGAAAGTATCGGCTTTATGTAAATACGCATTGGTCATTCATTTATGCTAAGTTTCTTCTTTCGTTTGGTTTTGGAATGACATAATATTGGCAACACATGCGATGCTAAACAGGGGCGTAGCTCTAAAGGGTAATCTTCAAGATTTATATTTAATTTTTGGAGTTTTAATATTCACAAAAAAAACTATCTTGTTAAATATACACACTTAAATTATTTTTTCCTTAGATTTTATGGAACGTATTTTATTATTATAGTTATTTTATGTGTAAGGAACCCCCTTTTTGCCACCGCCCCTGTATCATTTAATGTGTCAAACAAAATTGTATTTCATCTTAGAATGGAAAAAGCCAATAACTTTTTTTAATTTTGATTTTTATTTGTTTTTTTTTTAATTTTGATACATTTTAATTTTATATGTTTTAGTGTATTTAAAGGAGCCCCTTTTTGCCCCCGTCCCTGTATCATTTTATGTGTCAAATATAATCATATTATTAGCATCAAAATGTGGGCTTTGGGTCGGGTCTCTAACCGCCGTATCGATGGGCCAAATGAGTTTGTTTGTTGCCTTTAACGGTATTTCTCTTTTGACGGCCTTCATTATACAATATCCACCTCACAATTCGGCTACGTCACTTCCGCATGAACTAGTTCAGTTGTGAGTGGCATCGAAATATTGGGAAATCACTCCGGTTTCAATCTGTTTCGTTTCTGTCAACATGTTTTAGTCATACCGTCGATACCTGTCGCTCCTGGCGTGCCGTTAATTGTTGTTATTGACGATTATGGGTGATGATTTGCAACCCAAGCACGCCCTCAGACAGACCGAAAGCATTTAAAACAGTTTTAGCACGCTCTTAAATTAGAATTCTAATTGCTGAATATATAAATGGAATTCTGAAAGCCATAAGCAATAAACGGGAGCAGTCTATCTGCGCAATTATTTTATAGGTTAGTTAAATTGTTTTTTTTTATGTTTTAATAAGGTTTAAAGATAATTGATAGGTGGTAAATTTTGAGAAAAATATTAAGAGTATAGCATATTTCTTCCCTTCAGTAATATAGCTAAATAATTTATAAAAGCTCGACTTTATAAAATAAACCTAAGCCGTAAAATTTGTTGTGTAGTGTAAAAAGCTTGTCTTGAAGCTTTTTTGTATTTCATAGCCACGAGGTTTTTCTTGCCTAAACTATAAACTTGGCTTAGCTGAAAGCCCATTTTTATTTAAGCTTTTTAATTAAGTAATAAACAAAGCTAGATAATATAAAACCCAAGCTCAAGACACAAAAGCTTTTAAATAATTTTTGAAAATCGTCAACGTTGTTTATTAAATTACTTTGGCCGTATAAAAAAAAAACAAGCTCAATAACCATTTGATTGCTCAGTCAGACGATTATAACTACTGAATCTGAGAATTTATAAGCTCGTCGATCTCAAAGGTCGAGAAGCAAGTTCATTATTATAGTTTGGCCCCAAACTATCTTTTGTAGAACATTAGCCACAGAACATAGGAACATTTTCTATTCCATGTTGGACTTTAATGTTAGCCATTAACGAATATTATGCTTAATTTCTATCCCACTCAGTGTGGAGACAGTCGTTTGCCCTGAAAGGCCACAGATCTTAAAGAAAATCACCCAGTCATCTTAATAAAAATCTTTATAAAAAGCAAAAACAAAATGACTTCTTATGACAGGCAATGGAAGATTTATTTCCGCAATGTGCAAGTGTCAGCGACTTTTGCTTTCCTGAGTCTAACCTACCACCTCTGGCCAACTTAAGAACGCACTTCTGAATTATAATATGTGAGCTAAATTTTAATGACGATCAGCCATATCACGTAGGCTCAAAAGTAATTGTCCTGAATAAAGTCTGTCACATAAATCTCAGCCGATTCTGAGGGCTTTTGTGTGGCGATCTTTTCCACGAAACAAGGTTTTATTGTCCGGCCTTTTGTCAATACCTTTTGAGTTACTTTCACCCCTTTTTGGCCGCACTGCAAGAAGCCTCGTGCATTGTCTTAGAGCCACTATTTCAGCGTATTTGCTCTGGCATTAACAGCAATTTGGCCAGCCTGCTAATTGACTCAAAATGAGTGGTCGAACAGACAACAAAATATTGCACAATGCGGCCAATCAACTTGGCAAAAAAAAATCTGACTCAAATGCCGTGCATTGTGTGCCAAAAAGTTTTCCCCCGATAATTATAGTCGCATATAGCCAAAAAGTTTGAGCCCAGTTCCCAAATCGCTTGACCAGCTTTTTGGTTTCCATTTGATTTGATTTTATGCGGCTTGTTTCTTTCTCTGCTCATTTGCCAGTTTACAAAAGACCTTGACACATTTGGGGCGTGTGTTTTTTGATAGCTTTGGCCAAAATCTTCACAAATTTTATTCAAGCCAGAGACGACGAGTGAGCCAGATTCACTTTACTGACCAGCTTCTTTTTATTTTCCTTTTTTATTTGGTGGAAGTGGACCAAACAATTACAGCGAAGGCAGAGAAAAACCAATGGAGCGTTTGCGTTCGCCATTTCGTAGATCGTTTCTTTATGGGGCGGCCACAGCCTCTAATTGTAATTAATTAGGCTCTTGCATTAGCAGCTCTTTTGCATGTGGCCGCTCGAAAATAAGACAAAGTAGTCAAGAGTTGCAGGAATTGCATAATATTTGGCAAGTCGCGAAAGAAACCACTTTTGAGTACTGAAAAGCTTTGCAGCAGCTGGAGCTTTCCACTCCATTGAACTGAAGTGCAGTGAAAAAAATATGTCCACGCAACAAGCAAATAATGGTTGAAAGAATTATAGTGAGCATTAGGCTGAAATAATTAAAAATAATTTAACTTAAAACGTCTCTGTGACTTTGCAGCTTAAGTTTTTATTTTCTGTGGACAGAGAACAATAAATAAATCACACTTAAAGCACAATAACAAAATTTGAAGACTTTGGGTTAAACACAGAAATACATGGCAATTTATATGGCACTTTTATTTATAAACTTAATTAAGTAATTGCTTAGTTTGACATTAGAGTTGCCTTCAATTATACAGCGAAGGTAAATTTCCCCTTCTGGTACTTTGTTCCTTTTTAAATAATCTTAAAATTGTACAAATATTAAGAACCAGAATTTTATTGCATTTATAGTTTTTATATTTAATAATATTCCACACTAATTTGTTATGTAATCAATAATTATAATACGCTGTGCTCAGTGGCGGATCCAGGATTTTGTTGTGGGGGGTGATATCAGAACAAATTTTTTGTTGCATACTTTTTGAGTACCAAAATGTCTTTCATTTTTCACCCGAGTGGGGGGTGATATATCACCCATATCACCCCCCGTGGATCCGCGCATGGCTGTGCTGAAAAATTGTTAAAATAATATATTTGGCATCACAAAACCTCTTTAAATGGTGCAGCCAAAAGTATCAAAATATTTATTGTTGGCTTTTCTTCTTTTGGGGAATACTCTCAAAGAGAAGATCCCATCTTCTTTAAATATTTAAAGAATATTTTTTCCCATATTTTCCCAATACATTTTTTAGTACTTCCCCTTCTTTCCTTATATCCCATGTGAATCACTCGACTTATAGAAGGGATTAGGACACCGTCCGAATGAGCGAGCGCAAAACGAGTTTCGAGCGAAAGGGAAATTTTATCGTTAAGTGCAATCCGTTTTATGAGCTCGAAATTGCCGCCGCTGTCGTCTCGTGGCGGGATGCAATTAATTTAAAGCCTGGCTGGAGCTTCTGCAGTCCGTCTGGAATTCAGCCTAGCCCCTTTCCTCCGTCGGCTGCCCAGCAAAACTTCCTCCTCGTCGCAACGGCGACCTTGTGCCCATTTTCACAGCAGCATAAAACAGAGAGATAAACCAAAAAGCCAAAAAAACCAGAGGGAAAGAAGAAACTAAACCGAAATGAAATTGTCTGTGTGAATGGGCAACTAAGACTGGGAATGAAGGGCCATATAAAAATGCGATGGAGTAAACAATACGAAAATGTAGATTTCAAATGTGCACATCTCGCAAGACAAAAGGCCGTCGAAATTGTAAGTGAAGCTGTCGAGTGTTATATTGATGCCATGGCAAAACCCCCAACGAAAAACGTTTGTCAACCAATTTCTTCAATATTTTTATAGACATTTTCTCAGTTACCATTTAAAATTTGTTGTTGTTCTCGGTTTTCCAGCAAAACCGAAGTCAACAAACTTGTCCAAGGTGTTGTTGTTGCATGACTGTCCAAAAACATAATAAACCGCAAAACAAGTTAGAAAATTGCAAGCTTAGTTATTCGGATTTGCAAACTGTGTTGGCTGATCTTTTTATTTGTGTGTGGGAGTTGGCCATTAGTTGAAACTAAAACAACAGTTACGAAATTTGCAGCTTGTAAGAGACAAGAGACAAGAGCCAAGTTATTGAAGGCTTCCACATGTCTTCTCTTCTTCAACTGCACAAATTAGTACACCATGACCTGGCAGTTTTAAGACTTATTGTAAATTAGCTGGAAATGAAAACCAGATGATGAGCAGAGTGAATCATAAACGCTATAAGACTATTGCCACATATCCCCAGTTAATGATGAACGAGGAGCCGGGGAGCTGGGGATCTGAGGAACCAGGTTTTCAGGGCTCATTAGCACGTTGCCTGTCGCTTATATGTTCCAAAAAGCATGTCAAGTGCGACAGCTCGGCATTTCGTTTATTTATTTCTTGATATTGCTTGTTTTTCAACTACAATTATGCCCATTGCACCGTCCACGAGGATGTTTACAGGCCCATCAGTCAGCCGCGAAATCGCTTTTATGCGATTCATTAAAACTCGCTGTTCCACGCGGCGTATGAGTAATCTGTAAGGGGTACAAAATCATACCGCTTATTAAATAGAGATTTGAGAGCTAGATAAGTCGGCTGTTTTAGGTCTTTGGTCTCGGGAATGCATGACAGGCAGATATTATAATGTATAGCAGGCGACCTTGTCGGTTAATTGCCGTTTAATAGCAAAAGAAACAAAAGGGGAACAAAAAATAGGTAAAAATCCAAATCCAACTTGCTGTCCACTGTCCATTGACCATTGACCACCTGCTTAAGATGTTCGAACGCGATTTGTTACAACACCCCGATTTGATGGCACTTTTGGCCAGAAACACCCACCAACGGCCAGTTGGTTGTGCATTTTCAATGTCAGCATTGCGCAAAAGTGTTTTGGATTTTTTTCCGATTTTTTCTTTCTTGTCCATTGGCTTCGTTTTTCGTTTTTCCCTAGCCAAACGCCCTTAGTCACGCCCTTAACGCCGGCTTGTTAATTTTTTTTCGTCTTCGTTTGACATTGAAATTGTGCAATAGGCAAACAACGAACAAATTTTTAATATAGACATGTTTATTGATTTTGCGGCTTTGGCCGTCTGTCCATCCATCTCAGCCACCGAAAAGCATTCTTTGGCATAGTAATTATAGTAATTAAGGCATTTATTTTTCAATATTGCCTTGGGCAGCTGCAAAAACTATTAGCAGTGAACTTTGCTCTGGATTGGATTGTTGGTTTTCCTATAGTTACTTATGTAAAGAAAGGCAATCCTAATTAAAATGGAATTGCGATTGCAATTAAACGCCAAATGAAGCCATTAACCGATCTAAAAAAAGAGAGCTGTTCAAGTGAATGGGTGAGTGGCGGCGGCTTTTGCAATTCTGGCTGAAAAAGAAGATAGCCAAGGTCGCCGGCGGAGGATTGCATAAGTACTATACCTAAATATAACGTCACAACGGCGACGTAAAGAGAAAAAAACCCAAAAAACCGGGGCCCTTTTCCAGATAGTCTTTTCTTTCCCCTCGGCCGCCGCGAAGGTGAACTGCCGCCAGGAGCGAGAAGCCAACAAACCTTGTTGCCACCACCACCACCTGTTTTTTTTACCAGACGCATCGGGCTCATTCGCTGATAACTTGCCACCAAAGCGCTCAAAGTGAGTGGCTTTTGTTGAGTGCTTTTCGCTCTGCAGGTGTTTTGCGGCTCGCTTTGACTGCCAGTTGATTCAGTTGGGCATTCGCAGGTCCAACGTCTAGACGCGTTTAAAGTCGCGCTTGAAACGCACGTGCAAAAGTGCAATCGCTCGCTTACCGCTCACTCGATCTCGCTCTCTCTTTCTGCCGCCCTGTCTCCGTCTCTGTCTGCTCCATTGACAAAGTGTAAAGTGCAAAGCCAACAGCGACGACGTCGACGCAGCGCCAGCGTCTCAGCATCAGCTCAATTCCGTTGAGCTCGGCTCAGGCCGCCTTTGGGCCAGCGACTCGAAGTCAGTCTTGGCCGAACCTTTCAGCGCAACGCAAGTGCTCCGGTTAACCGCTCTCCACATCGTCGGTCCTCCGTTTGTCGCTATTTTGTGTGAACCCCCCGTTGAAACGTTGAAAAGTTGAACGTTGAACGAACAGGTCGAAAGATCCCCCAGCGATCGCGTTCGTGTCCTAAGTCTTTCGTTTCGGGCGAGCAGTGGATTATAAAGCGCGAACTGAAATAGTGTGCAAACATCAACATCCCATCCCCATTCCAACTAGAACACGCGCCTTGTAAGTGCAAATTTGCTCATCAAACAAAAGTGGGACTTTATCTTGGAATTTGCCGAGCTTGAACGGTCGACACTTCGACACGTTTCAGGAAATCGCCCAAAAGGCATTCACCATGATATTTAAGCAAACAACAGCTTATTCTTTATCCAAACGAAAAAACAAATGGCTGCCTTTGCCGCTTTGTCGTCAATTACTTTGTTCGCGAACTTCCACCATCATCATAATTATCATCATCATCGTCGGGATCCTCATCATCAATAACAAAGTGGAAGCCTCCTTCCCCCTTTCCCTGCCCCCCAAAAAAATATTCCAACGCGTGTGCTCCGCGCTTGGCATACAAATAATGGGCGGAGTGGGCTGACATCGTCGTCATCAACATCGTCTGCCCCGAAACGTTGTTAGAATATATACAAATCCGAAATCCGCTGAATAGCAACTCCATCAAGATATTGCTACACTTTTTCCATGCCAGGTGGATATGAATTGCATAAAAGGGGGAAAAAATGTGGATAATGTTGCCATAATTTCAGTCATTAACTGCATTTCACATCGCCCCGATGTGTCATTCATGCAGCCATTATAGTTGCATGGATATTATCGCCACTCAGCACTCAGCTTAATTTCCTTTTTATTGATCGAGTAATAATACCTGATGTGTGGAATATTTTCATATTCTAGTCCCAGACTTCCAGCACTTTCCTGGGGTGCTAAAAAACACGTTTCTGACCTACGACTCCTATAAATATTTTGCTAAAAGCCCTGCGCTTTTTTGCTGTACTTTTTCTATATTTACCTGAAATCAGCAGTGGTTTCCAGTGGATCCGCCCTGTGGAAGCAAACAAAGTAACGCCCCACGCCCACTACCAAAATGCGAGAAGAGGTCAACAACAGTGGAGAGCAGTTAGTTTTTATTATTCTTGTTGTATTTTTTGTGCACACTGGACACTGCAAATTGCAAATTGCAATTCGAGCAAAGTTCAGCGCAATTAAATGCTGTGACTTTTTGCATTTTCATTGCACAAGCTGAAAAGCGTCATAATAATAACAATTATATCTTACGATAAAATGCATTCATCGTCGTATTTTGTGCACCCAGAGACCTTCGGCGAGGGCCCTGAAATTAGTTGTCAAGGCTTTTCGGCCCCCTTCTCTCCTCTCTCTCCACTCTGATGTGCATTTCCGAGCTGTGCAGCATTTTAAGTTTAAACTTGAACTGGTATTTTCGACTTGGGGTTTTTCGTATCTGTCTTTCTTTCTTTCGGTCGTCGTCGTTTCTCTGTTTATCACGTCGCGGCTATGCCTCGAGCAGAGTTCAAGGTGCCTCCAATCCAATCCACTTCACTCCACTCGGCAACAGAGCGATGCCAACCGAGATCCGGGGAGATATAGGCATTATAATGCCATCATAAAGCGGTGCGACATTTAATTAATACCAAGGCAAAGTCAGGGGCTCTATTAAGTTAGATATATTATATAAATGGAGCCGGCAGAATCGGTTCCGTTCCGTTCCGATATGATTATGGATTATGGGGATTGTTAAGCTAATTGCGAACAATTTGCATTGCTCTAATCGATTTCAAACGAACTGTACAGATGATTGCCCTGAGCTGCATAACCAATGGAATTAGTCTTAAACTGCACTTAATGCTATGCTATGCTGGTCACTTAATAACCGATCAACAGGCCCTAATTGCTCAATAAAGTCAAGTAAGATATTTAACCAGTCGCTTGAGATTTAATCAGTTCGACAGTTCGTCATATTGATTTCTCAATTTAAAGGCGGCAGAGACCTTTAAGGAACGTATTTGTAATTCAGACTCGTGGACATTATAAATTCAATAATGGGGGGTAAATGATAATATTCCATGACAAGCTAAACATTTGTTGGGGTTCACGTGACCCCGGCTGAACTCCTAATTGTCTGGACTGTGTGGATTGTGTGGATTGTGCAACTGAGATACACACACAACAATTGAGAAAATTAAATATTAATTGAGGCAGTCGGACATTCTCTTTCGGGTTTTCGCAGGAATCGGACTCCAGAGACTGGTTTTCAGTAGAGCAACAACTGCCAATCGATACACGCTACTATTTACTGGTGAATTGATTAGCTTTACAGACCATCTGGATTATCTAACACCTTGCTTGTTTTTAGTTTTTCGATTTAAGTGCGCGGGTGAGTTGTGCTCGAGTATTTATTTTTGGGCACGGGCCGCCGAAAAGTCTAAAGACCTGTTGCAGAACCAGTTGCGAACTACCATCCATTCGACTGGTTTGGTTTGCCATTTGCAGAAATGCTCGAAGAAGTTGCAGCACGAAACTGTGTCGCACACCGTTGCACCGTTGAAAACTCACAGACGTGAGTGCCTCGGAAATTATGTCATCGGAAAAGCCAGTCAAAGAAAATGAAAACTGGCCACTAGAGATCGAAAGTGGGGAGAGTTGAGTGCTTGTCAGGGAGATCTTATATTAGTCTTTTCGATTCTTATTCGTTTTTTTAGGCCGTTTAAATGTCTTTCTCACCCACTTGCTTAATGCCACACACGTAGGCCCATTAAGCCTTTGGTTTTAATCGTGGTTTTTCCTGTCTGAAAAGTCGTTCGGCGCTTGCATTCAGATTGCCACACTGAAATTTGAATTGTATATGAATAAATTCAGCCAAGCATTGTCTGCAGCTGGCTAAATGGTTAGTAAACTAGTTGAATGGCTAACTAGTTAAATGCTTTCATGCTCAACTGGCCAGCTGATTGGGCAATATTTCGGGAGGCTCGAGTGACTAACTCATAAATACACTCACTTAGCACTCGCACACTCGATGACGCACTCGTTAGCGCTTAGATAAAACTTTCCGCTGCACCGGAAATTCACGGAAATTCACCATTGCATGCCAGCTACTTTTGACCTTGGCTATATGACTATATGGCAACGCACTCGGCATGCAAACTAGGCATCAGCGAATCGCAATCGGTTGTTAAGAACTCGCCTGTTGTTGTTTTCCTAAAACTCACACATCTCCAAGTGGCTCCGAAAAAACAACTGAATTCCAATGTCAAATGCGTACATTGCTTTTTCGGACTCTCAATTATTATTATTATTATTATTGTTACTACTACATTTCAATTGTTATTGCGTTGAACTAAGCGGCTTTTGGTCCGTTCGCTTATCGAATTGCTGAAGAAACATTCACAGTTGTATGTTGATCACAAGAAATGACTCAGCGTAAAAGTTTTTGATCGCAACAACAGAAGCAAAAGACCGCAAGGTGTTGATTGTATAATGTTTCAAAAACGGGGAATTTTTGGAAGCTCGTTTACTATCGAATTCTAAGCTTCTTATGGCGTAAAATCATTGATAAGTTCTCACCCATCACCTGCGATGACTCTGCTAAATTCCTGAAATCTCAAACGTACAACGTGACGCATTCGCAATGCCCAGGTGAAAGACACAAAAGCCGGTGAATAAAGAAAATAAAACAACAAGCTCGGCAAACTCCAAGTCCACAGTGCATAAATCAAACAACCATTTACGCTCAAACATGATTATTATTTATACATTTCAGCAATGTGTGCCTGAAACACATAAAAAGCACAGCCTCCCAACCGCTTGGGAAAGATTGCAAAAGATTGGCCCGGCGGCGAAGTGAAGTAAAAGTAAACGGTTAGCGGCTAACAAAGTAACTAGCGTTTAGACAAAGGCAAATAAAAGCCGAGTAATAGGCAAAGCCAACCGAACAACACCCACGAGCAGTGGCAACAAATCCAGCAAAAAGCCAAAAAACAAATAAAATGCTGATATCAACGTAAGTAAATCCGTGGGTAAACGTGCTGAGATTACGGCCATAAATTGCAATCAAGGCGCGAAACAAACGCAATAGTTTCGGTTTTATTTTGACCCACTGATGTTGACCCACTTGTAGGGTGGCAAGTCAATCATTGAATGGGATTTGAATATTGTTGGTTTTCGATGGGGAGATTTCCTGCTGTCAACGCCCGATCTCTCGACTTCAACACTTGTCGACCCATCGGAGATTGCATAATCTTCGCTGCCTTCGATTTGACTTTTCCAGCGCTTCACCCTTTTGTGTCTCTTTTTTCCCCATTTTTGGTTTCTTTCGTTATTTTTTGCATATTTGCCAGCCGGGGCTGGGGCGAAAAATGCGACCGCATTTCTCGGCGGGGCGAACAAGTTTGTAATTATGTCAAATACCAAAAGGTAAATTGCATAATCCCCTCTTGCCATCGCGAATTCGTCTTCTTTTGGCCTTAAATCCCCGCCGAGCCGCTCGCTCGATTGATGTGAAGAAGATGAAACATTGTCTGGGTATCTCCCAGTCCAACCAACCATGCTGTTTTTGCCCGTAAGTCATGGGAGTTTGCTGATTTATTTGGCAAATGACAGGCCTGTCATTTCAATGGCTTCCTCGTTGGCCCAAGAATAGAAGCGAAACAGAACAGAACAGAACCGAACAGAACAACAAAAGGCAATTACACGACATTTGCATCTTCCGCGTGTGGCAGCGACTTGTATGGAAATGGCTAAGAGGTGTTTCGCCTGTCAATAATAATAGTACCCGGCTCGGTCGGTCTGGAATTCCCCCTGAGGTCCGGAGAACCCGTGGGTTATTGGGGATCGGCAAGCGGCGATCGGCGTGCTTAGCATTCAGCATTCGTCGATGCGTGACAGACTCCAGCTGAACTTAGCCAGGAACCATTTAGGTTTCCCCTCTGATAATGCCTCTCCCTTTGCTGATTACAGACGATTAGGCGGTTCGATCATCAATGAAATCGCAGCACGGAATGCTAGCTTCTGTGGTTATTACTTAAGGTTGCACTGGGGAAAATTTAGATATGTGGAATGGGGTTAGTTCAAGATAAATCTGCTTACAGAACATAATGCTTCAAAAACACCTCTTCCAAAAAAGTGTATTATTAAATGGGGATTTTTGTATTTAAATAAATGTAATATCTACATTCTTATATACTAGTATCGAAATTAAATCATTAAATGCATCATATCACACCTTCCACTTGAGATAAAGTTCTTAAGAACTGAAGACGAAGTTGGGAACGATTTCAAGAATGTCCATGCTTAATAAACGAAATCAAGAAGGATGTAGTCTCAAAAAACCAAATCAAGCGCATTTTACTCTTGATTTCAAGAATACTTGTGCTCAAAAAAGTGAGAAGAAAGAATGCTGAAATCAAGAAGATTCGTTCTGGACTGTTAGTAATTTAAATAATATTCTGTTAACTCAATCAATGTAATCTCTACATTTTTATTATTATCCACCAGCTAGTCAAAGTGATTTATCATTAAACTTCATTTTAATCCACTTGATCCTATCATTTACAAGTTATCAACTTTTCTGTCGTTCAGTCGGCAATCCACATCTTGGGATGACCTCACTCTTCCCCCCGGTGGGCGTCACTCTGCACTTTGCCTCTTCCTAAACGCTTTTATTTCCAACTATTCGCCACGTTAATTACACATTCTAAAGTCCGCATTTGGCACAGTGAGCAAAGGGCGGAAAGGGAAATGTGTCAGTTATGGCAGAGTAGAGCACTAAAGATTATTGATGGTTTCTGGTTTAAGGGGAAGTGACTATAGTTACTAGTGAGTTGGTCGAAGTGCCGCCTATAACTCTGTATGTTGACAAGCCCCAAACCATTCTCACGCTCTGTCATCGGGGAACAGGGTGCGTCTGTGGAGAAATCAAGCGAGTCCCCCAAAAATGTCACCAAAAATAAAATAAAAAAATGTGGACCCTTGCATGCATAAATAGCGCTCTAATAGTTAATTAAATTATCAATAGGCATTCGGCAAAACCAAAACACCAAAATCTTCAAGCTCAAAAGGTGACGAGGAGAAGAGGGAAAAATGTCGGTTTGTTGTCATTATAAAAAACTACCTGGCCTGACCTTGTCCATTGTTGACTGGCGCACACACACACACGCAGAAAGAGACTCAGCGATTTACGCAACCAGTGAGTGTTGGTTGTTCGTTGTTCATTGTTGTCTGTCTTGGCTTTTTGGCTGTGACTAACTCCAATCCAAGCACCGTACGCAAATCGAAAGACTCAGGCAACGAACTTGAAACACATTTCGTCAACCGGCCAGCTCGAAAATTGCAGCATGGCATTTCTGAGTGCGTCTCGTATTCGTATACGTATTCGTATTCAGAATTCGTGCGGCCCAGCCCCAAATGTTGTCAGCGCATTATGCTAATATTTGATAGGCCGCATAATATGGCCACTTAATTTTCCCTGCAAACTTTGGTATTCGAGGATGTTTGCTAGCCACTTCAAGCCAGACCATTGGGCAACTCAATACCCATACCCATCCCCATACCATCTCTCTCGCGCCTTATAATAAATGCAAATATTTATCTTAACGAGAAGTAACGCAATCGATTAGCAAAAACTCGAGTCGGCCCAAAAAGCGTAGCCAAATCGTTTTCGAAAGCGGCATTTGTGGGGGAAAAAGCAACAACACCTCGTCGTCAATCGAATGCGTTCAATCAGTGACCTTGAACTAGTTTCCCCCCATCCAGCATGTTATTTTTTATATTTTTGGTCTGTTTGTCTCGCTTCTCGTTTTCGTTTTCGTTTGCCAGCGCTAATGATATGAAAACCCCGAAAAAATACGTATAGCTGGCAGTCAAAATATGTTAAAAAGGTGCGAATGTGATTAATTGCAGGCAATTATGAACTTTCCTTCCCGCCGACTAACAGTGCAGCTAACCTTGACCCAAAAATTGGCGAAGCTTTTGGGTTGAAGCGTGCAGAAAAAAAACTGCATAAGAAATTGCATAATAAACTCAGGCGATGTGAGTGCAAATGCAGAGGTAAATGCAAATGAAAACTGCAAAGTGCGGCCTGCATATTTGCTCAACGGCTGACCAACTTGGTGGTGGATGGATGGCTGTTGGGCAATCGGCGGATAGAGCAGGTCCAAAACCCGACTTGGCCAACGACTTTACATTACTTCGCGCATTCACTCCGACTTTACACAGAAACAAAAGATCAGATTGATATGTGCAGGTTAATTTAATATTTTTCAAAGATCGTTTTGATATGAAAAATGATTATGTTTATCTTATTTATTATTTAATTTATTTGTTCAAAAAATACAACATTTGGTATTTTAAAACAGTATTTTGATGACTTTTATGAAATGATAAAATATCAAGTTGATATGTTTAAATCATAAATTTGACATTAATCACTATCGGCTTTTAGTTGGCAATAAGGTGGAAATGACCCTATTTCCTATCGAATTTTTCTTTTCTGTGTAGCTTTGGCTTCAGCTCTTTAACTTTAACTTCAGCTGGTCTGGACTCCGAGTTTTCGGGCAAAAAGCGCGTTGCCCAAGAGACGAGTGCTTCGCGAGTGGCCAACTATAAATATTGAAATGAAAAGTGTTGCCAAGCTTGTCCATTCTGTGTTTGCTGTTTCGCTCCGTTTTATGCCTTTTTTTTGCAATGTGTGCCGCTGACATAGTTTTTCGGATGGCGAGCCATTGAAGCATAGCACACAAAGCCCATAACACACATTTTTTCTCGCAGCGGGTTCAAATGCAAATCGTTATGCAAATTACAGTGGACAATATGCGATATGCGACAGCAGGAAGCTGCCAATAGCTGGCAAATTAAGAGACTATAAATATTCTAACGAACGTACGGAACCAGTTTTGGATCGTTAACGATCGTTACAATGTTGGATTATTATTGATCTTTTGCTTTAATATCCGGACTTTGAGAAATTGACTCAGAGAGATTTAAAAAAATTATTCGAAACACAAAAATTGGCTTTTAAATATGTAAAAATGTCTAAAGCTGTCAGCGTTATAATTGAACAATCATCAAACTTTACTTACTTTTAATTAATTCATTGGAATCCTATAAATTTATCTCTAAAGTTAAACAAATGTTGCCTTAGTGATCTCCATTTGATTTCGAGTTCAATAACAGTCGGCATTTAAAATGTAAATTCTCATCCGATTTGTTCATTGAAATTGCCTGTTCATTGTTTGCTTTTAGACACCTTTTCTGTTATTTTATTTATTCTGTATAAATCAGCTAACGAAAGCCCTTCAAAAAGTAATATTTATCAAAAGTTTTGACTTGACTTTTGATGTATGGCAGGCTTTTTGAAGGGTATTGCTTAAAAGCTGTAAAATTGAATATATTTTTAAAATAGATTTGTATTTACACATAAGCTCCGAATATTTATGAATTGAAATCTATGAGAATGTCTAGAAATATTTTGGTGTACTTGGAATTATTTAAAGTATCAACATAATATTTTTTAATTTACCTATTACTACTATTTTTTGAAGATTTCTTTTTACACATAAGGTCCGAATATTTATGCCATAGAAATATTTTGGTGTACTTGGAATTATATAAAGTATCAACATAAAGATACAACATTATCTAAAAATTAGAACCATATTTATATGATCTTCAGTTCCTTGGCTTATTTTAGACCTTGAACTAATAAGGTTTCCTCATCTCTTTGCAGCATTCCCACAGACTCCGCGATGGCGGCCACAAACAACGATGGTGGCACACAGCCCAATGCGGTGGCCGCTTGGGGAGCTCCTGCCAATGGACCCCGGAACACACAGGCCGCCGTATCCGTGCGGCATGCCTTCAAGGCCTACGGCAAGAAGAAGAACGCCAACCAGGTGCTGAACAACCTGAACATGACTGTGCCCAAGGGAACAATGTGAGTGGAGTGGAGTGAAGTGAGAGTGAATTGAATGAGTTCCATCAATAAAAGTGAAATGTTGACAGCTCAATTTAGCAAGTTCATAAAATAGAAACGGCGAAAGTAATTAGCACCTAATGCTAACTGAACTCGAATCCGAAATTAGCACTGCCTCTGCCACAATGCTAAGCGATTTCCTTGTGACGGCGATTTGATTGCAATTGCACCCATACGATCCCATACGATCCCATACGATCTCGTCTATATCAGAGGTCACTTGGTTACGCTTGCCTCTAATTGCTGCTATTATATGGACGGCTAACCGGTTTAGTCGTTCGACTATCTTGCAATTGAAACGGCATTTTTGCATGATAATTCTAGGCGGCTAACGAGGGTCGTTGGAGAAGTTCCTCGAATCGCGATCTCTGAAAGTGATCCCAATTAAGCCGCTTCCCAACTGACGTCAATGCCAAGACCACACGTCTTGGCCATTAATCCCAAAATCTATTTGTATGCCCGGCACTTTGGCTTATTTGCGTATATTCTCGAAATAAAATATTGATCGATTATCGCCGGAATCGCCGGAGAAGATTGCAAATGGCTGGAAAACAATATTTGTGTTTGTTTGGAGCAGCCATCTATAATCTATCGCCATCTCTGTCGCGGCACAAGTGCTTAATTGCGAGCTCACGAATTTTTTGGCAAACATTTAGGGGCCATAAAAATCAAATCGTAAATATACATTTTTTTCCTTTTTTATTTTTTTTTTCTTGGCCGCCTTTGGCATTGGTTATGGCCTGAGCAGAGGTATTATTAAATTTTCTTGTTTGTTTCTTGTTTGCTTTTTGGCATTCTGAGTGATTTATACTCGGCGAATTAATGCTGTGTCGTAACGGATTTTTCGTATTTTATTCTCCGCCGGCCTGTGCAGTCTTGACCCAGTTAAGAGCTTGGTTCGTTCAGCTTTTGTGACCTAGGTCAGGTCGCCGAGTTAGCCGCTTTTTCGAGCGAGTCAACGAACTGCTTTGGGGCTTTTCAAAGTCAGTGCATTAACGATTGAAGTCAATTAAAGTCTGGCCAACATCCAGACTGGCACTCCCCTCCCCAGAGGCCTTAATTATCAGATTTTGTCTCGTTTAATTCGTTAAATGGCGCAGCGTGCTAATTATAATAATAGATCCAATAACAGGTCAAAACGTGCGACCTACGTGCTGCAATACTTTTTGTCAAAGGCCGAAGACCAAACGAAAAACAGACGACGAGCTGAAAAAGCGATAATCACAATAATCACAGCTACCAAGTTCATCATGATGATGATGATGATGGTGATAATAATAATGGGAGACTGGAGCCCCTCCTAAGGGCGGAGTCGCTTTTTTGATAGCCGCGGGCATTTCTTACATTTCAAGGTGAACATTTCGAAATAATTCAACTTGAACTGCGGGAATTAACATTGACATCGCCGCCGACATGCCACACGAGTATTTATTTACCCAGTTACATACCTACCTATCATATAAAGTCATATTTTTGGTGGCGACAGTTTTCGTGCTGAATTGGCTGAATGTTTTTCCCCGCTTTCTGCTGACTTTTCATTCAATTTCTTTGCCTCTCTGTCATGGTTGGCTTCTTAACCTTTAGTGACCCCGTTAAACCGTTAAATGTTCAAGAAGCCAACAAAAAGTGAATTTTATTTATTCTAAAAAAAACTAAGAAAAAACATGAGTTAAATAAAGAGAATATATATTTAAGATAGAAACTCTGTTTAGGGGTTTATAAAGTGCTATAATAAATTACTTATTAATAATTTAACAATAATACAAAAATATTTTAAAAGAAAAATCATAAATTAACAAATCTCTATTTTTCTATCCATAAAAAATGGAATTTTCTGTATTTAGTTTTCAATAGAAAAATCATAATTTAACAAAATTATTTATATTTAAAAAATATATATTTTTCTATCCATAAAAAATGGAATTTTCTGTATTTAGTTTTCATTGGAAAAATCAAAATTTAACAAAAATTATTTACATTTATAAAAATCTCTATTTTTCTATCCATAAAAATTTCGAATTTTCAGTATTTCGATTGTAATATAAAAATCCGTAATTTAACAAAATTATTTTATATTTTTCAACCCAGTTATGGTCTTTTGGGAGCCTCCGGATGTGGCAAGACCACCTTGCTGTCCTGCATTGTGGGTCGCCGTTACATGGACGCCGGTGAGATCTTCGTGCTGGGCGGCAAACCCGGCACTCGGGGATCGGGTGTTCCCGGCAAGCGGGTGGGCTACATGCCCCAGGAGATCGCCCTGTACGGCGAGTTCTCCATCCAGGAGACCATGATGTACTTCGGCTGGATCTTCGGCATGGAGACCAAGGAGATCCTGGAGCGTCTACAGTTCCTGCTCAACTTCCTCGATCTGCCGTCGGAGAAGCGGCTGGTCAAGAATCTCAGTGGTGGCCAGCAGCGTCGCGTCAGCTTCGCCGTGGCCTTGATGCACGATCCCGAGCTGCTGATCCTGGATGAACCCACCGTGGGCGTGGATCCACTGCTGCGCCAGAGCATCTGGAATCACTTGGTGCACATCACAAAGGCTGGCCAAAAGACGGTCATCATAACGACACATTATATTGAGGAGGCGCGACAGGCGCACACGGTAATAGCAATTATTATTTAAATATTATTATTTATTTATTAATATTATGATATTATAATCTTCAGATCGGCTTGATGCGTTCGGGTCACCTGCTGGCCGAGGAATCGCCCAGCGTCCTGCTCTCCATTTACAAGTGCATCAGCCTGGAGGAGGTCTTCCTCAAGCTGTCCCGCATCCAGAGCCAGAAGGGCGATGTGACCCATGTGAACTTCAGGTAAGGATCTGGCATGCACCACGTGGCTAACCTCTGACACTCTAATTACCACTCTCCACCCTGAACTCTTCTCCATCCGACACTCGCATGCTCGCAATCTGTGTTCCACCCCCCATTTGTTTGTGGTTTTTGTTGTCGGGATTAGTAACAACATCTCGTTGCACGCCATGGCCTTTGGCAGCAAGATGGACAAGCCGAGTTCCAGCCAGGAGGGCGGCGTGGTGGGCCTCAACTTCCACCAGAGCAAGGAGGTGCTCATCAACGACAGCAATGGCTCCATATACACGGTTTGTTTTGGTTTACCTGGGGTGTTTTCCTTACTTAACTCTTGTATTTTTATACCAGCTCAACCAGGAGCCCTATAGTCCGCCGCCATCGAGGCGAAACAACAATCCCAACGACGAGGAGAGCTGCCAGGACTGCTATGCCAACCTGTGCAAGATCACCTCCAAGGGCAAGATCCGCGCTTTGCTCACCAAGAACATGCTGCGCATGTGGAGGAACGTGGGCGTGATGCTATTCATCTTCGCCCTGCCCGTCATGCAGGTGATCCTCTTCTGTTTGGCCATCGGACGCGATCCCCAGGGACTCAATCTGGCCATAGTCAACGGGGAGATGAACGACACGGTAAGGGTAAGATACACTTGAACACTTATACACCATTTCACTTAGACTCCACACCTTTGAAAACCAAAGTCTTATTTTACACCAATTTTTAAATTGATTAAATATAATTATAAAACAATATTTGATTTTGATTATGTTATAAGAAAAAATATTAAATATTTACATAAATTATCAAATCACCTTAAAAACACTTTAAAAATGTAATAAAACTTAATTGATTCGTTAGAAATCAAACAGCCATAAATTAACTTAGGTATTTTTATGGTTAGTTGATTTTCCATTTTTATTTGATTTTTTAATATCCCACTATTAAACTCTAAAACATATTTTAAAAATTAGATAAATGTAAAAGGTGATAATTAACTATCACTAAAAATAATTTACAAGGAAGCACAAATACATTTTAAAGGGGAATTAAACTAATTTCTATGCCATTATCTTAGGAAAACTGCTACTGGGAGGATGGCTGCCACTTCAAGAACCTGGGATGTCGCTATCTGAGTCATCTGAACACGAGCGTGGTTAAAACATATTACGAGGACCTCGACGATGCCAAAGAAGCGGTGAGAAAGGGCACAGCCTGGGGGGCGGTCTACATCAGCGAGAATTTCACGGACGCCTTCATTGCCCGCGCGAATTTGGGACGTGACTCCGACGACGAGACCATCGACTCCTCCGAGGTGAAGGTCTGGCTGGACATGTCCAACCAGCAGATCGGCGTCATGCTCAATCGGGACATCCAGCTGGCCTTCAGGGACTTTGCCATGGGTTTGCTGGGCCAGTGCGGCAGCAATCCGAAATTGGGCGACGTGCCCATTCAGTTCAGGGACCCCATCTACGGCACCATGAATCCATCGTTCACCGATTTCGTGGCACCTGGCGTGATCTTGACGTAGGTTCCACTAGCTATTCAGTTTATGGGAGTGTCATTAATATTTTCTATATATTATTTACTTAATAGCATTGTATTCTTCTTGGCTGTGGCATTGACGTCATCGGCTCTGATCATTGAGCGCACGGAGGTGAGTTGGGGAAATAAGTACTATGCCCTGATAAAAAAAATGCAATAGTAAAAATACATACCTGCATATTGATTGTAAAGATTCGTAGCATGAATTTGAAATAAATATAAAATCATAATAGCTATTTAATATATTTAATTTTAAAATATTTTAATTAATTTCGAAAACATTAGGTTCGATGTAAATCATATTTACTTCAAATATTTTACTTTACTAAAAAAAGAATTTTATATTCAAATCTAAGTTTAAAATATTTTTATTAACTATAAATGTTAAATGTAATATTTTCATATTAAACATTATTAAAAACCGAAAATCGTGCAGAAAAATATTTAAATTCAATATAAAATCTCTGGGTTTACTACGTTTTCTTACCAGTGTATTAACAATAATATTCCTAATATTTGGAATTTAATTTAAAAGCTGATTATTTTATTTAATTGTTTATAATAATTTTTTAGGGCCTGTTGGATCGCTCCTGGGTGGCTGGTGTTTCTCCCTTCGAGATCCTCTTCTCGCATGTGATCACCCAGTTCGTGGTCATGTGTGGACAGACCACTTTAGTGCTGATCTTCATGCTGGTGGTGTTCGGGGTCACCAACAACGGTGACCTCTTCTGGGTGATTGTGTTGACCCTGCTGCAGGGCATGTGCGGCATGTGCTTCGGCTTCCTCATCTCCTCGGTCTGCGAGCTGGAGAGGAATGCCATCCAGCTGGCGCTGGGCTCCTTCTATCCCACGCTACTGCTGTCCGGAGTGATCTGGCCCATCGAGGGCATGCCCGTGGTGCTGAGGTGAGTTTAGCAGGGATCTCTTCTATATAAATGGTTTTTAATGGTTTTAATATCCCCCAGATACATTTCGCTGTGCCTGCCCCTAACGCTGGCCACCTCCTCGCTGCGCTCCATCCTCACGCGGGGCTGGGCGATACTGGAGTCCGACGTGTACATCGGCTACGTGAGCACGCTGTCCTGGATCGTGGGCTTCCTGGTGCTGACGCTGCTCGTGCTGCGCTCCAAACGCGGCTAGGACAAACGGATATTACCCTATATTATATGTTTAGATGCCTACTTTAGATCACGTTTAGTCGTCCTCGTCGTCCTAGTTAGTTTACCCCCTACTTCGGCTCCACTTCTTATCCGCTTCCGCTTCTGTATCTTTGATCTGCCCAAAATGTCATAAATTATTTAAGCACATTCGCAGCTTTCCTTAGCTTTCTACTCGGCACTCGTTTTTCCCTAGGCTAAGTTTTGCACATTTCGTAGTTTAAAGCGTAGGGTTTTAGGTACACCTAAATGAATTGTTGTAAATATATTTTTGTCACGAATTCAGTAATCCGTTGCTAGATGTCCATTATTTGCAACCCTCTGTACTAAAACTTTTCTCGATTTATTCACATACACGCAACTAATTTTATACTTTTTCAATGGACTGTGATTGTTTTTTCTACATAATTCACGCGAATACACGTAGGGCAAGCCTAAAAAAAGAAAACACAATGAAAAGCGAACAAAAACAATGGTGGGTTTTGTTAATAACATTAAGTAGCTTAAAGCATTTTTTGTATGGGTTTAAGTTTTTAAGGTAAAACATAATTAAATACAATAATGTACACCACCCTAAAGAGTATGTAAAGAATATATTTCAGGAAATACTATGCGCAGAGCATAGGTATTTCACAACGAACAAAACACAAGACAATGAACAACGAACAAGTGAAGTTCTTATTTAAGTAAACCATTAACTATGTGAACGCAGTTATGTATAAATAATAATAAAAAGTAAATGAAAATAAACAGTTACTTTTTTATTTAATAGTTTAAGGGGCGATATACGTAAAGAAAGGTAATTTTTATATGTTTCTGTGGATTCTGCTGGGATATCGTAACTTGGCATGTTGATTACATTGCTCATATACAATAAAAACCCATTTTTATTTTTTTTAACTTTCAAAATGGCGGCGTTGGGAATTCTTTTTAAATTTAAAAAAAAATTATGAAACTTCATTTATTTTGTTAAGAAATATATCACAAAATCTCTGGTTGTGGCACTCTGTCAAAATTAAAAATACATTTTTTACATTTTTTCGCTTATTTTTCCTTTACAAAAAATACCTCAACGTACAAATTTCTACATTAAGTAGGATCAGACATTGAACAATTTCATTTGAAACATTTCTGTAAAAGCAGCATGATGATCGAAGCATTACCTTTTGAGATACACGATCCGCAACTGAGGAAAACCTGGTTTCGAGAAAAACGCATTGAAAGTAGTGATATATACATTTCTACTGGACAAGGAAGGTGGGTGTGGTTATCCTGGTATAAGTTCCAAAATAGTTCGAATTTCTTCGTGAAACTTTCATGAAAAATTTTTAAAGAGCTATTCTACTAATTTAAATAATAAAAAAGCGAATCCATATTTTTCTTTATATGTATTATCTTTATGAATCATATTCATTTTTTTAGTCATTTTATCTTCTATCCAAGGAAAAAAGAATTTTATTTAAAATAAAACGATTTTTTTTTAATTAGAACCGCAACTTTGGTTTTTAACAAGTATTTTTCTATTTTTTTACGGTGTAAGTACTCATTTTGTTCCAAATCAGATTTTATTTATTAAGAGTAGAATTTTTTAAGAAATTTTAAGAAAACACAAGCCGTACTTAAGTGTTTAAGTTCCTTTTAACCTTCAACTCAGAATTTAGCATGGATGATGACTTTGAAGTAACCAAATCCAGGCTTGAAAACTTTTGGGAAAGTCCAATTGCCCCAGACTTCTTATAAATATGACCCTAACTTAAGATAAAATACTAACTGTAGGCCCATTCGAGATTTGATATTTTAAAATTTAAATGACCACACCAAAACCGACCCTTCAGCACAAATGTATGGCTAATGTGAAATAGATAGGTTATACTCTATTCATTGTTTATTAAAATTATAAGGTTTTGGAGGTCTGGCCTCAATAACTATAGAGATATCTCTTAGCAAGAGGATGTAACCTATGTACTTATTATTTTCTCTCCTCTTAAATATATATAATAACTGCATTTGAATGGCTTTTAAAAAACGTATATTATCGATCAAATTCGCGCCAAGTGAACGGACTAACACAAATTTTAGGAGGGTGTACCCGCTAACTTAGCCGGTACACCCTTCTCGCGGTCTTTCTCTGCTGTCTCGACTTTGTCCTCTCTGAGAATACGTATAACGTATAAAGGACATTACGTTTTGAGTGTGAACATACTCCAAGGTTTGTGCCTCGGCTAGGCAATTTCCTCCACGAAAACGGTCACTCGCACGGACAGCCCGCGTTACGTATAACTGACACTTACGTTACTCACCTTACGTACAACTGACACTTACGGTGCCACTTACGTTGCCCGAAAATAGTGTTACCAACGGTCGCCAGTCCCGAAATCCCAACTGACAATAACTGACAATCCCGGGAATTTCCGCCAGCCCGCGAACGGCCACTCGCAAATTCACAAAACAAAAATATTCCGCGGAGCAAGTGAATTTATCGCCAATTTGTCCGAAAATATCGCCCCGTAGAGCTTTGGAGGCCATTCCACACCGTAGGAGATAGCCCCCGACTTGGCCCGAGTCCCAACCGAACACAGAGCCTGCCGCGATCCTCGCAGTGACGACCAGGAAATCCTATTGATTTTGGGGCTGCAATTGTGCATTAAATATTAAGCAGAAACGAGGGCTGGTCGCGTGGCAGTTGTTGCTCCTGCGGCACAGGACACCTGGACACTGGACACCGGAACCCCCAGGATGCGGGCTGGCCAGGCAGGCGAGACCCCGAGGAACGCTTAGGACTTGGATGCCAAGAGGACTGGATTGGGGAACTGGGAAAGCCCACTGAATCGTTCGTTCGCCCTGCCTGTGTGTGCGTGTGTGCCAAAGCTTAGCAAAAAACCACAACAATGGCCAACAGCAGTCGCAGTCGGGCCATTTTGAGCGTTAATCTCGATGCGGTCATGGCCAACGATCCGCTGAGGGAGCTCTTCGAGGCCTGCAAGACGGGCGAGATCGCCAAGGTGAAGAAGCTAATCACGCCGCAGACGGTGAACGCCAGGGATACGGCGGGACGCAAGTCGACGCCATTGCATTTCGCAGCGGGTAAGTAGGATTCGGGAGCTACGGGGGTTCCCGCAGCCCAAGGACGGCCCACCCTCCCCTTCGAAAGGTTGAAGGACTCGCCCAGCCATCCGAACCACCCACTGCAGTGCGGATTTGGCCTTGAGCTAGTTGCGCCTGGGTGTGACGGGCGTCATTGTCGTCGCTCTCGGTCGGACACTCGCCTGCTCCAATGGCGTCGAGAGTTGACCTAGTTTCCATGTCGCTGCTGCTTGTGCCACCGCGTTCTGTGTGTTCTATATGTTCGGCTTGTTTCCGGAAGCCCCCTCTTCGGGGGGTTCCCCCCCTTTTCACCGCCTTGCCTGTGTGTGTGCTTGCTGCATTTTAGCATTTTCTATTTTCAAAAAATATCCACACAACTGCGGTCGAGATAATAGCACTAAGAGCCATGGTAATTAGCTATTTCACTGGGAGCTTTCACTGTCGCAGCACTGGAAATAAAATTGATTCGAAAGTAGAGACAACTTGTGTACATATTTGACTAGCTTTGTTTATTTCATTAATTTCCAAGGCTCTTAAAAACATATGGTGTGAAATGTAGAGCTTTGGGGTGAATAACCTGTATTTTACGGATTTATTTAGGTGTTGCTTTGTTTAGAGAAAAATTACCTCGAAATCTAATAAACATAAAATGCTAATCAACAAAAAAAATATTATTCAAACAACTAATAAGGCAATTAAAAAATTGATAGTGTTTAATGACTAATATACTATACAATATTGACTTCAAATTAACGTTTAAAAGAACTAATTAAATATTAAAAACAAAAGATAACTACACTGAGAAAATTATACGACATTTTATGTGCCATTTTCTTGAAAAAACGTTTAAAACTTTAAAAAAAAGTGATTTAAAATTCCAAAGTAAAAAAAAATGTTATGAAGCGTTTTACTTTTTAAAATTGTTCACCCCTGATTTTGCACCCAAAACTTTTGATAATTTTCTCTGTGTAATAAAAGAATTAAAAATGTTAAGGGCATTTTCGAACTAACTTTAGATTTTTGTTTGCTCTTAAACTATGAAAATACAGATCCCTTCAGCTAAATTTACAGTTTGTAATATTAAAACAATTGTGTGAGCTTTTAAAACTATTCTTCCGACTGCTTTTGTAGGTATGTGAGATTTTTTCGAGGGGGGTGACAATGATAGTGGGCGGTGGGCGGGGCTGTGGGTGGTGGGCGGACTTGTTGTGGCTGCTGCGTTGCCTGCGCCATCCTGCTGACGTCTTTGGCTCAATATTTTCGCGTCTTTTGTTGTGACTTTGGCCTAGTTAGCATTTTATGCATTGCGATTTATTTTGTCAGTCGGCAGCCCAGCATCAAAAGTCAAAAGAAACGGCTTGGCTTTCCCTTTCCGCCCCTCGTTTCGTAGTCGACCCCCCCCAAAAGCTTTTTAACCGTTTCACTCGACGCCCCTTGCATATCAATTTCGCCTTTTGGCCATTTGTGACTTCTTTTTAACTTGAGCACTTTTTTATTATCTGCTGTGGTCTATGATTCATTCGCTGGGTCTTTCTTTCTATAAACTGGTTTTCCATTATTATTTTCGTCAGTCTTTTTGTCACGTTCTGTGAACAAAAAGTGAGATCTTCAAGAGCTCTGTATTATTGTCGGGTGTCGTTTTAGTTTTTTTATTATTATTATTTTTTGGCTCGTTTTCACCTTGTTGAATGTACGAACGAACATTTCAAGTATTCGAATTTGAACAATACCTGTTGCGGAGGAAACAAAATCGAAGCTCACGTTTCCTCCTTCCTTTCCCCGCAATCGTGACACATAATAAAAGTCAATCTTTTGGGCTATCAGCTATATTGACATTGCCCCGTTATCTTGGTAGATAGATATGGTCGATAAACCCGGAGAGACCTTCCCACCATATCTCGGCCACATTTTAGATACTTAAAACTTACTTTTATCGCTGTACAAAAAGTTGAGCAAATTAACCTTCGGTCTAGTAATTGCAAATCAAGTTAACTCTGGGTTATAAAACATTTGCACATATCCCAAACTCAAGGATCGCTTTTATGCGGCCCCCAGTGCAACAGTTGGAATTAAATTTTCCATTCTATTAATTTTTAATGCAAAACTTTCGTAATTGTGTTTGCCCACAGAAAAGTGAACGGCGCACACGTTTCGCAAACCACTTTTTGGTGGGTGGCTCAAGCTCTTTTGTTTGCCCAGATTTGCAATTGGCTTCGGTTCTCCTTTTGCAGTTCATTTAAAAGTTTGCTATAAATACGACAATAAACATTTATGTTGATAATCGGTTGGGTGACTAATTCCGGTGGCAAATTGAGATGATTCAGATTTCCGCCATAGACAATGCAAGAGCTACCAAAAGTATGTTTATTTATTTATTTTTGGCTGTCAATTTTGTCTACTAATTGTAAGGCGATTGCTGCTTAATTTGATATTTAAAAAATATTACTTTAATTTATAATGATTTTGTAGTCTCTATGTAACTTTGAAAAAGTTACAACAGCAAAACAAAAATAAATTCTTATTTTATAAATCATAGGAAATAACATTCCTAGAATAATTAAAATAATTACATATAATCACTCTGTCCTATTTTTTCTATGACTGTTTAGAAATGACGTTTATGTTTCTGGTATATATGTAGATGGTTATATTTTTATTATGATTCTTGAAAAAATAATTGTAATGAAGCTTAACCAAAGTATGACTTCTTAAGTTTATTTTTAATAAGAAACATAATTTAAAAATTCAAATAAAATAACTAATCCATACAAGACGTAAATTAAAGCTTAGTTATTTATTCCGCCTATTTTGAAAACCTTTGGGAAAAGTACTTGATAATATACGGAAATCCAATCTCTGTCTTCTCCTATTTCCCACCAGTGATTTCCCCTTTTCATATGCCACGGGCAAGGTCGAAAGAACCCAAGAATGAGAACCCTGAGGGCAAGACCTTCCCGTTCATTTCTAGGGCTTGCCGTCCATCGACGAAAACAGACTAATGACAGATTCTTTCTTTTTCTTCTTACATGCACCTAGGCTATGGACGCCGGGAAGTGGTCGAATTCCTGCTGAACAGCGGCGCCTCCATCCAGGCCTGCGACGAAGGCGGTCTGCATCCGCTGCACAACTGCTGCTCCTTTGGCCACGCCGAGGTGGTGCGATTGCTGCTGAAGGCGGGTGCCAGTCCGAACACCACCGACAACTGGAACTACACTCCGCTGCACGAGGCAGCCAGCAAGGGCAAGGTGGATGTGTGCCTGGCCCTGTTGCAGCACGGTGCAAATCACACGATCCGCAACTCGGAGCAGAAGACGCCTCTGGAACTGGCGGACGAGGCGACGCGGCCTGTGCTGACCGGTGAATATCGCAAGGATGAACTGCTCGAGGCCGCTCGCTCGGGGGCCGAGGATCGCCTGCTGGCGCTGCTCACTCCGCTGAATGTAAACTGTCATGCCAGCGATGGTCGTCGCTCCACACCGCTTCATCTGGCAGCCGGCTACAATAGGATCGGCATCGTGGAGATACTGCTGGCCAACGGGGCGGATGTGCATGCCAAGGACAAGGGCGGCTTGGTGCCGCTGCACAACGCCTGCTCCTACGGACACTTCGATGTGACCAAGCTGCTCATCCAGGCGGGCGCCAATGTGAACGCCAACGATCTGTGGGCCTTCACGCCGCTGCACGAGGCCGCCTCCAAGAGCCGCGTCGAGGTGTGTAGCCTGCTGCTCAGTCGCGGAGCGGATCCCACCCTGCTCAACTGCCACAGCAAGTCGGCCATCGACGCGGCGCCCACTAGGGAGCTAAGGGAACGGATTGCTTGTGAGTAATCAATGGATTTTATACCTGAATTCTCTAAACATGATTCCCTTTCCTAAACAGTTGAATACAAGGGTCACTGCCTGCTGGACGCCTGTCGAAAGTGCGACGTTTCGCGTGCCAAGAAGCTGGTTTGCGCAGAGATTGTGAACTTTGTGCATCCATACACAGGGGACACTCCACTCCACCTGGCCGTTGTGTGCCCGGATGGGAAGCGCAAGCAGCTGATGGAACTGCTGACCCGCAAAGGATCTCTGTTGAATGAGAAGAACAAGGCATTCCTCACCCCACTGCACCTGGCCGCCGAGCTGCTCCACTACGATGCTATGGAGGTTCTGCTGAAGCAGAGCGCCAAGGTGAATGCCTTGGATAGCCTGGGCCAAACACCGCTTCACCGGTGTGCCCGCGATGAGCAGGCGGTTCGTCTGCTGCTGTCCTACGCCGCCGATACGAACATCGTTTCCCTTGAGGGATTGACCGCCGCGCAATTGGCCTCTGACAATGTGCTGAAGCTGCTCAAGAATCCGCCGGACAGTGAGACTCATTTGCTGGAGGCGGCCAAGGCCGGAGATCTAGACACTGTGCGTCGCATAGTGCTCAACAATCCGATCTCAGTGAACTGCCGGGACCTGGATGGACGACATTCCACACCTTTGCACTTTGCCGCTGGGTTCAATCGAGTGCCAGTGGTTCAGTTTCTTTTGGAGCACGGCGCCGAGGTTTATGCTGCTGACAAGGGCGGACTAGTTCCCCTGCACAATGCCTGCTCCTACGGACACTACGAAGTAACCGAACTGCTGGTCAAGCACGGAGCAAATGTAAACGTATCGGACTTGTGGAAGTTTACGCCACTCCATGAAGCCGCCGCCAAGGGAAAGTATGATATTTGCAAACTGCTATTGAAGCACGGCGCTGATCCCATGAAGAAGAACCGGGATGGCGCCACGCCTGCGGATTTGGTCAAGGAATCCGATCACGATGTGGCTGAGCTGTTGAGAGGACCATCAGCCCTGCTGGATGCAGCAAAGAAGGGAAATTTGGCACGGGTTCAGCGATTGGTTACGGCGGAATCGATCAATTGCCGGGATGCGCAGGGCAGGAACTCCACACCACTTCACCTGGCCGCAGGCTACAACAACTTCGAGTGCGCCGAGTACCTTCTGGAGAACGGAGCGGATGTCAATGCGCAGGACAAGGGGGGACTCATACCCCTGCACAATGCCAGCAGCTATGGGCACTTGGATATTGCAGCACTGCTGATCAAGCACAAGACGGTGGTCAATGCCACGGATAAATGGGGATTCACACCGCTCCACGAGGCTGCACAGAAGGGACGCACTCAGCTGTGCTCGCTGCTGTTGGCCCACGGAGCCGATGCCTACATGAAGAACCAGGAGGGACAGACGCCCATCGAGCTGGCGACGGCAGATGACGTCAAGTGCTTGCTGCAGGATGCGATGGCCACCTCGTTGAGTCAGCAGGCGTTGAGTGCTTCCACGCAATCGCTGGCGAGCACTTCCCCGGCACCAGATGCAGCTGCCGCCGGTGCAGGCACATCTTCGTCGTCCTCATCCGCAATTCTGTCGCCCACCACGGAAACGGTGCTGCTGCCCACCGGAGCCTCCATGATTCTTAGTGTTCCTGTACCGCTTCCCCTGTCCAGCAGCACGCGCATGAGTCCCGCCCAAGGAGCCGAAGCCAATGGGGCCGAGGGTGCCTCCTCGGATGATCTGCTGCCGGACGCGGATACCATCACGAATGTCTCCGGATTCCTATGCAGCCAGCAGCTGCATCATCTAACCGAACTGTTCGAACGCGAGCAAATCACCCTGGACATTCTAGCCGAGATGGGCCACGACGATCTCAAGCAGGTGGGCGTCTCCGCCTACGGCTTCCGCCACAAGATACTCAAGGGAATTGCCCAGCTGAGGTCCACCACAGGTAAATATAATTTATATATGATTTATTAATGGTATTATTAACTTACCCAACCCCCAAGGTATTGGTAACAACGTGAATCTTTGCACTTTGCTGGTGGATCTGCTGCCGGACGACAAGGAGTTTGTGGCCGTCGAGGAGGAGATGCAGGCCACGATTCGCGAGCATCGTGATAATGGACAGGCTGGAGGTTATTTCACTCGCTACAACATTATTAGGGTAATTGCTTACATCAAAATGTGCTTATAAATATATTCTAATATGTTTCTTCTTGTACGGCAACAGGTGCAAAAAGTACAGAACCGAAAACTATGGGAACGGTACGCGCATCGACGTCAGGAGATCGCCGAGGAGAATTTCGTGCAGTCCAACGAGCGGATGCTCTTCCACGGCAGTCCATTTATCAACGCGATCGTGCAGCGCGGATTCGATGAGCGACATGCCTACATCGGTGGCATGTTCGGGGCTGGCATTTACTTCGCCGAGCACAGCTCAAAGAGCAACCAGTACGTGTATGGAATTGGCGGCGGCATAGGGTGTCCCTCGCACAAGGACAAGTCCTGCTACGTGTGTCCTAGGTAGGGATTCAAATCTTAGAAAGCTATAACAGTTGACCTCTACATCTTACCCTGCATTTACAGACAATTGCTGCTGTGTCGAGTGGCTTTGGGTAAATCCTTCTTGCAATACAGCGCCATGAAAATGGCCCACGCACCGCCAGGACACCACTCGGTGGTGGGAAGACCCTCGGCGGGCGGCCTGCATTTCGCCGAATACGTTGTCTATCGGGGCGAACAGGTGGGTCTTTGATAAAGCCATTATCATCAGCAATGTTTCTTATCTACGTCTCCTTGTAGTCTTATCCGGAGTACTTGATAACCTACCAAATCGTAAAGCCCGATGACAGCAGTAGCGGGACGGAGGATACGAGATGATGGATGCCCTCTGTCGGGTCCACGCCCACAACCACATCGCCAGCGCTGCACCAGCCGCACCCACATCATCAGCCGCACAGCAGCAGCAGCAGCAGCCGCAACAACAGCAGAAGACACCGCTGCCGTTGCCACCGCCACAACAGCAGACCTCAGCTCCAGTTGCCAAGAGGCGGCCCAAGCCGTCGCTGCAGTTGCAGTACCAGCACTATCAGCCACAGCACCACTCGGTGGTTGCATCCGCCACAGCTGTGACCACCACCCAACCCGCGCCCGCCGGCGTCTTTGCGCACAGCAATAATAACAACAATACGAGCAGCGGAAATGTGAATAATAACAACAATGACATGTCGCCGGTCTCGAACAGCAATAGTTACTCCTCGGTGGACACCAACCAGACGCTGCTCAATTCGCTGGCCAACCAGCAGCGCAACCATCGACAGCAGCAGCAGCAGCAACATCATCATCAGCAGCAGCAGCAACAGGCGAATCGCAGCCAAAAGTATAGTCAATTTATGATCATCACACCCGCCGTTTCCATCGATCGCGACTTTGAGTACGAGTCGCATTTGGACTTTGAGGATTTCGCCAATGCGGCCCACAACAATGGTAATCTCTTTCGGCTGGGACTGCGGCGGAGCGACAGCAGCAGCGATGACAGTGGCCACAGCAGCGACAGCAGCAGTTTCCGCTCGAATTACAATCCGTACTTGCACCACAGTCGCCAGCATTTGCTGTCCAAGGGCGGAAACGGTGGTGGCGGCGGTGCAGGTCGTCACTTTTACGCCTTCACCTCGTCGTGGCGGTGGTGCAGCCTGCTGTGCGCCGCCATGCGCTGCTTTGGGGCCGGTGGAGCCGGCGGCCACGGCAATGCGCCGTACAGCAGCTCGCTGCAACACCATCGACTAAGACGCTGTTCGTCGTACAATGCGGAGAATGCCTACGAGCATTTTGCGGCCCCCTTCAAGGCGCGAAAGACGCGCGATCACATGAACAACATCACCTACGAGTTGTGACGGTGGTACGACATGCTGGTGGTTATTGATCTCTTTGTCTCCGTTGGCCTCCCGTCTATTTTATTACAATTACTAGCTATAGATGTCGTGTCCTGTGTGTCTCTCTCTCTCTCGTTGTTTATTATATTACTCTATAATATATCACGTAAGGGCGAGCTAGCGAGATTGGTTCGGATCGGATTGAATCGAATCGAATCGGATTGGATTGGATTGGGTTAATCAAAAGTGAAGCACAGTTTTTGAGTGATTTTAATTCGAATTACGGAAAAGGCGATTATACGAGGTTAAAAGTTCTTTGTCGATGAATGCATTACATTACATTACATTACGCTCGCGCGTTTATTTAAGTGTTTAAGCTTAGTTAATTTAAACAATAATTAAAACTCCAATTAAATTTAAATATACAAATACATATACATCAAACGGAAAATGAGTATTACTTCAAAAAATGGTTTTTTTTACAGTGTGGTGGGGTGGGTAATTTCTTTAGAGCTAATTTTGAAATTAATTACCCGTAGTAGGGGTTAATTCAAATTTGTTTCTAACGAGTTACGAGGAAAATACTTTAAACCCAGAGGTCATTTAGTTTTTTTATGTTATTTGTACTAATTCAAAACATAAAGATAATGACGCTTCTAAAACGTAAACATACATATGTACATGCCTGTATTATTTCAGGAGGCAATCAGCGAAGATCAAGGGTCAAAAACTATTTGGTTCTATTTATAGTCCATTCATATGGGGAAGTTCTCTGGTTGTGGGTTTGATGTGCACACATGTAAACAGATGATTATTAATTTTAAAACTAACTCAGCTTGTCATTGAATATTTAGCTCAACCATTTCTGGAACTACAAACAATTAGTTTATTTATTTATTTATACGACCATAGTGATGTTTAATAGCTGCGAGGGCCATTGACTATACAAATATGGGTTATTTTTTATTTACATATATGATTATACATATATGTACTTTATTTTATAAATAAGAGAAACAATTTATATTTTGTGTTTATTTCTTTCATAAATTAAAAATTGGTTTTAATGTTACCTCATTCGGCGGTAATGTTTTTGATGATATTTAATTTTTAGAATTAGTGTTTTATTACGATATTCGTTTCATAATATTAGTAAAAATATATAAATACATTCTCTAATTATAACAATATATCACTTCGCTGGCTCAACAAATACCTATAATTTAATTATAGATCTACTTGTTTATTATTATCTTCTGTAAGCTAATCAATTCTGAATACTTCATAATTAGCTAAACCTTTATTTAATTTCCCCTAAATACCGTTATTTTTTTACGCCTACCAAGTTGTTAACTTCTAACCTAATAGTAACGAAAGCTTCTTCCTAACGATTATTGCGTGTATTATTTAGCTTTTAACCTGATGTGCTTGCAACAACAATTTGCAACTGTCAAGTCTTCCCGACACGTTAAGCTGCGCCTAAAACTTTAAAATGCAACCGCATCGGAAGAATAATGATGATGAATGCTAAAGTACGCAAATATCTCTCCTTTCCCCTGGCAGAAAACGCACGCAGGCACATTTCACTGTCAAAAATGCGGCTATAAACCATTTTGGAGCCGCCAGGAGCTGCTGTCGTTGGCATTTATTTTTATTTCTGTTGCCACTTATGTTGGCCCGCATTTGGCCATTTCTCAAGTCTTTCTTCCCGCTCGAGTGCGTCTTCTTTTTTCGGGCCTTAGTTTTTTGGCGTTTCCTTTTTATTTTTTTGGCAACATATGCAAGTAATTTGATTAAATTATATAATTACAGGGCCTGGACAGACGAGATGGGAAGATGAGAAGACGGTGCTGACTTTGACGAACAGCAGCACGCAAAATGCCGCACCACCGCACCACATTATGGCCATGGTTATGGTTTCTGGTGGTGCTGGTGCGTTAGCATTAAGTTAACGTTAACGTTAATGTTAAGTTGCTCGAGAGCACAGAACAAAATTTCCTTTCTTTGTATTTTGTATATTCCACAATAAATTTTAAAATATAGTTTTCTACCATTGGATCAGTATATATTAATATTTTGGAATGGATTTAGAAACCAATAAAATATCATGGTTTAGGGCGGTTTTCTCGTTCGTCTGTTTAATTTAACGTAAGGTTTACACCTTAAATTCGTCTGGAAAATCAGACCATAAACTTCCGTTAAATTTAAGAGGTCGTCTTATAATGTAAGATGTCTTAAAGTAAATTACCTAAATAAATTTAAAAAAGACAGACTACAATTTTCCAGTTAAAGTTATGAAAGCCTTCTTTGTAAAACTTTAAATGTGTATAACATTAATCTTTAGCAAGTTGTTAAAAAATCTAGTATAGAAACCTTTTTCCATTTTTTAAATTTTATTCCGTTTAATATTTTGTACGCAATTCTAAATCACTCTTAACTCGTAAAAATTATTTTCGTCGTGTAGATCGTTGACTGCGACACTCACTGCAGGCCGGGACTAGTGCAATTTGTATTTCCAAAAGCAACAAATAAGCACTGGGCACGGCCTACATCAGGTGACGTTTTAATGTACCACTGCACTCTCATCTCGGATGCACTTCACTCTTCGCTCCACTCACCTTTTGCGATCTTCTGTGGGCCCAGGCCTTGGCGATATCAATAAGCCATGTCAGCCAGCTGGGAAAAGGAGCCAGGAATGTCCGAGAGCCACATAAACACTGTAATTACACGCACACACTCACTCCCAAATGCGAGGAGCTGTAATTTAATTAAGAAATATAGACGCATTATTAAAAAAAAGAGGGGGAAACAAGGGGAAACGCACATAGAAATGGCCTGAAGGCCCCACCCAATTTGGTCAGATGGAGATGTGCCCACTCAGACTTCATTTGGCAATGCGACTGCAGTTTCCAGTTATCCCGGCACACATTTCTGGCATTATCCCGGGCATGTTAATGCGTTGGACGTCCCACGACATCAATCAGCATCCTACTCGGGAACACCTCCTATGATTCTGGGTGGCGTAAAGTTGATCATTATGGTTGGAATTTTATTGGGATAATAAGCATAATTGGAAGAATGCAATGCTTCATAGCCTCCAGGCCAACCGGTTTGAACAAATTTCCCTAAAAGGAATTTTATTCTTAGGACGGGATGACAATATCTAAAGTTTAGCTTGAGAAAAAGGGCCGAGGATATTCATACCTAGTTGGGAGCTTTTAGAAGCTTTTGGGGTGGTTCTGGGCATACAGAAAGTAATAAAACTTAAGGACCTTTCTAATGTTTGCTTTTTCGGTCTGGGCAAGCAGAAAATTAAATGTATAATGATGAGCAGGTTTTATGCTTAACCTCTCCAGTTTCCTTTTTGCAATCCAAATAAGGGCAGCAAACTCATTGTCCTTGAGCATAAAAGGGGACCTCAATTCCAAATATCTATGCATTGATGTTTTTCTGGGGAATCCAAATAAGGAATTTAGCCGATTTATAATCTCGTTCCGCCTCATCCCATAGTCTTTGGAGGTTTGAATTTCGAGACACACTAATGAAACCATCAAATGTATTATTGTTTAAAATATGTATGGTCCTTTATATAGGATTTATAGGATTCTATACCATTACAGATGTGCATCTTACAGATAGAGTATAATGCTTTTGCCGAATCTGAATCTGAAAATTGATCAATTTGGATTAGTCGACCCTTCCGCCGTTCCCCTGCCTTTAAAACAAAGCAAATAAGTGTATTTTGTCCATTATGTTAATAAATGAAATGCTTGGATCTTCCACCCCCGTTACTGCGAGGCTAGAAGACTTAAAAGAGTATAATTAAAACATATATGGAGTAATCGATTTCTGTCATTAATGCGGCTAATATGCTTATTATGCATAGAGTTAGACACGCGTGCCAATATCCCTACCCGTAATTAAAAAGTGCAACTTAAAATCTACTCGTCCTCCTCCTGCGATTCGCTGCTCTGGTCGACCGGATCGACCTGATCGGGCTTCCGTTTGCTGCCGCTGCCTTCGCTGCGAATGGAGGTCTGGACCAGTTCGCGGGTGAACTTCTGCACCAGACGCAAGGCAGTGGGCGCCGGCATATCGCACAGGGAGTGGCACATGAACTCGCCGAATCCCCGGAACTTGGCATACGCCGGCGGCAAGGGGGCCTGGGGCTGTGCGGGATAGAAACCGGATATCGACAGACCCTCGTCTGCCCGGCGCTTCGACGGATGATCATCCGCCGCCTGTGCTGCACGCTTGTTGCCTTTGTTGGGATGGTTGATTAACGGACTACTGATGATGTACTCCGGCTGGTTTTGATGTCGTCGCTGATAGCTTTCCGCAAAGTGGTTGTAGCCCTTGCCATTGGCCATTTCGCCGTTCATGGAGCGCTGACTCTTGTTGGCTTCGTCCGAGGTGTTCAGGGGAATCCTAAAAAGAAATCACATCTGGTCATTAGGGTTTTTTTTGGCAATGGGCTATGGACTCACCCCAGCACTGTGGTCACGGGCAGAGCCTGCTCGCAATCGAAAATCTCGCAGTCGTCCTCCAGCTCATCCTTGACGCTCGCCATATGCCCGTTGCTGTCGCTCTGGCAGTCGTCCACCTCGTAGGGCTCCTCGTCGTCCTCCTTCATGCTCATGTTCTTAAAGCTGCGCCTGGGGCGAATGTGATCCCCCAGAAACTGGAGGCTTTCGAAGAGGGGCCATTGCGAAGCTTGGGTCGAAAGGCCGTTTTCGACGCGTCGCTTCTCGATGTTATAGCGATTCCTCAGCGTGGTCATACGCTCCCTCAAACTGGTGGCTAAAAATAAAGTTGGGCATAAAGACCAGTATTAATTCCTGACCAGTAAAACACCGAATTCTCCCCATCCTCACCATCATAGCCCAGCTTGTGGGCCATCTGATCCCATATTTGGGCCACATACAGCTTGTCCTTGAACCGCTTGTTGGTCCGATCGTAGAGCACTGGGTGCGATCGGTATTCCCGTATCAGACCCAGATCGAATTCGCCCGTTTGGGCGTAGGTGGCCCGAGGCCGGCCACGCCCCTTCGGCAGTTGCGGGGGATACAAGTGCGACAGGTGCTCCATTCCTCCTCCAGTTTCACCTTCAACCTTGATTTTTTTAAAGATTACATTTTTTTCTCCATTAAAATAGTTTTTTTTTTGATTTGTTAAACTATGGATTGTTAAGTTCCTTTTCTTTAATGAAAAAATATGCTTAATACGATACTATCGACTAATGCCAGGCTTGCTGATTTTAAAAATATAATTAAAAAATAATTATAAAAAATGTAGCTAATCATGTTTTATGTTCCCATTCTTCCCAATCTCAATTTTTCAAAATTAATATGGGATCTACAACGGCGCTTAGAACTGATATGGACTGCCAGTATTATAAAAACTTATTCTGATATCACCCGTCCTTTAGAATATATTTCCCTTTCCCATTCTCTATACAAAGCGAAAGATATAAATGTCTTTAAAAAAAAAACAGATATAAAAGATCCAGCGAACGAAAAGAACACAAGAAAGAGAAATAATTTTGAGGATATACATACTTAGTTACCGGTTTTTCAACATAAGGGAGCATAAACAATTAAAAAACCAAGTTCGGTAGAGAAGTTATGAAAAGAATCTCGTAGGTTGAAAAGCCATGGTGATTGGATATTCTTAAAACGGTATGCTTTCATATAACTTCGATAAATCGATGGTGTCTTGCTATCTCCCTCTGCATCCTCTTCCAGGATATACACACATAGTTACAGGTTTTTCAACAAACAATTAAAAACAAAGTAGAGCGAGAAATAGTGGTTGGACTTCGGTCGGGCATTTGCTAACGCTAGTGCTCAGAATAATAAAAGTAATGCTAATAGTTAAATTTAACGATAACCGCCCCGATAAATCGATGCTTGCCATCCCTAATCTGCATCCGCTTCCACGACATGTACATGTTTTTTACACAGTCGCAGCCGTTTACATGTATATATACGCGTGCGTAGGTGTGTACATAAAAACAAAACTGCATCTTCGGCGCGCTCTTTCGCTCTTCTTGGTGCTAAGCGAACGACGCGCACTGTCGGCGTCGACGGCGGCAGCGCAATAAAAACAAAGCCAGCGAATACCGTAAAAATATCAAACCTACCTAAAACAAAAAAAGTACAGAAACGCTCTCAACTGCTTGATATTAATTTTAAGCGACGCCAGCTGCGCTGCTCACACAGATAAACATAAAAAGTCGCTTTATAAACTTTAAATAAACAATTGCAGACTACTACTAATTTACGGTGCGAGCAAACGGAATAAAAAACGGGCAAACTAAAACATAAAAAAGAAAGCAAGCAGTAGTAGAGAAATATTATTCTTGGCATCTCGTAGATAGCATAGCACTCGCAAATTATAAAATTCTTAATTTATTTTTATAGATATTCACTCACCTCGAAATTTTTAGATTCCCGTCAGGTTTGGTTTAGTGTGTATTTTTATATATTTTATACCTATTAAAACGCGCGCTCTTGCTCCGCCTTGCGCCTGCCCTCGCTTTCTAGCTGCTATTATGGCTAACTGTGGCTGTGGCTGTTACTTTAAAAAATCAATATAGACGTAAATAAATTAATTAAGATTGCCTGCGCAACACACGACGCTCAGTTTTCAGTTTCGACTCCGACGATGTTCGCTCTCTTTCGCTGCTCGCGAGGCTCTGTCTTTCTGCACGCACAACTAGTCGCTGGGAGAATTTTTTTTAACTGAAACTGAAATAATTTTTTATTTTTATATTTTACGAATTACGAACGAAGGCAAGCCGCCAGAGAGCGGCACTCAAACACTCAAACACAGAGACAGAAACAGACAAACTCACACTCACACACGGGCACGGGCGCGCATCCACCCTCTCGCTCACACAGGCGCCGAACCCCATGTAGTAGAGATGCGAGCGTGAGCCGTTTTTTTTCCGCGCGTGATTGGCGGGTATTTCACTCGATTTCCTGCTACATTTGGGTTTATTTTTCGGGCAAGCGCTTCTTTCGTTTGATTTTCATTCATTGTACATTTTGACACACAGTTGCGGCACTTTTTGTTCATAGCACATAATTATCACGTGCACATCTCTAGCAGACAGCGCCACCAGGTGGCAGCGCTGTCAGTTCGAGTCAACGTGGCAACCTCGGGCGGGAATTTTCATAACGGAAAAGGGATTAAAAAGTACCCAAAATGCGCGCGCGTTTGGGAAAAGTTTTAAATATTAAATGTGGAAAATGAAACAAGGGTAAGTTACCCTGGGTGACCATGAAGTGTGGGAAAATATGTGCACGTATGTGAGGTAAGTGTTTGAATACATAAAAAACGGGTTTTCACATTATACAAGGAAGAAATAAGAAGTAAACTCACCTGGATAAATAGTTTTATAAAATTAAAATAGCATATGTACAAGTCTTGGTATTGCAAAATTGAGATCTGAAACGATAAAAAATGGTTTGTAAGTTAAAATTCAAGGCCAGGTTTTACTTATTTTAAATTATTAAAAGTAATTTACGATGCTTATTACAAACCGCCCATAGGCCGGGACAAGTGCAATGTTTATTCGAAATGCAAAACGTTGACACCTTCCCGTCCTACGGGAAATTCATATTCATATTCGGCAGAATGCGCCTCATCCTCCAGTGCAGATCAGAAATATAAAGTTTCAGCAAGTACAGTGAACATCTTGATAAAAATGTTAAAAATAATACCAGCAACAGGTAGGCAGGTAGACAAACAATGGGAGCCAGTGATCAAAGCCTAAAAATCTCATATTTCAAAAACAGAGAACAAAAAATAAGGCAGAGGTTCATATTAAATTTCCGCCCCTACTTGAGTGTCCTTTGTGCGGGTCTAAAGGGCCCAACAATAGTCCTGGAGGAGTGGGAGTTTCGGATCGAGAGCAGGTAAAATTAAACCCTGGGCAAAATCAAGCGTTAAATGCCTTTTACTTACGCCTCACATAATTTCGCCAGAGGAAGCTTGTATGTACCATACATACATGGAAAAAGTATGCTGCGGGGTCCATTAACAGTTGGCTAACATCAACAAAATTTGAAATCCAAAGCGTGACAAATTCGTAGAAACCAGAACCACTCGGAGGCGGAGCGCAAAAAAAAAGAACCAAGCTGATGAGCGGAAGAATTGCCGGGGCAGCAGAAAAGAATTACTAAAAACCCACCCGCGCTACCCCTTTTTCCGGAGTTTTCCAGAGATTCTTTACTCCCTCAGCGTATTTCGCTTATCTGCCCCCCAAATGAAAACCAGCAAATAATAATACTAATAATATCGTTTGGGGGAACGGAGAAGCGGAGCTTGCGCTCAATATTTGTTTATTTGATCGCTGCTGGGGGCTTTTTCGTGGCCCAAGACGGCATTAGGTTTTAATGTTGTTCCCTGCGACATACAAAAAAAAAAAAGAAACCAGCAATGAACAAACGCTGCAATAAATTCATATTTATTTATTTTTGTTAGGCAAATACGCCCCCAACGGCACGAAGACTCTCTTCTTTTTCGGTCTTCGGGGCCTTCTCCTTCGTCGCCGAGCAAATGAAAGGAAAGGCCCGGGCCCAGAAGAGACCCCAAGTCCGAGTCTTGGAGATCGGAAAGCGGAAACGCAAATAGACGCACGATAAAAAAAAGAGCCAAGGCAGTAGAACGAGCAGAAAAGAAACAGCACGGCACATAAATTTGAAATAACTAATAATTCATTGAAAAAGCTGCTGGGGAATGGGGATGGCCGGGGAATCGGGGGCAAAACTGGAGTGGTTCGGCGGTGGGGATCGGAATGGCGTGGTACTGCCGGTGGTGAACAATATCATGTAATAATATTTGCTCAGGCCAACAGCTGACAAGTCAGCAATAACACACTTTTCTCGATATCGCGATCTAAAATCCCCACAGGAATTAAAGGCGTGCGAGTTCTGGAAAAGAGGTGGCTTTTGGTTTTGGGCTATACAAAATATATTGGGGGGTTGGACGGAATACATAATAGCCAGTTTGCAATTCTACTCTACTCGATCATAAAAAAGATATGTTAATTGCTTTAATTGAAGAGAGAATGTAATAGATCCTATTGATTTGTATTTCTACTCCCTTAGTAATTTTTCTAACTATTAAATAATATTATGTACTTCTTAAACCCATTTATCTTCTTTAAGGTTTTCTCTTTGCTCATCAGCCTTAAAAGATGTGCTCATTAAGGGCATTCACAGTTCGGTTTGTTGGCCTTTCTCCTCTGCACATTTATGATGGCTATTTCTCCTCCTCTGCGGAAGAATTGCCAGCTTTTTCGTTGCCCGGTTGTTCTCTGTTCTAGTTTGAGTAGAATCATTTTTAATGACTCAAGAGCCAGCGAAGGCAGCAGGAGCTGCAGTGCCAAACCAAAGAAAGCATCGAAGGCTTCGATGGCAGCCAGGGATAAGTGAACGGGAATGGTCATGGATGGCCATGACTTCCAGCCAAAAACCGTTTGCATTTCCCATTGTTGATGTACTTGTTGCTTCTCCGAGAGAAAGAGATACAGTGGAGCTTCTATAATAGAGCTCCCTATAAGTCTCAACAAAATGTTCATTAAGTATCTGTATTTGTACAGACTATAAAATCATTTCTAGGCTAATTGATTTATACACTGCATAAAAACCAAATCTACTAACGGTTCACAGCTTAACAGCAAATAAAGTTTACTGCAGGAAATTATAAAAGCTTCTAAACTTTTATTACGCAAATATAATAGTTAGTTCAGGAATATTTAGAATGGTATGGGAGACTTTGAAATACATTGTGGCTTAAGATTCAACTATGAAAAGTTGCTACTATCGAATCTCCACTGTAGAACGAGGGCCGCGAATAAAAATAACTGTATTAAATGGGCCCAGGACCAGACCTGTAAGAAAAGGTCTGCCGCCTGAGAACCGAACCTCCGCTCTTGGCTGTTACAATTTCTAGGCTCAGGCCGAGGCTCTCGGGTCGCCAGACTTGGCCATCGTTTTGGCCATGGTCTCGCAGTCGGAGGAACCTGTTTTGGGCTCGGGCTGGAGACCCAGCATATCGCATAAAAGGCGTTCCAGAGATGGGGACTGGGCCGTGCCTGGCTGTCTCATCTGTTGTCTATTTGGCAGGCTCAAGCTGCAACGCCAGCTTCTAAAAATTGCTGCGGGCCTGTTCGCAAGTGCAAACACTCGCAGATTTGATTTGCTCTGGCTTTGCTTCCATTTCTTCTAGCTTTGTAAGGCCTCTTTTTTTCGGTTGGTTTGTTTTTGCAGCAGCGTAATCGAAATGCAATTAAGATGCGGCCACAGAGTGGCTGCAGAATTTTGAGACTCGCACTCACCGAAAGGAGCGAGAACGTGGCTGCAATTTATATTCCCGGACAGATTTTTAGAAAGTAGCAGAGGAGTTATACACTCCAGAGTCCAGACCAGGCAAAGACCAACCCAGAGTGCCATTCGAAAGGCGTTGACGTCGACGAGAGGTGAGCCCAAGCCCGAGCCCGATCCCGATCACAATCCCAATCCCAAAACCCGGCTTAGAACGATCTTGGTGGATTGTAGACTCTTATTCGTTCTCGTATGTGGCATAATTAAAGGGTTACGCCACGGCCACGCCAATCTCCATTCGATATGTGGCGATCTCTTCCCGTCCCCGGCTTTCTTCTCTGCTGTTCTGTTCTTTTCTGTAGAATTGTGTGGCTGATATGCATAACGGTGGTTTAATATGAGTTGGCGCACAAAGAGCGACTGCACCACAAGTGGGCATGTCTCCGGTGATCCGCCAACCCCTTTTCAAGGCGATATCTGCACTGGCAAAAAGTCTATTTTAAATCGGGAGGGATATCTATTCGATACTGAGAAGGAATTGAATTAATGTCGCAAAATTTCTTATATACCAGAAAATACGATTGTAATAATCAGATTTGAGAAAATATTTGTAAAAACCTTATTTTTAAAATACTTTTTCTAATTAAATTTTTCGTGTATTTTTCCCTCCATGTAAGAGGCCTCTCTTGTAAGTCGAAGCACACTCATTTGGTTGATATCGTTATGGCATAATATGGGCCACTCTCCCTGGACGTGGTGCAGTCATCAGTCCAAATGGTCGGCCATCAGCGCATCGTTTATTGGGGTTCGCTCTGCGAGTTCTCCAATTGATTGCCCACATCTGTTCTGGCTCTCAGAGGTCCCAAGGAATCCTCCCCAGACGCACCGGGATGATCACAAATTATTGTTCATTTCGAAGCGGGTTTTGAGTGTGTTCGGGAAAACTCGGTTACGAGCTGAAGTCTTTGTTTAATGGCTCAAACTTTAAAAGCAGGCTGTGTCCCAAGTCAAATAACCACTCTCAACTGGAAATTTTGACTTGATATCATTACGTTATATTGCAAAATAAAAATTATCTCATTTAATTTGGCACAGGTGCAGATTTGTAAGGCGCTTTCAACGGCAATTTATTTGTATATTTAAAATATTTAAGTGCTTTATCTGGCTTTTTTGTATGTAAATGTCGCTATCACAACTGTTCCAATTTTGTTTTTTTTCTTCTAAGAATTATAAAATAATCTTAAATCTCTATTTCGTTCACAATATTGAATTCTGTGAAAAAGAATTTCACTGGGGAATTGTCTTCGGGGAAATGGGAATATGTTATCCAAAAATTAAATAAGGAATTTCTGTTAAAAGCATTTTTTTGGTCTTCCTCTTCAAAATCTAAGATTAATCAGATTTGAAAAAATCTAAAAAAATTCATAAGAATTTCTAAAAGAATGTTACAATCGAGTCATAAAATCATAGTTGATTTACACGTCGTATAAGTGCAATATCCCACAAAGTTTCTCATTATTTCCCAAATGTGTAAGCAAATGTTATTATCCGCTAATTGCCAAATAGTTTGGCGTATCTCGTTAGCAATGGCAGGCAGATTGGAGATGGGAGACCGGAGACTTGAGACTTGAAGACTGAAGACTGGGCCTGGAAGACTGGGCTCCTACAGCTCAATTACTCCGCGGCTTTAGTGGCTCACAATCTAAGCGCTGTGGAAATCGGGCTTGTTGCCAAGGAGTCGTCGGTCTAATAGCTAATGATCGGCTGTGAATATGCGCCATCTTAATCCCCCCGTCGTACCCTGATCATCAGCATCTTAAAAGTGAACGAAATCGCGAAGACCAAAGTTCTCACACAAATTAAAATTGCTGTTCTCTTTTTTTTCGGGGAGTTTCTACGCAAATGTTTAGGGTATGGGTATATGGGTAAGGGGGATGCTCCAAATGGAATCTCTTTGAGAAGAATTTAAGCCTCGAATTTCGCAGAGGAGAAACCGAGCTAAGCAAATTTTAAGCTTGTGCCTCATAGTTTATATGGGGCATTGTCTATATATGTGTGTTTGGTAGTCCGTGTTAGGTATTCGATAGCGCCAATTTGATATGGCGGCCAGGAGCACAAATTCAGTTTCCCAGAAACGAAGAATACTACCTGAACTGAACTCAACTGAGCTGAGCTGAGTAGAATCCCCATTCCATTCTTCTGGCATTTGGCAGAATGCTATCTTCCTTGGCTGCGAGTTTTATGTCCGCTCAGATCGTAAAGCAGTTAGCGACGCTATAAGGAAGAGAATCTCTCAAAAAGAAAGTTGGCAACACACACGCAGCAACGCAAATAAACTATGTAAAACGGCTTCGCTGGAGAAAGAAGCCAAAACCGAATAAGATGTTGCGGCAGGAACTTAATTTTGCTCAGCGGTGTTTTTAATGCCCCCGAAGATAGTTAAAGGAAATTAATGAGTAGTAAAAGCGAAACGGACGAGGAGCGAAGTCGCGAAAGAGATCCGCTCAAAGACCGCAAGACCGAAATCAATATCCAATCATTAATCGTTAACTAATTCCATGAATTCTGCCCCTGCCGAACATTGGGATCCCGGGTCCAGCTTTTTGGTCGGGTCCGTCTGTTTGTCTGTGTCTTTGGTCTGCCTTTGCCTGTGCCTTTGCCCCATTTACCAAGTTCCAAAAACGCAACCAGACATGCCACACTAAAGACATATATTTATGCCCCGAAAGCAACTTTTGGCGTATTTAGAACAGCAACAACAACAAACAGCGGCGAAAAAAACAGAAATATCAAGATAAAAATATTTTTCGGGCGGCCCTTTGTGGCTCTTTAGGCATGGGACAGTGGCTACACTGGAATAAAAAGGTTACTGATATTTTAGGAAAATATAGAGTAATAATAATAATATCTTTTCTAATAATATCAAGCTTTCTACTTCTGAATTTTGGTATACACCTAACTTTAAGTCAAAATATGTGATGTTATAGTGTCAAATCCTACAGTTCTAGACATTTCTTCAAAATATGCGTTTTTATTCCCAGTGTTTTATTGGTCAGCCTAAACCAAGTATTTACTGATTGCTGTTTTGTTGTTGTTATCGTCGTGGCGCGTCTCAAGTCTGGAGTCGTCTCTTTGGGCCCTCTTCAGGGATCTTCTACTGGGATCTGGGATTTCCTCCCTCCACACACACGCGTTTTGAATTCGATTTGCCGATTGCCGTTTGCTTCTTGGCGAGATTTCGATTTCGTCGGGCACACACAACAAAAGCAAAAGCAACAACAACAACAACCGTCGACCATGAAACAATTTTATATTTTTGTGCAGAAAAAACGAAGATCAATAAAATTTTACCGACAACTGTATTTGGTTCAGACATCGGAGTAGAGGGCCCTAAAATTAGTGACCAAATTGTCGAGGGGGGCAGCTAACGGGGGGTATCGGGTCACATTTTTGGTTACAGTAATCAGTCCAAAAAAATTGGAAACAAAGCAGCTGGAAAAAATGTAAACTTCATTTTATGTGTGTGCTTCGGTTTCGTAGAATCCGAAAGTGCTACAAAAAAGATGTGTTGGATTTGAAGTGTGGGGAACAGGGGTTGGGTCCGCTGCGTATTGAGGTTATGTTGACTCTATGGGAAGCTAATGCGGCAATAAATCAGATTGTGACAGTTTGATATGGGATACGATAAATGCTTACATGACTTAAAAAATAGTTTTAATTGAGAAACGAACTTGAGAGGTTAATGTATGGAATTTGAGTAAACGAAATTTGAATTAAAAGCTTTTCTTACAAGTAATCTAATCTGTAATCCTTTTTGTAAAAACTAATTTTCTTGCTTTTCTATTATCTGTAAGTTGAAAAGGTCTGGTTTTACCTATCAACTGTGAACCGAAAAACACACGAAAAGAAAGTTGCCCGAAGGCTTGGGGCATAAATCTGCAGAAAAGCGAAGAACAAGGAGGCTTTGAGAAGAGAGGGCACCGTGTGAGTTCCTGCAGAATCCCCTGCAAGAAAGGTGCTCCAACGACAACAACAACAACAACAAGAGGAACGGCGATTCCCAGAAACGAGAGTGTGTGTGGGAGGAGAAGGTGGAGTAGGAGTAGGAGAATTCTTCCAAAGGAGCAAAACGAGCGGAGAATGGGGGCCGTCACTAATGAATTTGTATGCAGAGACCGCAATGATTTGGCACAAAAACAAAAGCAACAGTAACGGAAATGCAAAAAGAGCAAGGATTTATAAAAAATAAAAAACGCGGGTCCAACCAACAGCAACATTATGCGAAATTAGTGCAGACAGCCGAAAAACGCACCTTTTATGTTTTGTAGCCTCTCCACATTTTACGATTGCCAGTTCTTGGTTCGTTTTGTGTGATTTTTGATTTATGCAAAAGCAATAAAAATTATTATAATGAAGGCGCTGACATGGCTGATGGCCAGGGCAAAAAAGCATGCACTGAGAGAAAAGGGTTAAACAAAATACATTTATCTCATTAAAATGACCTAAGTATTGGTTATTGTGAACTTTTGGATAATTTCGTTTGTTAATATTTTTACCAGATTTATTTTTTCGGTGTAAGCGAAGAACAGAGCTGGCGACACGTGATGATGTTGGAGACACGGAAAGGAGGAGCAGGAGAAAAGGGAGGAGAACTGGGGGCGATGACGATGCTGATGTTCCTTGTCCGTTACTTTAACTTCACTCGCTCTTTCTCCCGCGATGGGTCTTCAAAAAAAAAAAAAAAAAAAGAGCGCGGCGAGGAGAATGAGTCAGAATGTTTGTTTGACTTCTGCACAAAGAATGGCTTCTTATTTCTTTGTGCTCTCGCCCCTCTGGCCCCCAAAAAGCAAAAGCACATGTAAATAAATCAAAAGGCGACAGGAAAATCGCCATTTTCCCCGCCTATATCTATATACACAATCATTTGGCGCAAAAAGCCTAACTAAAAGAACGTTTTATCCTCAACTATTTTGATGGTCAACATAAATTCTGCACCTTTTGCTGTAATTATCTCCGGGGAAAGAGTCACTCTGCATTGGCGCATTGGCTGCACCCAAAAACGGTTAGGCATAAAAAAACTAACGGCAGTTTTATAACGCTGGTCTTCGGGGGACTTGAGGAGATTACCTTTTGGGAGGCTGTGCGCCAAAAATGAGCGGAAAATGCCCGCGAAAAGAGTGGGCGCACAGAGATCCCCGAAGATGATACACAAGCAATCAAAAGAAATGCAACATCCTCTGCGGCCGCCCCATCCTTCCTCGCCTCCTCCATCACCATCGTCTTCACCCATTTCTTCCTGCACTTGCCTTTCCGATGCACCGTTACGCGGAGTTGAGCCCGGGTTCAAGATCACCGCACCCAGCTAAATGTTTTTTCCTTTTATTTAATTTTTTTCCTTTTTTTGGGCGCATTCTCCGCCTTGTCTCTTTGCACTTGTACACAGATTCTTTTGGGGATTTCTCGTTTTTGATGTTTCTTTCTGCTTTGCAGTTTGCAGCTTGCAGCTTGCAGTTTTCGGAGGGCACTTGGGGACTAACGGTTCTGTTCTGTTCTGCAGTTAACAAATAAAAATAGCGCGCGCACTCAACTCACCGACAGACAAACACGAGCACACAGAAATGTTTAACACACCATCGTCGCTCTGGCTTAAACTTCCTCGATCCGCAGTAACTTGGTCACTATGAACTTATTTTGACTATTTCTTTTCTTGGTCAGGAGTTAGGAGAGTTAGGAGGTTTTTGAGCACAACCGTCTCCGCCGATGGATTGCGCGCAATTGAATTTCCTCCACAGCGGCGACTCGGCTCGATGCCTCCACGAATCCAACTTCAGAGTTCTGAGTCGGCTCTCTGCTCTCACTCCTGAATTTCGCTGCCAGCGCCGGCTGAAGCAGCGGCTGCAGAAAGGAACGGAACTCTCGAGAGGCTTGAGACTGTAAGATACCCAGGATTATTTAATCTATCTATCTTTTAAAATCTATTAAAACTGTTTACTTTTAGAGTAGGTTTATAATTTGGAAAAGATATAATCACACTTTTTAAAATAAATATGTTAGAAAATATACAAATCTCAACTTCGATTATGATCGTATAATTCTGTTAGGGTTAATTTCTTAAAATATTTATTACTTAGTTGGTACTCCCAAACTACAAACAGTTTTAAAGTTAAGAAAAATAGTTCTCCACCTACCACATGATTTCCTGAAGTAATCCTTTGTTCATAAATTTTACTGTAAAATTAGTAATGGTTAAAAATTTATCTGTATTTTGTTAAAACTATATACCTTGTGCTCAAATAAGGAGAGGGTAGCGCAAGGCGACAGCAGCTACATGGCGACAGCGACAAGCTACAAAGAGCAGCTCGATCTTTGTTCTCTCTCTGCGCCGAATCGCTTGATACTCTCACAGGACTGGACTTAAGGTTTACCGAACAAGGGTTCTGGAATGTCGTAGAATAGGGGATGTTATGTCATACAAAGGCAACTGTCTAAATAATGTTGCCGATTTATTTCAAGAGATTCAAAGGGTCTGACTTAATTTATTTTAATTTTTGTTTTAGTTCTTACTAAAATGTAAAAAATTAAATCATGTAAAATATGAAAACATTTCAGAATCCCTTCAGTGATTTAATTTTTCGAAGTTAACAAGAGATTAGAAAGTTTTTTAAAATAAATCAAATTTTAGATATTGAGCACTACTTATGTTTAAGATAAAGTAAGCCTACAATATGGGGAACTCAAGTGACTATTTCGAAAACATTAATTATGAATATCCATCCTAAGAAGTTCTCCTAAAGATCTTCCAAAGATAACTCAAGTTTGAATTCCCCAAACTTCGGCTTTTGTATCCTTTCCAAATGTCTAGAAAATCCACCCAATACCAAAAAAAGGAATATTAAAATAAAACATAATGCCCGAAAACGAAATGCTGCCCGGCAAGTGAGGCCTCTGCCAGCTAATGATCGCCCAGAGCAGGCTGGTAAAAGTTGCGAACCTTGGGCCCGGGGACAACTCCATTAGGGCGGCCCACATTCGGTGACCAGTTGGTTTTAGTTTTGGTAGGAGAGCAGGTGCATCGGCGGCAAGCCCTCGATCGAGAGTCGCGAGGAAAGTTGCGGCGCGTGGCTAGAGATCGATGGAGAAACCAGAAGACCCGCGCTGCCCGCATATCGCAACAGGACAATCGCTGAGGCACGAGGCCTGTCCGGAGTCCGGACACATCTGGAATGGCTCTGAGCCTCATAGTCACACCTTGAGCAGCGCTGATCGTTTGGCTATTGGCAGGTGTGATCTGGCTTCTTTAACTACCTAAGAAGGGCATTATTTATCGAGGACCAGTTGATAGTTTCGAGATCTTCAGATTTGTAGTATTCCAATCGATTAGTCCTAACGTTACCGCTTTGAATACTATATATTGTTTATTTATTTAAATTAGAAAAATATAGTAGAATTGAAAACATCGATTTAGATCATTTATTCTGAATCCATTCTGAACTAAATCTGTATTTTAAGTGAGACCTTTGAAATATATTCTTTATATAGGAATGTTGGGATTTATTATATTTTAAAACTGATGGAATTTAAATATTTTGTGAAACTTTAATGACCAATGCGGCTTATGTTTCAGCTTTTTGGCAGCACTACACCAGAGTGCGAGCCGCAATTTAGCATAAATGAAAACTGAACTGAGATCGCCGATGGCCAAGGCATCATTAAACACATTAACAGACAGCAGACGATGGCGATGGCAGGTGATGCCAAACAGAGACAGTTGGCAAACTGAATGACTGCATAACTGACGCACTGACTAACTGAAGGACTGACTGACTGGACTGAACGACTGAAAGACTGAAAGACCGAACGATCCCAATGGCAACTGTACAAACAGGCTCGTGTTGTTGGGGACTTTTAATGGGCTTAACCCGTGCCTCGGGCTCTCTCCTCCGCCGTCCCCATCGCACTCCTTTGTTAATTACAAAGGATGCGCCACAGGACAACATCTGCCGAATGCCAATTGATTCCCCCACCCCCCAAGCCTCTTAACCCTTTGTGTATTATACTCCATTATAAACTAAAGGTTTACCATTTAGAAAATGCTTAACAAAGAAAACTAATCCTTGAAAAATTATTAAAAACACTTTCTTAAATTTGATATAGTTAGTATTATTAATTTCCTATCTATGATAAAATATCTTCGATTCAAAATAATTTTAAAATTTTTATCATTAGACCAAAGTTTATTTTTAAAGCAAATCCACATCATTCTTGTGTTTAATGGGTTAAGCTTGGGATATGACTGGCGCAGCTGTACCTTCGCTTCCAGATCCTTCTGATCCTTGCGGCTTACGCACTCCGCTGCTTCTTCTTCTTCTTCTTCGTTTCGTACTTCTGCTCCTGTTTGCCTGTATTTCTAATTTCTATTGTCATGCAAGGCCAACTATCCAGCGGCGAAACTAGTTTACCACCATTTGCGTCTTTGAAAACCGGTAACGGTACAAAGGTGCTGCCCCCCAGCATTTCTCCCTTTTTGCGAAGCGTTGGAAATTATGTTTTGATTTTCTTTTCCTTTTTGGCCAAGCAAGCACAAACCTCCTAACGAACCATACCAAATTGTCTAATCTAGCCGAGCGTCTTCACACCCATTTTGACGAGTGCCTGCCAAAGGGGAAAATCGAATGGCGAATAGGGGATATATCTATAGCATTTTCCTATCCCTATACCCATTACATTATCGTTTACATGCCACCACCCCGATTCGGGGATATACATATGTATGTTGATATGCCCCTTTCCCAGCGATCCCCTCTCTTCGGTTTGCCCTCTGGCCCATTAAATAACCGTCGAACAGCTTTATTAATTTGCTGTAATTTGTTTATGTTTTCTAAGCAATTTATTTTCCACACGCGGCTGCCGCAGTAGCGCACCCGAGGGGGGAACAAGGGGTTAAGGTTAAGTTTTGGACACACAAAAAACGATCGTTGCAACTTATCACTTACCATTTTCGGATTGCCTGCCTAACATATTTTCTACTACTCATCAAAATAATAAAACACATTTGAATAAGAAAGTAATAGGAATACCTAAACAAATAGATTCATTGGTATAAATTGGTATACTTAGTAATTGGGATCTAAACTTCATTTAATAGTACAGAATGACATTATAAAACAAACAAAAATTACGGAAATGGAGTTATAAAAGAAGTTCCAAGTAATTTATTCCGAACAATAAACCATTTTATTGGTAAATTGCCTTGACAATTGATTGCAACAAACCAGTTAATTTAATTAACATTTTATTTAGGAAATTTCCCCATTCCAACCAGTTAAATCCGTAATTCAAAGTGTCCAAGAACATGCACATAAATGTAGGCCCTCTTGTATGTTTTTAATAAAGTTATAAATCTGAAATCAAAACATAAATGTGACATTGATCTACAACTGGCGAAAAGGGCTGTGAACCTTTTCTTGTTTCTCACCGAAATGGACAGAGAAAAAAAATTGGGAACAGAAGGAGATTTTTCAATATATATATTTTTGGGCAATCGTTTTCCTTTACGTTTCGTCCAGGAAGGCAGATAAACTTTATGACCACAAAAGAGCATCTAAAATAAAGCAAAGCAAATAAAATCGGACAAGAACAGCATGTGAACGATTGCAAATTACAAGCCCAAGCTCGATTCTGCTGGGAAGCGAAGACGCTCTTCGCCGTCGTCTTCCGAAGACTGCAGACTGCAGATATGTACATCCCAAGTATCTCCGGATCAGGACCATACCATTTCGCTGCTGTTGTCTTGGCCATGTTTTTTGGAACGGCAGCTGCTTCTTTCGGCTCTGTCGTCATTACCAAAAGGAAGCTAAAGACAAACGGATATGCGCTGCACATCAAGCAACTGCTTTTTGCTGCCCTGTTTTCTTTTTTCATTATGTTTTTTTTTTGTATTTTTTCGGTGGTTATTGCATTGCTTTTTGGGCTTTTTTGTTTCTTGGGCGAAAAATAAATTGTGCGACAGGTGCGACAACGACAGCAGTCGAAGAAGAAGATCGGGCCCAAAACAGAGAGATGCATCGTTTCAAGGGCCAGAAGAGAGTAGGATGCACTGCAAGAAGATCTCTTAAGAAAGCTTCAAAAATTGCAAGTCCCTTGAGGTTTAAGTCCTTTCAAAATATGGTACTTGCTGCTTAGGAAGAAATAATCACTTAAACACTGGCCTAAAATAAGAAAAAGTGTTCAAATAATATTAAATAACTTCAATACTTGAACCATACTTTCATATTTTGTTTGTAGTTGAGTCCTTAAAAATTAATGAAAAACTTGTAAATTTAGAAAAAATTTAAATCAGGACATTGAATCCCAAAAAAAAATATGTATTTGTGTTGTATGTATGTATGAAAAAAAACAAGAAAGGAAGCTAGCTTCGGCCAGCCGAAGCTTATATACCCTTGCAGATCATTCCTATTAATCACTAATTTTCCGATCGTTCCTATGGCAGCTATATGATATAGTCGTCCGATTTTGAAAAAATTTTATTCGAAATTCAGAATTAGATAAAAAATGGCATTTCCAAAAGTAGGAGGTTCTAGGTTCAAAAACACCCAAGATATAATTTTTTTTACATTTTTTTCCCCGATTATTCCTATGGGAGCTATATGATATAGTTGTCCGATCCGGCTCGTTCCGACTTATATACTACCTGCAATAGATAGAAGACTTTTGGGAAAGTTTTAGCCCGATAGCTTTAAAACTGAGAGACTAGTTTGCGTAGAAACGGACAGACAGACGGACGGACAGACGGACAGACGGACAGACGGACATGGCTAGATCGACTCGTCTAGTGATGCTGATCAAGAATATATATACTTTATAGGGTCGGAAACGTCTCCTTCACTGCGTTGCAAACTTCTGACTAAAATCATAATACCCTCTGCAAGGGTATAAATATGTATTTGTGTTGTATGTATGTATGTATTTTGTTTTGTTCTGTTCTATTTTTTTCCTCAGTGCAGCGAAACAATCGTAGCCGCAGGAAGCTTTTTGTGTGGGAGCGAAGCTTTAGCAGGGATTTCGGCCTTATGAGTCTGTTGTTTTTGGCGATTTTACAGCTGCAGCGTCGCCGATAATTGCCAAGCCATCTTACAAGGACCGAAAAGATGCAGATCAAGACCCACGGAGCAGCAGCTGTTACTTCCGCTCGAATGGATTGGAATGGAGAGCTGAGCCTGTAAGGGCTTCCAGTTCAATTGTCCATCGGCGGTCGAGATCCTTGGCGCATTCATCGATCCTTTTTCTAACTCTAATCCGGCAGACGAGCCGCAGACAGGGGATTTGGACTACCTGTACCTGTTTTGAGCCTGTTTTTCAGTCTGTTTTCGTTCGATATTTATTTTGATCCGCTGCGGTGATCTACATGCATGAGCGAACCCACGATCCTCCTTCGTGGCCTATTGAATTAATGTGCGGCATTAGGCGGACCAACAGGTTTGGCTGAAACCTTTTCGGGTAGCTACATACCAATGTCTGTATATATTGAGATTTTCTGAGTGAAGATCGCGAGGCGCGCTCACGTAGCTAATAGTGTCCTAAATAACAGGTGTGGAGTGATCGGTTCCACTAGGATCCTATCCTTGCCCCGTATTTCTGGTAGATCACGTAGCAATTTGATGAGGAATGAGGAATAAGTGTGATCCAAGATCTCTCGTCGTGGTACAGTTGAGTTCGGGTTCAGCGATATGTGGAGTGGTCGGGAGAAAAACAAGTAAACAGGGCCAAAGGCAGATGTTTGCATATCGCCAAAAGATCGGTCAGCATTTCTTCCTCTCTCTCAGCCGCTTCTTCTTGTTCAAATTTTGCATTTCGAAATGCAAACAGTAGAGGAACCAGATAAAAGCCGAAAGAAAAACAACATTTCGAGCACAATGGCCGAGGCGAAGACAAAAGGACACTGGTCCTGCACATCCTGCCGTGATTTACGGTCCCAAAAATGATCGATCTCGAGCGGAAAACAAATTTGCTTGCTTGCGGCTTAGTGCAAAAAAAGGACAATAGAAGGAGCACCAAAAAGGACCATCTCGATAGGAAGGTCCCTTTGCCCTCTCTACCATCGCATACCATTTTCATGAATCTTGCGCAAGAATGAATTTCACGACTCATTTGAGCCAAGGTGAAAGTATTTTTGATCGATCTCCTGCAATTTTCCATCTTGTCCACGGTGCAATGAAGTTGTTAACGCGAATAACCCTCCTCGGGCGGCCGCCTCATCCATTCCATCGATCGATGGTGTGCAAATTTGGCATGATCACCCATATGGGAGTGCGGCGATCTAAGCGCGGAATCTTCCAGTAGTGAGGCACTCAAGCATGCATTAAATCTTGATGGATTTGCACTGTCAGCAGGGGGATAATCGGGCGGATCAGCGGGAACTTGAACTTGCGAGCGGGGATTAAGAGAACTAAGAGATCACAGAGGGATTTGAGATAAATATAAAAGCATTACAGGGTAATTTATAGGTTTAGATATTTAGGATAGGATCTTCTTTTAAGCTAAGAGATCCTAAAACATATTTTATTTTATTATTCTTTCGATTTTATAAACAATATTTATGAATATACTAGAAAAGCCAAGGTGTCAATAAACTTGACCCTCGCTTAGAGGTGAAGAGAAGATCCCACTCCCACCTCCACTGATTCCCCCAATCCTCCCCTGATCTCCACAGATCTTCGTTGTTTTATGAGTGCTGATTTTGCTGTTTGCAGTGCGATCGCCTCTGTTTGTTCAATAAAAACAGATCGCAACTTAAGCTCGACAAAAATGTAACAGAAATACTGTTTGCAGTGGCTTGAAAACAAATCAAGCGATCGAAATGGGACGCAGAGTTCAAGATCTCGTTACAGAGGAGATCCTTTATTTTGGATCCACTCAAGGGCATCATCATTAAGCTAAAAAATGTTGAAATTTATGAAGATTTGCTCGCAAATTAAAATAAAGAGAAAATGCCGCTAACGATCTCTGGGCTTTTGTCTTTCGGACGGAGATTTAAAAACTTCCGGTTTTTACAAAATTCGATCGTCGTAATTTGATATGTTTATGCATTTCGGGGCGATTCGCATAAACTTGGCAAAAATAAGAGACAACAGCTGCCGGGGAGCTTTTCGGATGATCGCGATTCGCGATCATCGCATCTCGTCCTCCCCGCTTCCTTTTCATTATTTTCCTTTCCTTTTTTCGGCCTGTTACAATCGCAGACAATTAAGCGGAAATGCGATATGAGAAATGTTGCACTGCACCGGATTTAAATGAGAATGCACTCGGCGGTTCCAGAGCGGAGGCATAATTATGCCCACAAAGGCGCAGCCAACTGAGGCCTACCCAAATCAAAAACACAACAAGCCACCGAGGAAAAAGGAAGAGAATAAGAAAAAGGCCTAGGGATCAGGGACAAGGACAAGGACACGTTTGAGCATGAGGATAAGGGCAGGGCCAAGGACAGAAACTGGGAAAATCCAGCGTGAGAATCCATCAACGACGCAATTGAATCAGGGGGCAGGACTACGCAACAGATTTTTCTGGTATCCACCAGAAACAGCAACATGAATACACTCGGAAAAACTAACATCTAAAGGTTAAATAAACTTTTAACAATATAACATCATGTTGTATCGCTATTTTGCCAAAATAATATTTTTAAGCATCAAAACTATTTAACGTTATTATAACTTCCATTTAATTTAATCTAATAATTGTAAGAACTGAACCATATCCTTTTTCTTTTGTGTACCATCCTGCCACCGAACTACCCCATAAATGGAGATGCTGCAAGGGGGGAGGGAGGCGCAATAGAGCCACCCCATTTCCGCCCTTTCGGTGGCATTGTGCGTTGGGGTTGGGGTTGCATAAATTATACAAAACAATGCTAACACATATATGATTCAAGCAAGGATCAAATCGAAATGCGTAGTTCCTTTGATTGCTTTTCAAACTATGTTTTACGCGCTTTTAAGCGATTTTCGGTACAGTCTATCCAATCCGAGCAGTTGGTGAAGTACCAAGGTCTTCCAGTTGACGGTGTTTTGCACTTACACTGCAGGAAAAAAATCATTTAACTATCTCAGTTACTTTAGAATTTTCCTTTTAATCAGACAAAATGAAAATATGTTATGTTTTGACTAGGTACAAGTAAAAGTTAACTTATTAAGTTCTAAAGATTTATTTAGGCGCTTATAAAAAAATCGTGTAATATTAGAAAAATGAATACAAAAATTAATTCGATTTTTGCAGTGTAAAACTGTTGATTGCGGAGTAAAATATCCACCCCGAAATTGGGGTGATCTAAGAACCAGGTTTCAAGATGAGTAAGTCGCAATAAATGTACCAATTTCAGCTTTAGCCAGTTTTTGGGAAGGAGAAGCGAATGGAATGCGCAATTTAATATTTCCTATCCACAGACAACAGAAGGTCGAACGAAAGGATTATGCGCAGCCCGGGGAGGATGATTTCAATCTATCAAAAGAAGTGCGCATTTAAAATTCTCTCAGATAAAGTGACCTACAAAAATCCAGGATCGCGTACTTGATGGCACTCTAAAAACCTTAAGCTTACTTTATATGTAAACTAACAATATAAATAACAAGAAAGGAAGCTAGCTTCGGCCAGCCGAAGCTTATATACCCTTGCAGATCATTCCTAATCATCACTAATTTTCCGATCGTTCCTATGGCAGCTATATGATTTAGTTGTCCGATTTTGAAAAAATTTTATTCGAAATTCAGAATTAGATAAAAAATGGCATTTCCAAAAGTAGGAGGTTCTAGGTTCAAAAACTCCCAAGATATAATTTTTTTTACATTTTTTATCCCGATTATTCCTATGGGAGCTATATGATATAGTTGTCCGATCCGGCTCGTTCCGACTTATATACTACCTGCAATAGATATACAACTTTTGGGAAAGTTTTAGCCCGATAGCTTTAAAACTGAGAGACTAGTTTGCGTAGAAACAGACGGACAGACGGACGGACAGACGGACAGACGGACAGACGGACAGACGGACGGACAGACGGACAGACGGACATGGCTAGATCGACTCGTCTAGTCATGCTGATCAAGAATATATATACTTTATGGGGTCTGAAACGTCTCCTTCACTGCGTTGCAAACTTCTGACTGAAATCATAATACCCTCTGCAAGGGTATAAAAACGTTTTTATTTTACAATGATTTTCCCATTCGTATGTCTAACAGAAATTTTTTCTTTGCTGTATACATTTCTTCTGATTTATTCTTCAAAATCAAAGAAATAATTGGAAATAAGAAACTGTTTGACTTTAGAAATTTCCCAAAATTTCTTTCTCATAACAATTTAATTTGATTCGCATGGATCCGTCATAAGAAAAGGTAGTTATCACAAAAGCACTCGTTAGCCAAACACTTTTCACCTCATTTCGAAGGGTATTATGTGCCAAGGTCTTGGAATCTTCGATATTCGGGTGTTCCCTTGTTTGAATTTTTTGGGGTTGGCAGGGCAGATTTTCGAGGATATCGAGGAACAACAAAGGATACGGATAAGGGATCGTTTTGTGCGGCCCAAGGACAACGGGATCGAGTTCCAGTGCATGCCAGGACATGCCGGGGAAAGTTGAGAGCAAAACACAATGGGCGGCGGAATTATGAAATAATAATCAAGTAGGGCATAATCATAATGCCGTAACCTTGATGCGAAGGTAAACAATAATTAAGCTAGGCCAGGGGTTCGTCTATACAACAAAAAAGGGAATTCAACCTATGGAAAGGGATAGGTATCCTGGATGGGATCGCAATCACAAACGCACACGTGTTGCTTCCACCCGGACAGAGCTAATCTGCTGACGCATTCAGGACGCCTTGCTTTGGGATCTGGATGGGACATTCGAAATTGAGAACTCCTGGCAGCTGCTCTGGCCTCCTCGTCTTGATCTCCATCTTGGTCCTTGCTCGATTTCCCTGCGACTTGACTTGGCGAGCAGCTGCAGAAGCGATCGTTAAGCACACGTGCCAAGGTGAGTCAGCAGGAGCAGGATCTCCAGCAGGACCCGAATCGAAACAGGAGCAGAAGCGTTTATATCTGCAAAGCTATTATCCTGCTAGCAGAGGGCATTTTCAAAATTAACCCATTGAAAGTTTTGGGCAGAAAATTTAATCATTCAAGGATCAGTATTCCCTATTTCTAAGGTTAATAATTAATATCCTAAGTTAAGACTCCTAACAGATAAATAAATGAAATACTTTTACTTGAGATACTTTATACATAAGTTTAATTACTTCCTATAGAAAGGGTATTTACACGCATGCCCTCAATGGGTTAATTCGTAACCCGGCCGAGGATGTTTCCTTCCCGAGAAGCAGCTGCTGTTTTGTTGCGTGAGTCGATCACGACATTTATCTGTTCGGCGGCTGTTTTGTTTCCTTGCCATTTGCCATCTTGCCACATTGCCAGGACAATTGGCAGCGGCAACCAGTTTGCGCCCTAAGCTTGCGAGTCCTTTGTCCTCGCCAGAAAGCTGCCAGGCAACCAGATCAGAGATCCCAACCCAAGGAACCGAGGAACCCAACAACAGATGTTTTATGCTCGCGTTAAGGAACGTGTTTCCAAACATGATTTATGGCTCGGCCGCATTCGCGTTAGAGAGTGGATTGGAATCCTCCCGAAAAATAATAAGAGTCGGGGATCTTCTGTGGATCTTCGGAATGAAAGAGAGGGCCAGCAGAGCAGCCGCATCATTGTTCCCATTGACCAGCTGCCAGGGCGGCGTCTTGGTCTTGCTCTTGGGCTACCAGAGGGCCACGCCACCAAGAACCGGTCCCATACGATCCCATCTTTCCAGCTTTGTGTCGTTTTTATGGCGTGTTATGATTTCGTATTACAATTAGCCGGCACAAAAGGCGCACGGCTGCCTATTTCTGGGTTGTCAATTGTTTGCATTCTATAAAAACGAGGGCCCCATAAATTCGCCGACCATGGCAGCGCATTAAAACTGTCAAAATTGTGCAGTTAAGTAGACATTAGATTGGTTTTGAGTGCCGTGCCGACTGACTGACTGACTACTTCATTAGATGGTTTTATGATGATTCCTGATGAAAAGGCAACACTGACAAAATCATATAGTTCCAAGGGATATACAGGATAACCAGAACTAAAATATTCCATATAATCGAGTTGTAAACACTAATTTCCAAACGAACTGTTGTAAAATACAATATTTTTTATAAAATAAATTTCTAAGCTTAATCTAAATGCGAATTTCGATAGAGATGGGGGATTTATTAAAAGAACAATTAATGTTTAACAGAAAATCGCTTAATGATCATGTCTATCTAATAATCAATTTAATCTATGTGCATTTTGAAATTAAATATCAAATAATTTGCATTCTATTTTTTTTATTCATTTTTTTTTGTATTATTTAAATATGAAAAAGCCGTTCAAAATAATAGTATTTTTTAAAAATTGTTTGTAATTTTAATTAAACATTTATTTTTTTCCCTATTTCTTATTTCTCTCAGTGCATCTTGATCTCGATCAGTTTGGAATGGGACAGCGGCACACACCTCCCGGCAGCACTTAAGACAAATAACTTAAACACCTATCGACAGGAGCCGGCAGCAGGCACGTTTGCTTCCGAGCTAGACGCATTTTCAATTAGTTTTAAATCACAACTAATTGAATTCATTTCGGAGCTGGTCTCTGTATCCCGATCGCGATCGCCATCTAGGCAATCTTATCTTAACAGTTATGATGTCCGCGTGGCAGCCTGGCCGCCTGTTTTGGCATTCTTAGCCAAAATTTATTGACAAAATTTGCAACACAGATTCCGGGCTTTTGGGCGAAGGGAAAGCAAAACCAGGTGAGTCACAGGAGGAGGAAGCTGCATGACCAGTAGCCCAGTAGGCAGAACCTGCCGCTGTCTAATGTTTAATGGCACTCGGAAAAAACTTTTCAAAAATTTTTAAATTAATTCATTCGATATCCTTCTAAAATATTAATCAAAAAATTATTTTTGAAATTTTGGAAGTTTTCCTATAGATTATTTAGCTATATTTTATCTATTACCATTGTTATTGCATTTTTAAGAAGATTTTTTCTGGCACTTTAAAAAATTTGTATCTGAAATCCCCAAGAAAAATATGGGAATTACTTTATAATGTTCGTATTTTACTTTAAAAAAGTTAAAAATTCCTGGAAACTGCATTTTATTCTTATTTTCAAGTGGAGAGGATGGGTTGGGGGACCCACCTTCTGCCAGAATAGCTGCCGGCATATGTGAAATCTATGGTCGTGATGGCTGGCTACAGAGTCATAATAAATGGAGCACCCAACTCCACGTTGGCGGCGCATGCAAAAAAGATCGGTTAGATCGGGCGAAAGGCACCGATTGTCCAGAGATTGCTGGGACAAGTGGCGCTGCCTTAAAGTCGCCGTAAAGCAACGGCTAAAAATGGGAATCAGGAAGCATGAGTACTTGGACTTTCTTTTTCCAGTTGCTCCCTTTTTCTTTTTTGAAAGTCAAACGGTTGCCGCCCAGTGGCTTGACAAAAGGTGAATGCTGTGGGACTATATATCGATAACTGTTTTGGAAAATATTTCGAAAGGAAATTTCCTATATGTTTAAATTTCAGTTAATAATATTTAATTTATTATTTTAAAACAGATAAAATAAATAATTTTGAAATGTGTTTCTTAGGATGTGACATTTCATCTTTAACTTTTCTCATTTGTAAACACCTTCAAAACAGATAATTCAAAATCATCATATTTGGCGGTTCTTCAACAGCTGTTATTGCAAACAGAAAAAGGCAGGTTGGCAGTTCCTAAATTTGAAATCAGCTGATTTTGATTACCGAAAAACGAGTTGGCAGCTTCAATCGCTCTGCTGGTTCGAAGCGCATCAAATTAAAATCAATTAAATCCAATCAAAGCGCCCATATCGAAGCCCCAACTACAGTTCTGGACAGCAAAGAATCCTCCCGATAAGGCAGAAGATAAGATAAACCCCCCAAACTCCCCCACAGGTGACAAAAAGGTGATAAGAGAGCGGCGGCAAGAGACCGGTCAAAAATCGATTAGTAGCCAATTGCTAATTTGTTCACATATACAATGTATATTGTTTATAATCTCCAGACGACAGAATGTGGCGAACGCTCAGCGGAGTCGCACGAACAGGAAGCAACTTGAACTTCTGCAGGATGCGGGGACTTTCGGCTCTGGTTCAGGATAAGGCCTTGGTGGATGGGGTCTGGGTGGATTCGAGCAATGGAAAAGCCACCTTCGAGGTCCGGAATCCCGTCAATGGAGCGGTGATTGGAAAGGTTCCCAACATGACGGTCGACGATGCCCAAAAGGCCATAGACGCCGCCAAACAGGCCTACGAGTCCAAGGAGTGGCGATCCTTAACGGCCAAAGATCGGTCCAATCTGCTCAAGGTGAGTGCCGGGATCATTTCTTATCGCTACCATATATGAACTTCTCGAAAAAGACTAGTAAAACTAGTTTAGAAGCTGTATTTCATCATATGCCCAATAGAAACCACTAGAAACCTGAATATTAAGCTCTATATTCTCCATAAATTTGTATTCTAACTTTGTGATAGCGTAATACTCTTAAATTTAATAGATATTCAATGGAAAGCACTTTATCCCACTGATTTCCAGTTAGAAAAGTTCGACTGTAGGTCATTGTCACAATTTCTCTTGCTTTGTAGCTAACCCCTGCTAATCTTATCTAATCTCCCATTGCAGAAGTGGCACAAACTGATCGAGGAGCATTCGCAGGAGATAGCCGAGATTATGACAGCCGAGTCGGGCAAGCCGATCAACGAATCCAAGGGGGAGGTGGCCTACGGCAATGCCTTCGTCGAGTGGTTCGCCGAGGAGGCCCGTCGCGTCTACGGCGAGATTGTGCCCAGTGCTACGCCCAACCGGGAGATCATAGTGATGAAGCAGCCCATCGGAGTGGCGGCCCTGATTACTCCCTGGAACTTTCCGATGGCCATGATAACGCGCAAGGCGGGAGCCGCCCTGGCGGCCGGATGTACGGTGGTGGTGAAGCCCTCGGAGGACACTCCTCTCACCGCTCTGGCGGTGGCCAAGCTGGCAGTGGATGCAGGCATTCCGAAGGGCGTGATAAATGTGGTGACCACGAACAAGGCGGCTCCGATTGGCGATCTCTTCTGCAAGAGTCCCGACGTTAGGGGCATATCCTTCACAGGCTCCACGGAGGTGGGAAAACTACTGTTCCGCAACTCCGCCGATGGCATCAAGAGGATTTGCCTCGAACTGGGCGGCAATGCTCCGTTTATTGTCTTCGAATCGGCCAACATTGAAAAGGCGGTGGATGGAGCCATGGCCTCCAAGTTCCGGAACTGCGGACAGACCTGCGTTTCGGCCAACAGATTCTTCGTGCAGGACAGCGTCTACGATAAGTTTGTGGGACAGCTGAAGAAGCGCGTGGAGGCCCTGAAGATTGGCGATGGCCAGGGATGCGATGTGCAAATCGGACCTCTGATCAACGAAATGCAGTTCAAGAAAGTCAGCGGCTTTGTGGAGGATGCGCGAGCCAAGAAGGCGAACATTATCTTGGGTGGCAAGCCCTTGACTGACCACGGTGCCCTCTTCTACGCCCCCACAATAGTCACAGATGTGCCGCCCTCCGCTCAACTGTATTCGGAGGAGGTCTTCGGTCCGGTGGTCTCCATCATCCGTTTCCGCGACGAGGAGGAGGCGGTGAAGAAGGCCAACGATACGAGGAGAGGCCTGGCCGGGTATTTCTACAGCGAGAACCTGCAGCAGGTGTTCCGCGTGGCCAAGCGACTGGAGGTGGGCATGGTCGGCGTCAACGAGGGCATTATCTCAGCGGCAGAGGCGCCATTCGGCGGGGTCAAGGAGTCGGGAGTCGGACGGGAGGGCTCCAAGCACGGCATCGACGACTATGTGGACATCAAGTACATCTGCATGGGCAACCTCAAGTACGACTGAAGTCCAGCGGAGGAGTCTCTTCCAGTGCTTTCATTTGCTGTCTTCCACTAGAATGCGATTGTTAATTGTTTATAATTGTTGTAGAACAACACGCCGCTATTTTAATAAATGTGCACAAAACTAAAAATAAATAATTGTTTGGTTTACGTTTTTCAAAACACCCGCTTTTTTCTTATCGATTACTTTGGTCATCAATAATATTTATTGTTTATTGTTTGACAGTATAAGCTAATTGCTAAATTAAATGAAACTTTTATTCTGTTTTGTGCTAGTTGACATTTTAAGTGCGCGCCAAATGTGTATTTTCCAACACTAAAGCATAGCGGTATTGTTCAGTGCATGCAAAACGGTCATACTCTCCTCCGCCAGTTTTTCAGCGACTGGTATCACTTGGCTGTGCGAAAGAGACAGGAACAAAATTACAATGCCAAATGACAAAATTGTAAGTAAATTGTTGATAACAAATTGAAAAGTGCATATTATGTGATGGTGGGAAGAATGATGTGATTGTGCAGTGATTGCAGTGCAATTGGCCATCCGAGCGTCCACAAGTACACTTGAAAAAAGCCGGCAAACAAAGTCGGTTCCCCAGTTCGATGGCGTTTGTTGTTGTTGCCATTATATATGGCAAATATAATTAAAGAACGTTTTAGCCGGTAAAAGTGCTGAATAAAATAAGTGTGCCATCTATTTGGATGCTCTCCCGGAAGTGTACTACCGCCAGAAGTCCTAAAATAGGCCAATAAGTGCAGGCGGTGAAATTAAATGGTACCATGACTTGTAGATTTTCGATTGCAGTCTAGGCGAAAAAGTGGACAGAGGGGATTTGCGGGGTTTTTTGAAGACCCTTCCCGAAAACCCAAATAAATTATTAACTATTATTCGACAGTGAATGTCGCCCAGGGAAATGCATTTAAGTGCTGCACCTGGTAAATGCGGAAATAAAGACGTGTCTGGCCAATACAACTTTTCATTTTTGTAGGGGTTTTGCACTGAGAAAAATTTCTATACTGAGGTTTTACATTATTTTCGAAATTATGTTAAAAAAACATTTATTTTTATGAACTCGAAATGTGTGATTAAAAACTAATAAATAAAAATACAGGTAACAAAAACTGGAATAAAAAAATAAAAGGATACTTAAAAAAAATTTTTTTTTCTAAATATAGGAAATGCTTTTTATTCAGCTAGCTTTCTTTGAGCATTTTAATTAAAGTCCCATACAAACAAACGTACATATATCTGTTTTTTTTTGTTGATTTCAAATGTATCTCTTTTAACTATGCACTCATTTTGGCAACGAATTGCAATTGTTTTTATTGCGATGCCAACAAAAATTTCACAGTCAAGTTCGCGCCTTCATGACGTACAGTCCGAAACACTAAGCAAAAAGCCTTTCAGGCTTTGGTAGCTCATAGCTACACTTGACAACCCCCCGCCCAAGCCACCCACCACCCACCTCGACCACCCACCCAACCGCCCACCCCAGTGACCCGTCCAGAAAGTCCAGAAAATGGCCTGTGCACCACTGCTGCTCGAGCAATTCATCTACAAGAAGCGCAATTTCGCCTACGCCTTTGTGCGCCATCGTCTGTTTGTGTTATGCAAACAATCGGTTCGGCCAGAAATGCACTTATTCACCAGCCGAAATAAGTTAATATTTTTTATTCAATATTTTATATTTCAGCTAATTCGCGTTCAGTCGGCGGAGGGCATCAAACGCATCGAGATCTCGCCCAAGTCGAATCTGAAGCATCTCTATGACAGCGTTCAGAATGCCCTGAAGGTGGATGGATTTGGGCTCTTCAAGGAGCGCAACTTTCTCACAGAGCTGCAGGCCAGTGGCAGCCAGCTGGTGGGAACGTCCTTGAAGCATGGAGACATGGTCTACTTAAAACAGATGGCTGGCACATCGTCTCGCGTAAGTTAATCCTTTAGAATAGATCGTTTAAGAGACTAACACTGCATACTTCCACTGATTTCAGCGCACCAGTACGACTGTCCTGGAGAGTCAGTTGTTTAAGAGCAGTAGCAACAGCAACCCGAGCAGCGCTCGTCCATCCATCAATGTGGTCGAAGATGACGTGGACCAAACTCTGAGCAAGGCGGATGGCACCATCAAGCGCGAACGCGATAGCAAGCTGTAAGTGTTGGTTTTAAGATGTCGTTTGTAGCTAAAAACTTATTGAATTGTATTTATATTGCAGTTGCCATCACAATGCCAACGGCCGTTGCGTCCACTGCTCCGCCCTCGAACCCTACGATGAGTCCTACCTGAAGGAGCAGAACATCAAGCACTTGTCCTTCCACTCATACATACGCAAACAAACCTCCGGCATGGACCAGGGCAAGTACTTTGTCTTCGACGACATCAATTGCCGCATCAAGCCCGGCTGCCGCGAGCATCCGCCATGGCCCAAGGGCATCTGCTCCAAGTGCCAGCCGTCGGCCATAACGCTCAATCGTCAGACATATCGGCACGTGGATAACGTCATGTTCGAGAACACCAAGATCGTGGAGCGCTTCCTTAACTACTGGCGCACCACGGGCCATCAGCGCATGGGCTATCTTTATGGCACCTACGAGCAGCACACCGATGTCCCGCTGGGCATTCGGGCCAAGGTGGCGGCCATCTACGAGCCGCCGCAGGAGTCCACACGGGATTCGATCAACATTCAGCCGGATGAGGGAGCGGATGAGGTGGATGCCGTGGCCAGTGCGCTGGGACTGAAGAAGGTGAGCTATTATTACCAACTACTTTATATTACAACTGATATTTGTTTATTTCACAGATTGGTTGGATTTTCACTGATCTCATCACGGAAGATGCGAGTGTCGGCACTGTCAAACAGATCCGCGGCATCGAGTCGCACTTTATTACGGCCCAGGAGTGCATCACAGCCGGTGAACTGCAGAATCGCCACCCGAATCCGTGTAAATATGCCTCCAACGGTGTCTTTGGCTCAAAGTTCGTGACGATTTGTGTGACGGGTAGGATTCCGGCTAATGATGCTCTTAAAAAGATAAGTTAATTGAATTGTTTCCTTTCTTTAGGAGATAAAACCAAACAAGTGCACATGGAGGGCTATGCGGTCTCGGCACAGTGCATGGCCCTGGTGCGCGACAACTGTCTGATACCCACTAAGGATGCGCCCGAGCTGGGCTACGTGCGTGAGTCCACGGACAAGCAGTATGTTCCAGATGTCTTCTATAAGGTAAGTGTGGTTTGAACTCTATAAATTACCTTTGAGAAAGTGGGTTGTTACGGTCATGAATATGATATTCCCCCCGTAGAAGAAAAACCTGATTTTGAGCCATCAACCTTTATTGAATTACGTTCACATTGACACAGACAAATTCCATATATAGACATCAATTGGGGCTTATTTTGGTTACATGCAAAGAAAATCTGAGTTTTAATACCAGGCCAATTAAACGCTTTACATGAAACATCAAGAGGCTTACATTATCTTGAATTACAGTGAACTGTTTATTGAACAACTGAATTTTGTTTAGGTTCCTTTCTTCTCCTCGGTTTGTACTTCTCATCATTGCTCTGGGTTCTTCTTCGGTATTTCATTTCGCTTATCGTATATCTAGGACACTCAAACACATCGACTTTTGCTGACACTTAATTCTATTAATTTTATTTAATTTTTAACTGCTAAAGTACATTCTGAGCCCTTTGAGCAACTGCCAGCCAATCACAATTTTCATTCTTTATCTTTTTACTTGGCCCTAAATCTAATATTCAATTATTTGGCGAACTCACAGTTTCCGTTCTATCTAACGCATTTTCTAATGACGATATCCGATTTCGTTTTGATTTTCCTAAAACTTAAAACTAAAAGATGACATAACTAATTTCGTTCTTAAATGAAATATTAATTTCTGCTAAATTAAGTTGGAATTTTATGAAATTACTAAGATTGTTTTTACTTTAAATTCTTAAATTAAAATGTTAAATTTATAACTATTCTTTACCTTTTTTGATGCTTCTACCTCGGTTTCAATATACCGACTTGATTCCCTTAATTTATTTGTGGATGGCTTTTCTTGGCGTTCATTATTTTTTCCATCACAAAAAGAGCGTTAGTTATGATCACACAAAATGCATAAGTAGACATCGAAAAACTATCTTGGCTAACAGTTATATTTCTTATTGGTAACTGAATTGACCACATTTATTTATCAGCTGTTTTTTCCGATTTCACCTGTTTCACCAAGATTTCTTTTAAGTGGTTCCACATAACACCTTATAAATAGGAATATATATTATTTTTTGTTTGTTATTGTACTTAACTACATCCAGGTAACGTCGTAGCGCTCGAAACACATTGAAGTGTCCTTTTGTCCTTAAGCTCTACTTAATTTATTTGTCAAGATCGGTTACAGTTTCCACCTTGTCCATGAATTTGAAATATTTATAGGTCTTTGAAAGTCTTCTTTTTTTGTGTTATAAATAGCATCCAAAACATTTGTTTGACTTGTAAATTGTTTATAAAAATTCCTTGTACTGTGCTAAAAAAAAATTGGTTTCTGTTATTGACTATAAATTTATGCATTGTCAAAAAAAATGTTGACCTTTATTTGACGATTAAGAGTGGGTAGTTTATTTCTACAAAAATTCGTACCAAGATCAGTAGATTTGTAAAGATATAGATATCGGGGAGCGTTGTACATGCATTTATATTCAAAGTGTGTGGGAGCTAGGTTAGTGTTTGTTTGATCTTAAAGGGGACTTGGCTGAGGGATCTGCTTATCGGTTAGCTTGGTACTCGCCACAATTCCGGATGATGCTTCTAAGCGCCGGCCGTCCCAGCGCATTGCCACTGGCTGCAATTCGGTCCACCAACTCGATGCCTTGGAGGATGAATCCGAAGATGGCCGTGAAGGAGCGCATCTCGTTGAGGACCAGCCGGAACTGGCTGCCCACGAACCCACTCCTGTCCTGTCGCCGCTGTCCCCTTCGCATGCCAACCGTTCCCCGGTGTGCCGGCAATCCCGTATCGTCGGGCAGGAAATACCGATTGTCGAAGGCCGAGTGGCCCCCCCGGCCGTTGTGCGACTCGAAGTCGCCGGTGATGATGCTCTCGCCTCCCCAGGCCTGGAAGACGGAACAGCCCCGATAGCCATAGCCCCGATCATGGCGCACCAGAGCCCCAAAGTTCTCCGCCATCCGGGGGGCAGCATCCGATCTCACCTCGATTAGTACCCGTCCGGCCAGTTCGCCTGCTATTTCCATGTCCAGAAAGTAGATGGGATAACAGTGAACGGAGGGCTGGCGCACAATGCTTACCGGGGAACTGGAAGCGCCGTCCTGGTAAAGATGATCCTGGCTCTGCTGCTGCTGCTGCTGCTGCTGATGTCGGTGCCATTGCTCCTCCCAGTTGACCCAGGATACGTCCGGCTGGAACAGTTGATAGGTGGCCGTCTGTAGATGCGGCGGCTGCTGCTGCTGCTGCTCGTGGTCCTGCTGCATCTGCCATCGCTGCTGCTGCGCCTGCCACTCCATCTCGCGATACTGCTGCACCATTCTGTAGTGATCCATGTCCAGAACATATGTGTGGATCTGCTGCTGCTGCTGCTGCGGATCCGTGGAGATGCTATTGCTGCTGCTGCTCGGCGAGGAGGAGGAGCCGTGTGATCCATCGTCCGCGAGACGGTTCAATGCCACATTCTGATCCCGTTCGACCTGCTGCATGTACATCCTGGCCTCGAGCTCCCGCTGATAGTGGGTGAAGTGCGGTGGCACCACCGCTCGCCGCGATTGCGGCAGCAACTCGGCCTCCGGCGGTGGAGTCCTGGACCGCGGAGGAATCATTTGGCGCTGCACTTCGTTCCAGTAGGCAAACACACAGTAGTTGGTGAGGATGAGTGCCCGCGGTGGCTCCACATTGGCTGGGATGGCACCCGGACGAGGATTGCTACGCAGCTGCAGGATTCTATCGTTCAGATGATCGAAATCCAGGACCTGCATGCCGTTCTCCTGGACTGCGGCCCGCATGCGGCAGTGGAAGTGCACCTCCACCAACTGGCCCTCGAAACGGCGCCGCTGTTTGGCCAGCTGGCCGAGCAGCTGCATCATATCGGCTCCCGTGAGACTGCCGGCGGCCCGATTGAGATCCAGTTCGGCGCGCCGCTGCCAACCCGTCATCATGGCGGCCACCAAGCTGGGCTGATGCTCCAGCATCACGCGCTTCACATGCAACTGCACCTGGAAGCAGGCTTCGGAGAGGTCGCGGAACAAGTCCATCTCGCGGGCGGCCAACTCGGTGGTCTGGATGGCCGTGCGCTTCATCTTGGCCAGCTCCGAGCCGAGCAGCTGGCGCAGGAGGTCCTGGTAGTCCAGCTGGCGGATCAGGCGATGCTCCTGGTGCATTGGGACATCCGAGCAGGCGCGGCACAGCAGGCGCTGGCAAGTCTGACACCAGGTAGAGTTTGGCATGGCATGGATGAAGCAGTGCTCGGCGCTGCTGGCCAAAAAGCGGTCCACGCAGATCTCGTCCAACCAGTTCTCCGAGGTGGACTCCTCAGCGATGGACTCCTCCTCAATGCCGCTGGTGCCGCCGCCGTTTCTCTTGGAGAAGTCCAACATGGCACGGCCCAAAACCAAAGCAGGCAGCTCGCCGAGCAGATACACGATGGCCGTGGATTCCGGCAGCTTCTGGCCACTCAAGTGGGTGCAAACCCCGCACAGAGGGCAGATGCACTCGGCCGAGTCGGGAATGGTGCTGCTGGACACGCACTCATCGCAGAGGCTGTGCTGGCAGAGCAGCTCCCTGGGCAGCAGGCCGGTGGCCAGGTCGTAGGAACGACGGCACAGGCCGCAGCTCAGCAGCGATTCCAGCTCCTTCGGCACCTGGATGGGCGACTCCATTTTTTGTCCGTACTAAAAAATAGAAAATTCGACCTAAATTATTTTGTTTTCTGAGTGAAACTGTTCGTTAGGTGTTCCTACTCCTGTGAATGTACTTTTATGTCGGGAGATGTTGTACAACTGACATTTGGCAAACCATTTTGCATGGAGTTCTATGATTAGACTTTCAAAAACAGAAGTTGTGTTTAAAATATTAAATTATAAATTAGTAACTCTTTTATAATATTTAAACATTGAGAAACGCACTGAATCAGCGATCTAAGTGGTCTTAAATTTTAAATAGATTTTCTAAACAAGCAAAAATAGTCAGAAGATGAGTTTAATATATTATATTATAAGTTACTAACTCTTTTATAATATTTAAACCTTGAGAAACGCTCTAAATCAGCGGTCTAAGTGGTCTTAAATTTTAAATAGATTTTCTAAACAAGCAAAAATAGTCTCCATAAACAATTCCCGTTTAATTTGCGGTCTCACACAAATCATCAACAGATATCTTCAACTTTGTTTGCACTTGACTCGAGCGGCTTATGCACAATAAATAAATAACCAAATTAAACGAAATAGAAAAGTTCTTGATTCATCAGAAATCCATTCCCAAAACAAATAAGTAAGGAATCGTTTCAAAAGGTCAAACTTCAAAATCTTTGATTTGGATGGCCCCATTTTTAAGTAATTTTTCCTGGGATTCATTTTCTTGACTCTTGATTTTTAATCCACAAAAAAACGTTGTAAATTTTCAAATTGTTTATACTTTGAGTTGATTGTGATTAACCTTTCACTCGCACCTTCTTCAGAAGAATCTCCTACCATTTCTTGTTAGTTGGCCTAATTCTTTTGGTGCGACCCTTGAGAAAGTTTTTTCGCCGTGTGGCATTTATTGGGACTTTGTTCTAAGCTGTGTAATCAAAGTTTTTGTTTGGGGCAGGAAACCCCAATTTAATGTGTAACAAGCGGTCTGGGGGTCAAGTGAACGCGGCCATGGCAACGCACAGAAGTCTGAAGTCTGGCCAAGGGAAATAGCATCATATTCGCATTCGGAGAACATTGTTGACCAAAAGCCAAAACTTTGTGGGCCAGGAACATGCGTGTTCTATTTGTGTTTCACAGTACAAATAGCCTGGAACTAGGTTAAACAAATTAATTAATATTCAATCGAAGTAATTGCGACTGCTGTTTAAGACCGATTTCGCTACAAATGACTGTTCTGATTGGATCAATTTGGGATCTTTAGTTTAGTTTGCTTATAAATCGTTTGGAAGTGGATTTTAATACCACTCCTCTCTTTAATTTGATATCATATAATGATTTTTGTCGTTTTAAAATACAGAATATTCAAAAGGTAGTATACAAATTATATTAATTTCGTGTCATAATATATGAAAAATTGTGCACATAAAAACTGTACCAATTTAAAGGAACTCCCATATCACATGTCGAATTAAGACCCTTTTTTCAGGGCGATTTGTCCGGCTTGCAGAGCAAACACAAAAAACTGCTGGCAAACATTGTTGATAAATGGAGCCCTGAAGTGACCTTCTGCTGGTTTTTTTTTTCGCTTTTTGTTATGATGTTGCAGTACACCTGCTCAAACTGAAGGCTTCAAACGTTTCGGTTTCTTTTTTTCCATCTCGGATTCTATTTTCTTCCGTGCGATTGAACAGCGAGAAACACGTTTCTGGCATTCCTTACGCCTATTTTGGTTTCTGTTTATTATTCACTTTTGGTTGAATGTTTGCCAGTTACTTTCCCTACGTTTCCTTCCCCCTTTTCCCTGCAATTATGCAAATGTTTTAAGCTGTCTGCGAATTCAGCAATTACAGGGGGAAGTACTTTTTGCATATGGCACACAAAATGTTGCCTACTTTTTTGAGGTCTTTTTCGGTGGGGGATCTATCTTTGTTTCACACTTTATGCCATCGAAGCAAATGCTTAAATTGAACACATAAATTCCTTGGAAGACTGGCATAAATACATATTTATGGCATTTATTTATGTTTTGTATGCCAGGCAACTTGTGTTTTGCATAAAAAATGTACGAAATGTGCGCGAATTCGTTTCGGTAATTGTTTACATCGCCGGGAAATTAAGTTGACAATGGACCCAGCACTCTATTCATGACAATTGTTGATGAGCCGAGGCAGTTGTGTGTTTTGAAATAGGGAAAAGGCGGGAAAAGCGGGGAAAGCCAGTGAAAGTCAGTGAAAGTCCGGGCGAGACAATGACAGATTTCCGTTGTCGTTTATTTGCTTTCGGGCGGCAAGTCTACAATAAATTAACCGCTCGACGTCTATCTGTCTCTCAGTATTATTCAGGCTTAAGTCACATTTAGCCACGTTTACACCCAGTCGACACCTTGAATGTCTTAATTAGAGCGCCTGACAAATGTTTTTGTTAAATTCTCGTTCTTGAGGTCAATTCCGCAGGCGGAGTAATTGTTCCTCTGTTTTTTTCTTACTGCTTTTATAAGCCTGCGTAATTGGATAACTTTTTGTGAAACTTACTTGCTGTCGAATGTCAATTGTGGGAGATGTGACAAAGTGGTAATTAATGAGGATAAAAAGGGTGAACGAGTGGACGTATTAAAAGTCTATTTATACCTTTCACGTGGGTTCATAATCTACACGCTTAAATCTGCTTTGGTATAATATAAGTAATTCTGCAATTATATCTGTGCGTTGAGAAAGGGGGATTTAAGGATTTAAAATTGACAATAGATCAAATTGATATGTATGTGCAGGTTAATTCAATATTTTCATATCATTTTGATATGTTTATCTTATTTTTCAGTATTTGTTCAAAAAATACTTAATTAGGTATTTTTAAACCGTATTTTTATAACTTGTAAAATGATAAAATATCAAGTTGATATGTTTGAATCATTAATTTGACATTAATTTGCTTTTTATTGATATGAAATAAGGTAGAAATGATCCTTTTTCATATCTTTATTTTTCTGTGTACTACAATTAGCAATTCAACTGTTTAATTTGTATATTCACACGAACAATTTCCTATTCTCTCTGATTTATTTATCCAAAATTTCCGACCTTTTTAACAGGCCTGTTGCACATTTTGATGTTTGTCGCTTTTTTTCGCCCTGGGGATTGTACTGAAATCGCCTTTTGTCTGGGTTCCTACTTATTTATCACACATGTCGAATCCTTTCGTTTAGCACATGCAATTCCCAAATGAAATTAAAAGTTTTGCACGCCAGTAAAAGCTTTCGGCTTATGTTTTATGCAATGGACAGCCGCCTGAGTGAATTGGCTTAATGAATTCCCAGTAATTTTAAATGTAAGTTAGGTTGGCCAGCTTTCATTCGCCAGGTTAAGCGGAAAACTACTATTAGGATTTGAGTATTTAAGGTTTGAAACCATTTCGGATACAGATGCATGTGTTCCGGACTTTAACGTACTTGTCCCTCTGAATTATTCAGAATTTCCAATGTCTGCTCAATCAATTTTCACAACTGCGTCAGCGAATTCAGGCCAAGCATTTGGCTTAAAATCATAAAAAGTGGCGAAGGCAAATCTGCAAATCGATAAGCAATTTGTGGCCTGGTTCGTTTTAGCATTACTTTGGCCCACTTCCTTCTCCTTGGGCTCATTGTCAGTGCCATTGGCCATTGGACATTGGACTTTGGACATTGGCCTGGCTTTTCGCTTTTATGCCGGGCAATAAAAATTTATTGCGTGCCTGTGTGTCACCTTCGATGGACGGGATGGCAAGCAGGAGGTCTCTATTTCTGGCCGGACCTTACCGCAAATTCCCCCTTGCTAATTGCCATAAGCGGACCAGGGCCAAGAAAATAATTGCTTCCCCCCGTTTTAATGGCAGTGCAAACGTGCTGAGAATTTCCCAGCCATATGGCGAAGTGTGCGATTCATATTTGCAAGGGAGCCGATGGACTTTATTTGAATAACCGGGTGCTGAGTTTCTTTTGGGTTCAATTTCAACTTTTTACTTCCCAGCATTTTGTGGATAGTTTTCCAAGGACACAGGCAATTACAGCTGAATTGGTTATTATAAAATTGCATTTTAATTGACCAAATAATAACATCTGGTCTAAAGAGAATTCGCTTTTAATTTTTTGTAATATCTCTTGTTGAATTTGATTTTAAATTTTCCATTTTATTAATGCATAGAATAATGTTAACACAAGAATTCATGTGAAGAGAGCATATGAAAATCACGATGGCAAGAAAATTGGTTTCCCGGAAGTCGTTCGAAATAGATCAAAGAATCTGAACAAAAAGCTAGGACATTATCTTAACAAGACACTTTTACAGGGAGCGGGAAAACAAGTCCTTGCCATCTGGAATCAGAAATCATTTGGACAATTTAATAAACGTGTAAGATTAGTAGTTAAAGTTTCTCAGCTTTCACACACGCCACATATGAGGGTTACTACTCGCAGTTGACAAATAATTAGCATACTTTTGCGGGGGAAAGTCCAAAAGCTCTCCTGCCAGACTTCAATCATGCAAATTAACCTTCAGCATGTCAAATCATGGGCTAATCAAAGCGAAACTTTGATGGATGCGAAATGGAATGTGGCGAATCTCTGACAAATAAGTGTGGCTGAAGGTCTGCATCCGCTGAGATATGATAAAGAATCTACTGATTAAATAATATTTGAGGCAAAAGACATAAGATTGGGATTGTAAGAGACAGTTGTCTAAAGAAACAATTTAATTTATATATTTTTTTATTTAATAAAATAAGGACAGGATAATAACAATAACAGTGTATAAAATAATTAAAATTATTTTAATAGTTTTCATTTTATTTTTTATATATTTTTTTGTTTTTAAAAGTATTTTATTTTTATAATTAAAAATCTCGAAAACTCTTAAATCTTACCATAAGTAGGTTTTATTCCTCAAAATTCAGGGTTATTAAATATATTTCATATTAAATGTTTCACTTTAAAATCCACAGGAACTTGATTGTTTTCAATTGTTATTGTTTTGTTTCTACCTTGAAAATGCATCAAAAAATATTGAAACTTTCGGTTTCTATTGTTTTGAGATTTGTACACTTGCACTTTCGCTACTTTTGGGTGCACTTGCAGGAGGTGAAAGCTTTGAATATTTTACTCTCACTCCTTGGACTGATTTTCTTCTTAATGTTCGCTGCTGGTAGTTTGTTCTTCTGCTGCCCCACAGCCTGTTTTTGCTCCTTATTTGGCTGCCCTTCCTGCTGCGATTGGGCCAAGTCCTCGGACTGCTGTTGCTGCTTCTGCTGTTGCTGTTGCTGCTGCTGCTGCTGCTGCTCGTGTTGCTGCTGTATCTGTTGCTGGTGCTGCTGCAGTAGCTGTTGCTGTTGCAGACGCGATTTGAATGCTGCATTGCTAAGCTGCCAGCTGCTGGAGGAGGCTCTCAGCGGCGATGGCTTCGTGTGCTGCTGCTGGTAGCTTGGGGCCGCACTGGCCAATCCCGCCGAGCTCTCGGCGCTGTTGGACGAGAGCGTCGAGGAGGCTACCGCCGTCCAGAACATGGTGACCTGGCTGGCTAATGGCTCTGAGCATCGGATGGAACGCCTCCTTCAGGCCAGGCATGTTAGCCAAACGAAAAAAGCCAGTTGATGGGTACTCGAAACACAAATAACCACGGATAACGCGTGCCGTTCGACTTTCAGCGCAGCTCGTCCTGCCCGTTTCGCGATTTGTTGGCAAATGCAGCCTCGGCTCGCCAGGAGGTGGCTTTTATAGTCGGCGAGCTGGGAGAGAGCTTGCAAAGCTCCGGGTGTCCTGGCATCTCTCTTCGTCGTGCCTTCCAATGTCCAATGTCAATGTCAAGCTGTTTTTCCTCTCGCTTAACCGTCTTTTTATGCTCCACAGGGCATGCAAGTAATTTTGATTTCTGGCCTGCAACTCTGCAACCTACTTTTCCATTTTGGTTTCTGCAATTGGGCTGCAATTAGATTGTTAAGTCAATTGAAATGCAATCGGGTTTTACCTTTCAGGAAATATTTATGTTTTGCTTAGAATGTCAAAAGTCAGTTGGTTCTAATTATTCATATCAAATTGTATAAACCCTAACCAAAATGTATAAAATATCTTAAAATTACAGTCTATTCAAGGAAGCTTAAACAATGTTTTCCTAGACGCATTATCTAGTCTTTTCTTAGTTATACCATGTAAATTCTTAGAAAATTTTTTCGCGAATTTCTGGGGTAAGTCCCCTAACCTAGAGTATTACCCCTCCATTTCCCATTCTTTCTTTTTTTTTTAATACTCTAAAAGAGGAAAAAAGGAAAGAACTTGATGGTCAGCCAATAGTTCTATTGTTCTCTAGTTGTGATGAACTCCAAACACAATGGCTGCAATTTCTTCCAATAAATTGCAAAGGTCTTAAAAATCTCATCCGGTGTATGAAATATTTAAAAATGACAGCTTCATATTTCTACAGACTGAATTTTCCACTATTTTCATAGATTTCAAGTCAAATCTACTTTGGACAGTATTATTTGCACACCAGGTGGAAATTCATTGTCACATGTAGGAGATTCTTTGGAAAACTTCTGACTACTGGCTTTTAATTTCAGTTTATTTTATTGTCCACACATTTTGGAAACTAGTTCCAGATTTTCATTACAAAATTATTGATTGATTTGAAGCTAGTGTCGGCTGGTCTTTGGTGATAAGCTCAAAACGCAATGGCTTCAATTTGCAGGTCCAGTAGATTTGCATTGTCTCGAAAATCCCATCTGATGTATGAGATATTTGAAAATGATAGCTGGTTTGTGTTACAAAATTTATAATTGATTCGAAGCTTGTTTCGTCTGCTCTTTGATGATAAACTCTAGAGACAATGCACTTAACTAGCTTACCCCTTTAAAATCCCAGTCCATTGACAACTTGAGTGACAAAATACAGACACATCCTTTGAAAATTGTGCATTAGAGAAACTTTGATGCAATTTAATGGGAAGCTGCAAACTTGATTTTCCACCGCTGACGCAAACGGAAGCGGAAATTTGTAATGCAACAAGTTTTGAGTGGCTCTGGTAGTTTAACATGGTTAAACGAGCAGAGGGTCCTCGTCCAATATCCTGCCCAACCTCTATTATGTACGTTCATTGATTTTGTTTGACCAGCTCCTGCTCCACCAGGTATTCCGCCACCTGCCGCCGAGTTGTGTGCATATTCTGGGCTCCTCGGAGCTAATTAACTTATGTGTACGGCATGTGATGCGTGATATTTCGTTCCATTCGAATGCACTGGCATCGAACGGGGGACTCCTCCGCGGTTTAAGCGCCCCCATTTAGGACGCCCACAGCTGGAGTTAATTGCGTTTGTCGCGGAGCTGAAATCATAGAGCCAGAGAGGCGTGGCATGTCCAGGCACCGAATATTTGGTTAACGAAACTGTAGCACACAGATTCTCCGTAGGAGTTGATGCAAATGCACTCTGACAGACGCCCACGTGGACTGCTGGCATTTCCAAATGAATCATGATTCATGATTCATGACATGGAAACTTTCATTTCAATTTTGCAAAATTAAAGGTCAAGACTGCGTGTGTTCAATTGTCAAAAACATTTATTGTAATCAATTTACATATGTTGATATGGCATATACTGCATACAAAGTACTACCGTTGTTCAATAGCGTTGCTCATAAGGGGATTCCCGGAACCAAACTTCTTTTCAGCAGTTTCTTGCTACTGGCTTTTCTGGCTTACTCCTACTTGATAGTCTGTCTTGAGTGGGGGATAAAGCGACCCTGACTGTCCAAGACCAAAGACAAGTGCCGCCGGCCTTGATAGATGATGGAGCAAGGTCATTGTCGAGCTAACAGGTTGCCCCACAGCGAGCTTTTAGAGCGGCGGAAGAAAGAGAGAGAGAAATGGGGCGCCAGAAAAAGAGAGCAAATCAGACGTCAGCAAATGTGTTTTTTGCCTTACTTTCTGGCCCCAGATGCGATGTAGGTCACTGGGCCAAGACTGGCTGGACTAATCTTGGCTAAACCGTCAATAACCTGTTATCCCCCGTCTTTTTGAATCCCCTCCCCCCAGGAAAAGGACCAGTACGGCAACGAGGTTCAGCGACTGGCTCGCCCCCTGCCCGTGGAGTATCTGCTGGTGGATGTGCCCGCCTCGACGCCCCTGCAGCCCATCTACACCTTCACCGAGTACGACAAGCGCCAGCAGTTCCCCATCGAGAACCGCTACATCGACGGCCACCTGCAGGACTTCAACGCCCTGAGCTGCTACCTGTCCGCCTGGGGCGACGAGGAGTTCCTCGAGGCCATCTCCGACTTCCACCTGCTGGTCTACCTGTACAAGATGGACATGCTGCCGCTGCGCCAGCACATGGGTCCGCTGCTGGAGGCGGTGCGCACCAAGAACCCCAACCAGGCGGCCCAGTTCAAGGTCGAGGATGTGTGGAAGCTGCTCGAGTCGCTTATCCAGGCCAGTTCCGGCGGCAGTGGGTGAGTGTTCAGGGACCTTTTCCCTTTGCACAATATATCTGTTGCATTTATCTAATTGAATGATTTCCTGTTCTCTCACTTTAGGGGAACCACCAGCTATCCCAGCGGAGGGGCATCGGCCAGTGCCGGAGCCTCGGGCTCGGAGGCCATGGACCTGGACGCCAACACCTGGACGTGCAACCACTGCACCTTCATCAACCGCGGCGAGCTCACATCCTGCGAGATCTGCTCGCTACCGAGATAAGAATCCCAAACAGACGAAAATTCCACGATTCGCAGCAGCCTAGATGAACCATTCGAAATTCCGGTGTAAAACAAACTAAAGATTCAATCATACTTACTTATAGCAGCGGCTGAAGGACATGGGTGTCCCTGTCCCTGTCCCTGTCCCTCCCCTCACACACACATACACATGCACACTTAGAGGCGCACGGACAGACACAAACACACGCCGCGGTTCGTGCGAATGTCGCGCATTCTCTATATGTAATCCTTGTGTAAGAATTTTATAAAATAAAACAAAAAGAAGGAAGGAAAATTTAATTTATTTTTAAATATACTTCAATTGTTGTGCACATGCTTTGTGTTTTTTTTTTATTTTAGTTTTAAACAATTTGGTTTTATAAGTTTAGCCGGTCTCACAGGATATATTGGTAGAAAAGGACAAGGCATTGGAGGCCAGACCGTTTGGGTTTGTTGGTAATAGTGGATCCCAGAGGACACGTGGAAATCCATCAGGAGATCCCGCAGGTTGGTAAACAGGAGGTAGCTATTTAAATATAAAGATTTACATAATATTTGGTTGATTAATTGAAGTCGCTTTGAACTAGAAATAATAAAATAAATACATAAATGGTCCTTTTCCACACTTTGTGGTCTTTCTCTTAAGGCGCCTACCTCACTGATCCGAAAAATTCGCTCTTAATGTTCTGTTTGATAATCTACTTCTTCTGACTATCCAACACCTTTAGTTCTCTTAACGCCTTTTGCATTTGTTGTTTTGAATATTATATTTTTTTTATTTGAAAAAGAATTTCATATATTCAATTATCAATTTAGGAAAAATAACAAATGTGAACCGTGAATTATTAAAATATTATTTTTCAAAAGTACTACGGGATTTCAAAGTTTGGAAGACCTTGTCGGGGCCTTGAAAACTTCTTTCCACAATTATAATGATCTTTGCAAGAGAGAACTTTCAGAGAACACGAGAAAACTACGTCAACAATGTAAAAGCGAAAGATTTTAGTCTGTATCAAAATTTCGTGTGAAATAGAACAAACATTCCCCATTTGGCAAAAGCTATAACAAATTTTAACTCAAAATTCGAAAATTTTAAATATTGGATTAGCTGATTTTAATACAATGGCGCTTCGTCTTACAACTTTTGCCTTCCGAAGGCGCGCTCCTTTATTACTCGTGCCAAAGGTGAGCCATTGAAAGATAAGCTTATTCACGGGATAATCTTGCTTTATCGACCCGATCCTTAGCTGCAACCTCCACCATCAACCCGCACTTTATTAGTTAGAAGTAAGTGTCAGATTAAAGAGAATCCAAGTCAGGACAGCTTATTATAACACCCATTTCCTTTGTAGAGAATCTGGTACCGCTTATAGATGATGATCCTTGTGTGTTCTCGAAGAAAGCCCTTTTGCATCATTGGGGGGTAAGTGCATGATATTGAGAAATCGGAGACCCCTTCCCAAAACTTACCATGATTGCTATTAATCTGTAATCGGAATCTATAAAAGGTGTATACTTGTATGCTTACTTTAGGTGCCTCTAGCAGACTTTTGGAGCAGTTCTAAGTAGGATAGACCTAAATAAGGTTATTCAGTGCAAAATGTAAAATCAAATTCTTAATTAGTGTATTTGTAGAAAAAAGTAGAACTAAAGGCCAATTATATCAAACTAGCTACGCGCAAGATTCATAGATACAAAATTATAAGAGAAGTGTTGGGTGTGGAAATGCACGGAAATTAAGTTGGTTGAAACTACAGAGCAAATTATTTTATGTGAAACATTTATTGTGGTATATATGTATATAGTATATATATATAATTAATTATATTAATACGCTGCAACATTTAAGATGAGTTCGGTTTGAGTTTCGTGTGGGTCAAACAGCAAATTTTTACGCAAATTCTAGTGTACTCAATACCAACTGATGTCTGATGTCTGTCTTTTTGTGTGAATGAGTGTGCATGTATGTACTACGGTCTAATCAAATCTATACGTTATCTATGAATACTTTATATAATATTTAAGTTTCAATAATATATTTATACGGCATAAGAAGCTAAGGGCAACCAACTTTCGGAACAGCATTTCGAAAACCTATCGAAATCCGTCACAGTTTTCGATGGTTTTTGTATATAATTTTGTATTGCACAAACACTTGCAACGTAAAACATTTAATTCTTTTTTTATATTTTAATATATGCTACTGTTTTGGTTTTTTCTTAGATCGACCAACACAACAACACAGTGTGCATTGGTGTATCAATAAATTGGTTCATCTTTCAACTCAGCGCTTAGGGTTCTAGTGTTAGCTTTTTGGGTCACCATTTTAATGTTCAAGATCGCGCTTACGGTAGCAGACCTTTAAAATACAAATATATATTTAATTATACGTTTCTATTTCTTGAGTTTGCCTCAACATTAACACATCAGTATCAAAGTTATATATTGCTTATATGTTCTCCTCGCTCTGACTATCTGACTATCTACCTATAATATCTGACTGTTAATTGTTGAATCATATGATTTACCTTTCGCTCAGAGGATACTCTATAGCAAACTTTGAGTTCACACAAAAAGGGTATTGTCGCATATGTATTTTCTTAAAAAGAGTTTACTTGTGATTTCGCTTGGTGATCATTGATTTTAATTAAGATATCTTTGTATATCAAAAACCATGCTTTGCCTTCTGTGTGTCTAAGCCTAAGATAAAGCAACAACTAAAGTTGATCAAAAAGTAGAATTGGATACCACTTGTTTATTTATGTACAAATCAGAATGATTGAAATAAAAATACTGCAATTACAGCACTAAAAGCATGAGTATCATACACTAGAACCGAAAATAAAAACCAAAAGAGATTGGATATCCTTGTATAACAGAAAATCAAAAGTCGACATTACCGACTTACAACCGGCACTCAACATTTTTATGTGACATAATTCAGAATTTACAGTGTGAACAAAGTTGATTAAATGAATTTTAAATGGTAGTTATGTGGAATCGGAAAAAAAATATATTTTATAACTATTTTAAAATTGAATAAAATAGATTTGTTGTGGGCCAACCTAATGTATATAAAAATAAAAATGAGCACCGGGAATAATCTAAAAAAAAACAAATTATGATAACTACTGATAATAAAGTGAATTTGTATGTAATCAATGTCGATATTACTAAATGTCAATCATTTACCATTACTTTTACTTTTACGATTACGTGGTACCAAGTTCGAAACGAAGAGTACGTTATACGAGTACATTTTACAAAGTCTAATATGACGGTGGTTTCTAATTCAACTATAAACTAATTAGTACCATACGAATGTACGAGTATATATAGGTATATATAATTACAGCTAGTCTTACGCTAAACATTAACAATACAATATGTTGTACAGACACTTCATTTTTGTTGTGCATTATACAGGAGAAAATTATTTCGTGCAAACTACTTTCAAATTACAAACATACTTTTCCAGATTTTATTTTACTCGTACTCCATTAAATTTAAATCAAATACAAAGGTTCTATTTGTAAAATTTTCTTTCACATTTCATTTATTCGTTTCAATTCAATTCAAAAAAGGGTTTATGCCAAGAAGTATTTCAATAGGAAATTACACAAAGGGTTCACAATATATTTTTTTATCAGCAATTTCTTTGATTTTTCTCGGTTTGGATTTTGGGGATTTTGGGCTAAAAGAGTAAATACCGTTTACATATCCTTTGTATATATCGAAAGAATTATATATTGTGTTTCAGAATATATGTTGGTGTCTAAACATCGCTACAAGTATAGAGCGAGAAATAGAGCGACAGCAGTTACATGTTACAGTTACAAGATACAGGGTGTTGTATATAATATATCCGTTTCTCGTTACAGGCTAAACAAATAATAAGCATTTCGTAAAGAAATGTATGTAAGCTTGGCTGTTACAATAGAACTGCATACTGTCTGATCTATGGATACGTTTCTGAGCCCAAGCCAAGCTCAATTCAAAGGGTTTCATACTGGTTTGCTTATGGCCTAAAAGTTATATCGTTTATATGTTTATATGAAAACTTATAGCTATCCTTCGTTTTGTTTACCAAATCGTTCAATATAATGCACTTGCTTATCGTTTATATAGTTTGTTTTTTATCTTTCCTTGACCATCATTCCCATTTTTAGAGAAACAAATTTACAACAGTTAGTAAGAAGAGCCTTCCACCCGTCTGCGGTTTTTCTTTAGTAAGAGGTCGAAACGATCTGTTTGTTTGGAACCTTAACAAGCGGGAGAACCTAATATCAAAATTCAAAACAAGGTTCTATTCCATTTCTCCTTCGAATGGTAAATGGTTGCTTTCGTTTAAAATTCCTCGTTGCAAAAATTGTACTGATTGATTACGTGTAACAAGTATAGCCAAAAGCTGAGCTCGTTCCGCCCCTTCAAATTGTTTCGAAATCATCGGGGGTTTTAGACAAAACATAACTGAATATTAACATCCCTAAAATTTCTTTCTCCCGTTGTCACTATTGGTGTAAGAACTTTTTTCATTTCAATTAGTTGCTGGAAGACGATTCTAAGTTATGTGTTTTCGATTAGGAAAGTCTTAGCAAGGCTTTCTGCTAAAATTTCGATAGCGATTTTACTCACCTCTGTTTTTGAGTATTTACTTCACGACTTTTATTGTATTTAGCCTTAATAAAAAAAACCACGGTTGTATCAATTGAACTTGGTGTTGATGAATTCGTTCTCTTTAATTTTAATTCCTTCTCAAAATGTAGCTCAGTAGAATTGATATGTTACGAGCCAGTTAAAGTAATCATCCTTCCTTGCTATATAAGAAAACATGTTTCCTTTTTCTTTTTTAAATATTTTTGTTTGTTTTTTATGTATTTTTTTGTAGTATATTTGAATTTGTCTTGCTTAACACTTAAATTAGGTTTGAATACGACTTTTGTTGTCTTTGATTTTAGCATTTCGTTAAGCATTTGAAATGAGCAAAAGTAGCCATTCACTGTTTCTTAATAATATTTTACGCATTTAAATATAATTTTAGCAATTGATAAATATATAGCTTGTTCGTCAAAGTATCTCGTGAATACTCGTATGCATTGCTTCGAAATTATTTAACATTTGGACTTAATCTTAAGCTTACCAACTAATTCTCAATAAGATAAATTAAAGGTTCCTTAGAGCATTTTAAATGTGATTTATATGTTTTGTTGTTTTTATATTTCCCAGGGTTAGTCAGGGGAAATAATTGCTTTTAGATTTTATTGTGTACGTTCGATTTTTTGGTTTAAATTTCTCTTACACGTTATTGTTGGTTTTTCACTTCTTACTTACCACTTTTTGCATTTGTTTATAAAGAATTAGTTTGTGCCTATGCACATCAATTGACTAGCTTGTTGAGAGTGTGTTGGGGTGTGTTTGGTTGTATTAGTGTCGGTGTTATTCATAGCGCTTGGTTGATAGGAAAAACATAACAACGCCAAACAATAAGCAAGAAGCCAAAAAATGCCAGGTCGTGAAATAAAAAGGTTCTAATTAAACTAGTTTAATTTGGGCATCTTTTTTTTACTTGTTTTTAGGATCTAATAACCTGATTTCTGAATTTCGCTAAAAACTTGGTCCTCATTAGTCACTCAAATCAACAATACATTATTGGATGCACTCTCGTAGTCGGTCATTTAAAACCATATCCAAAATGAAATCTAGTTCCTTGCGCTGTTTTCATGTTTGTTTTTGATTCGTTAAAAAGATTCTCTTCAGCAAAACTCTTTCAACAAATTCAGTTTTCTTGGGTAAAACTCGAAAACTCTTGGGTTTGACACCATCAAGTGATATGCGTTGTTTTGTAGCCTTCACAACAACTGTTGATGAAATGTTTAATTTGTTTTCTTCCCTGGGTTTTCCTGGGTATACCAAAAATTCTACTCTTAGTATGCAATTTGACACATTTTGAGAGACGCCTCAATATATAATTGATATATACATATAATATATAATTTTTTGTTTTGTTTTACTAATTGAATATATCACGGTCTTGCTAAATATCATCGTATGTATATATATGTATCTGTATCTATCTGTATATATGTATGCATGTAAATATCTATAAAGTTTTCGCCACTTGAGTTGCTCGGGAGAACTTGTTTCAAAGTCTATCCTAATCCAACTACTGTTCCAATTTCTAAAACGCCGTTCATTCCGAATCGAAATCCAAAAGGTTCCCTAGGACTGGTTTCCTTGTCGATTACATAGTATAAGTTTGTTAGGTAATTTGGTTTACGAATACTGACACTTGAATGCTGAAACACAGTTGATCTTATTGTCATATGATGTATGTGTGTATGATGTAGGTATTATGTACGTAGTTAATGCTAATGTCTTGCTAATGGGGGACTTCTAGGATCTTGACTTGGGGTACAACTGTGACAGATGATATGATAATCTGCATAATCTTTGAGATTGCCGTTTTATATAAAGGATGTTACTCAATTGACTACTGTACATGTTTCATCATGCGTTTTGTTTCATAAATGTGTGTATATAACTATTATATAGGAATAAATAACTAGGTTTTTCTAAATATCTTGTTTTCAATAGGTTGGTTGTAAACCTACAAGTCAAATGAAATGATAAACTCCAATTCGCAGTGTGTAATGTTGGTATTATATTACAGCAAGTTCTTCATGTAGTTTTTGGGCTGATAAATAATGATTGAAAATCGACTATATATTTTTGCACAGAATATAAAACTCTTGATGACGCTATACCACACGAAAACAAGTCAAAAATACAGATTCTATTTGTAAAATGTATGGATGTTTGGGGGCTGGCTGATAAGCATTTACTGTTTCCGTTCCCGAAAAGAAAATATTTCCGAAAATTCATTTACCTTAGATTTTAGAATTTGGATTTGAATAACCATGTCTTTCTTATGTTGTTACTAAAATTAGTTATCAACCAGCCCTCCATATTGAGCAATTTAGTTATTCTATTAATATTGGAATTCAAAAAATAGATATATGTATATGTATATATTTATAGAGAGAGCGCTATTTTAAGTATGTTCGATCTGGTTACTAAATATCAAACTTAGCAAGCTACTACTTTGGGTATATATCTTTGGTACGAGTATGGAAAACAAAACATTTCATTGGATATAAGAGACATATTGATTGAATATCAAACTCAGACTGTTGCAACTGTTACAAGTACAAATAACTAAGTAATCGGTCGACTTTTTGTCGCTCTGACTAAATGTTGAAGCATACGTAAAAGGAACTAAAAATGGTAAATTATTCTCGAAGTATTATAATAAACTTAGGCAACTATGAGAGCATTTTTTGACTTCTTGCTAATTTAAATAAATAGAAAATGCAGATATCAAATATAAATATTTTTATTTGGTTTCTTTAAAAATTAGGTCAATAGAACAAAACGTGTGTATATGGTAAAAAGGAATTTGTCGTATTATTCTTCTTGGTTTGGCAGGGTAAAATCAATCTTATGCTAAAAGCAATTGTTCTGAGATCGAGATCTGACAGAGGAGCTCAATAAATTATAAATATTAATATTGATAAGTAAATGGCACCATAGCATGTGTGGAATGTGTTAGAGTCTTAAGCGTTAACAATAAATAAATAAATTAGTTTCTGCATATGGAGATAATGGGACTCGAGCCTCGAATTCGGCCCAGCAAATGTGAAATGAATTGTGGTTAATATGCAAAATCTTTGGTATACGAAACGATATTACATCATACTCACCCCTCGAGGCGAAAATCTACAGGAATTAGAAAACAATTCGCCACAATCGCACAATCGTTAACTTTTTGGTACTGGCAAATGCATCGAAATGTAACAAGTTCTACACATGGGTGAGAGGAGCAGATAAGTAGAGAGAAAGACAGCACAGCACAACAACAGATACAAGAGTGTGGTTTACGAGGTAAATCAAATCAAATAATACGGTATGTGGTCAAATATTTACAATCAAATTAATCAAATCATAAGAAAACACAAATTTTTGCTCAACTCATGGCAAAGTTGTTTGTTGTTTTGTTCGTTGGTTTTTATTAAACACAAAAATTACTTCAAATGTTTCATTGTTTTCCATATAATGTGTGTATGTGTGTAATGTATATAAACTAAGTATTTACATACGCAAAACATTACTTTCCAAATGATAACTAGTAATTAAAATTAAACTTTAAACATGCAAGCGATTCAAATGAGACAAATACAAAACTATCCAGGAACTTCTGCTCCGGATTCCTTCTTATTTCGAGTTGTTTCTTGGTTTCAATGGGTGAAGTATTTGTCGAACGCAAAATCAAATGCAAATGCTACAGATAAGGGTAATTACAAAATAATATTACGAACTAAGGTTGTGCCATTTAAAACAATAAGCTACAGTAAAGTAATGTTACCTGGTTCATGAGTTGCTTGGATGGTTATGCAAATGAAATACGATTTGGAAAGAGGGTTCAAAGTCTAAAGGATTAGTAGTGCCCTAAGGACTCGTTCTCACTTGAATGTCTTAAGAACTGTAAAAGAAGCCGCTAGTCTAGAGAACTCTCTGTCGGTCGAAATTATAATAGTAATATGCAATGCCAAAATATTCAACAAATGTTTTTAAGTTACTTGCTACAAATGGTTGAGATTGGGTGGGGACTAAACTAGTTCTAAAACTAAATCAAATAAGAGTCGCACACACAAAACACAACAAAAATATGGTTGTTCGTTGTGGTATTTGTATTGTTATATTATTAAGTACAAAGTACAGAGTTAGGGAGATAGGAGATAGAAGACAGTAGGAGTAAGAGGATGAGGGAGTTTTCGTGTACGTGAGTAGGTGATGTTCGTTGATGATTGGTTAACTCTGTTGTTGTAATCTATGCTGGGTGAATTAAATTCGAACTCAACTAAACCTCTAAAATAATAGTTTCATTTTGGGTTTCATCGCTTTAGTTGGTTAGCTTGGTTTAAACATTAATTAATAACTCTTTGTCTTGAGCAAAATGTTTTCGTTTGCAGTTTCATTCGATTAATTAATACTGCCCTTGCAGGAGTTTCTCATTAATTTCAGTTTGAGTTTAGGGCTCCGAAAAATAAGGAATTCTTCAATTTGTAATCAATGAGCGCCATTCTTGGTTAAACGAGCGTGAGTTAACTTATAAGATTCATTCCTTGCTCTTGCTTTTCATAAATATGTATTTATATATATATTTACTTTTATTTATGTTTATTTTAATTTAGGTTTAGGTTTAATGGTTTTCTTTTATGCACTAAAAATTATATATTAACGGCTACATTTAAACGCAATCACAATCGGTGGTTTTTAATGTGTTTTCCTTCTTTTGCTTCTCTATCGCTCCGTAATTTTTGCTTTTTGGTTTTGAATTTTGTTTTTCCTTGATTTCGCTTTGCTTTGCTTCCTTTTTTTGTTTGTTGGTTTTTTGCTTATATTGCTTATGATTTTTTATATGTATATATATTAGTTAGTATTTATTGAACTCGCCCCCGAGGGCTCCTTAAATATAATACTTAATTTGCCTTCCGTGTTGCGGACTACTAACTAAGCCAAACTCAAAGGAAAACCAACTTCGTATGAGTGTGTTTCAGTGTGGTTCTATGAATATTTATGGATGGGGGCCATGTGGATTTTGTATGGATCTACAACTAAGGGGTTGGTGTGTTCTCATGTGAGTGTGAGTGGTGTATGGTGTGTGGTGAGTGTTTCATTCAAATTACCAAACAAAACCCACGTCTTAGACGTACATGCCCATGCCGTACATGGTGCTCCAATCGACGCCCTGGAAGCTGGACATGTCCACGTTGGCCAGCGCATAGTTTTGGTAGGCAGCCGCCGGATTGGCAGCAGCGGCGGCGGCGGCAGCAGCGGCATTCAGTGGATTGCCGGCCATCAAGCCCGCCTGCTGGGCGGCAGCTGCGAGGCTGTGGGCTCCGGCGGCACCAGCTCCATTCGCTGCATTGGCCGCCAGGGCGGCAGCCGCTGCTGCCGAGTGCGCCTGCGAAGCGGAGTTCGAGACGGCGTTGTGGTGGCTCTGCTGCTGCTGCTGGGCGGCGGCTACGTGGGCGTTGTGGGTCTGCTGCTGGTGGTGATGCTGCTGCTGTTGCTGCTGCTGGTGATTATGGGCAGCGGCGGCCATGCTCTGTGCCTGATGGGCCTGCATCAAGGCAGCGTTGGCAGTGGCGGCGCTGGCGGGGATCGAGTAGGGTGCATACCTATCAAGGGGAATGAACAAAGTATTAGTGAAGCTCTCAAAAAGTAACTAGGTTTCCTCACCTGACGCTGTGCAGCGCTGTCTGCGGATATGTAGTCAACAGCTTGCCGAAGCCCGCTTGATTGGCCATCGAGGCTGCTGCGGCGGCGTTTTGTACTTGAAACGGATTCTGTGATATGAGGGCGGCCTGCTGGGCGGCGGCGGCGGCTGCCGGCGATTGCAGCAGCTGTGTGGGATTCTGGAGCATGGCCAGCGGGTTCATGGTGGCCACGCCGGCGCCGCGGGCTCCAATCAGCTGGCCGGGAGCCGAGGGCAACTGTACGCCCAGGGTGCCCAGCATTATGCGCTTCTGGAGGAGCTGGGCAGCCGGGGTGACCGCCTCCTTGGGCTGAGCCTTCTTGCATTCGACCTTCTTGTTCTTGATGGTGTGGAAGTGGATCTCGCAGACGCGATCGACCACATCCTCGTTCTCGAAGGTGACGAATCCGAAGCCGCGGTGGCGCTTCGTCTGCTGGTCCATCAGCATGACCGTCTCCTCGACGGGCCCGAACTGGCTGAAGTAGGCCTTGACCTCCTCGGCGGAGGTGTCCTGCGAGACGCCGCCCACGAAGATCTTCTTGGTCTTGTTGGCCTGGCGAGGTCGGTTCTTTGGAGTGGCGTGCTTGGGATCGATCTTCTTGCCGTCGAGGGTGTGAATGGGCACCTTGAGGACCTTCTCCACGGTGCAGGGTTCTTGGAATGTGATGAAACCAAAGCCGCGACTACGCTGTAGGTGTTCAATTTGGATTTGTGTGTGTGTGGGTGGGGAAGAAAGACAAATAAACACGGATACATTAGTTGGGAGAAACTAAGTTAGGATTAACAGAGCTTCGGTTAAGGGCGACTATGTCTAAGTTGCAAATGTTGTAGTTATATAACTAGGATTAATAATCGTAAAATGTCCTACAGAACGTTAGCAAAAGTCCAACAAAGTAAGAATCAATCAAGTCGATCGGAACTCGATCTTCCACAAGTATATAAAAATTATATGTAAAGATATATGTAAACACAGATACGGATACAGTTTATATGCATGTATGTAGATGGCTTTATCGACTGAATTGGGCGTGGCCTTTTTACGCTTTTGCTCATCAAATTTGCATTGTTTTTCAATTTTTTTTATTTCGTGGAGTAAACACAAACAAGTTTTAATTCAAGTCCAAAGAACACAAAATATGTTTCAACTAAAAACTAAAATTCTTCTAAGGATACTTTTGCTTTGTTAACAGAATACCAATAGTTATACGCAAGTAGATCGATCGTTATATGGTCAGTTGCTAAACTGGAACATACATATATCATAGAAACATTACGAAATATATGCATTCAACGTGTTCTCCATACTGATGCGGCACCCCTCTAGATCCCAGATATATGTAGGTACAGGAGGCATATATATATACACGAAAACTGGAGGATACCAAAAACATTCGTTCACTCTGCCGTGAATGCGAACTCAACTCAAGGATACAAATGTATGTGGCAATTACATATGGTGTGTGTGATAGTAAGGCTTTAATATGTAGAAAAGTGGGAACAGTGCGTTTTAGAGCTACAACAATTTTCAATACTAATTTCGAGTTACAAGTTTTCGTCAGTTTTTTTATTAGTTTAAATAATTTCAGGATTTATTAATAGTTCTAAAACGCACGGTGTTCAAGATAGGTGTATTAGAAAAAGTGGGAATGCTCTAGATATGTGTTCTAAAAATGATCTAAAGCACTTTTAGTCGTTGCTTCTTTTTCTTGCAATTGAAGTTTAACCCCGTTTTGCCATACAATTCGTTTTCATTGGTTAGTTTTGCTTAACAATTACTTAATAGTTTTTACAAAGAATGAGCATCGAATGTGTGATATTTGTTGCTTAGTCTAATTAATTAATTATTCTCGTACCGGTTACGTATATTACAATAATGGGGGATACATTTTTTTCTTAAGCCTAGGGCAAAGTAGAGTCAAATGACTCAAATACAATTTATTGTACACAATTCCAGAGAGAAATAGAGAGAAACTATAAGTCTACCTACCTAAAGAGAAAAATATATAATTTCTAGTTTATTATTTAAAAACCCTCGGGTATATTCCTTTTACAAGACGAGCTTTATTTATGGGCGGGTATTTGTGGGGGAACACAACTAGCTACATACATATACAGGTCCTAGGATATATCCTATGAGTTTCGATTTTGGAAATTATGCCGAATTTTGGGTGTTCTATTTACTAAGCATATAGGATTTCTTCCAATTAAAGTGGTGGTGTTACAAACGGGGTCTCAAGAACGAAAAATCAGCAACGCAACACAAATTAAAATATATGATTTACTTTATCGGTTGGTTAATTTCAATGATTCGATATGCCAAATAAAATTAAAAAGCATTAACTAAACACATACAAACAAAATGGCGGATAATGGTTATTTATAAGAATGTCTACCTTTTACGGGGTCTTGTAATATGGTAATAGGTTGTAATATTGGGTAGATTATGCTAAACTAAGGCTCTTATTTATGTTACACAATCAATTCAACAGTTGCCAGGACGATTTCCGATTCCATCTTACACTAAAGTGGGGTATTATTATTGGGGTAAAGCACGCCTCTTTCAACTATAGTTTGAATTGAGTTCTAGGTTTAACAACGGTGTGTAAGATATGGAGGATAAACTCGTTAGTTTGATTTGCTTTCGAGGCTTGCTTGAAATCAATGCGTGGAATTTTATTTTGTTGAATACTTTTTTGTTTTTTTTTTTGGGTGAGAAACGCTAAAGTAAACCAAGTACACAATACGGAGTACGAGTACGATTAGGAGAGTACAAGAACGAGTACATTCAATTAGAGATACGATTACAATTATGCAGTTATTATTATTGCTCAGAGTTATACGATATACGAGAGTTACGATGCGCCAGTACTGAGTAATTCAAGTACGCTAAACGTTCTCTTTTTTTTTATACAGTAGTTAAAGTACTTGGCGATTGCTTTTTGTGGGTTTTTTGTATGAAATGTACCTAAGCCAACGCCGGTTCGTCATCCTGTGGTCGGGCATCGTGGTTATGGTTACCTGGGCCCAGGTATTCGCTGCTCTCTGGTTCCTTAAGTGGCTTCCGGCCTGGTCCTCGTTGACTCGAGATTCCTCACTTTTGGTTGTGGTTTTATGTTTATTAAAATTATGTTATGTTTAGTAGTTCATACATTGGGTTTACTACATCATATGACTAGCTATTTAATTGACTGATCTTAGGTGCTTATGGACTACAGTATATTCCCCCGATCATCGCAAGGATCGTCTTCATAAGCGAAGACAGTTGGTAAACCAGTTTTCTTTTCGCTTTGTTTGTTTCTTGTTTTTTTTTGTGTACTCTTTTTTCCTCGCTTCAAAGAGGGGGAATGGAACAAAAGGTGTTTTGTGTGTGTATATCTTTCGGGGTCTAATCGAGGGGACAGGGAGAGGGACAGGGACAGGGACAGGACACAACCCCCGTTAGTCGATCGCGGCGAATATAACTGCCCTATCATGCAGTCGTAGCAGTCCGACTCATTCCGTAATTGCGCAATTGGCTCGCAAACAACCCCAGGTGTGTGTACGTGTACGTATAGAATTTGTCCTGTGCCGAATCCTACTCTATATATCGAACCCGAACCCGAACCCTAGCTCTGCGGAGGTCGCAGGAACAGCTGCGCCGGAGGAACAGGACTCGGAGGAACAATGCAGCAAAGGCAGCTGCTGTTTTATGGCCTGAAAGCAGCGCGCGCGCTCTTTTTCGTTGGGGAGCCACAGCCAGAGCCACATTGTATATAATCGAATGGAAATATATGTGTATGTGGCGACTAAATGCATGTAGGATGCGTGGATAATGTCCGCTTATCAAGCGGACAAATTGCTCAAAGCATTAAGCATTTCCAAAAAGACAATTTCCGTTGCAATAACTCTGCTCTTTCGAGGGAAACCTCCTCCTATCGCCAGATATTGGTAATGTTCGAGTAATTTGTCAACATACCTATGACATTTCTTAGAAAGAAACAAGGTAATTTCAAAATACATTTGTTTTAATCAAATAAAAACCTATAAATCAAAGATAAACCTAAACTATTGGTGAGATTGAAAATGAAATAAATATTTTTGGAAACCTCAAAAACTATAAAAAATGTATTATAATTACTTTATCAAACTTTTCGCTCTTTAAACCAAAATGCTTCCCAAGATTATACGGTGGCCAGCATGTTTATAAGAAAATTGATACACCCTGCATACAAATTATGACAAGGAAATTGGTTCTTAAGTTCGTGTCCCAATAAACAGTTCCGAGTGGATCAACCCCGACAAGCTGATCTACATATAAAACCTGATTAAATTTAATTCGGGTTCGGTGCTCCTCTCATCCTCATCCTCTTCCTCCTACTCCATCTCCACTTTCTTACTTTGATTCTTTTGTTTTTGGCACGTAACGCCGAAAGAACTGTAATTCTAAACCTCGGTAGAAAAGGAGGATGCAAAGAGGGCGACAAAACCTGCAGTTCTGCAGCTGTGCAAAAGGTAAATCACAAAATGGTAGCTGTAAACCCGAAAGGCAGGGGATTATATGGATAGGTAGTACATCATCATCATCGTATACGACATAGAGATATTATAATAGTGGAAATAGAGGATATTTCGGCTTACCTGGGTGACGGGATCCTTCATGATGAGCACATCGGTGACGGTGCCGAACATGTTGAAGTATTCCTTGAGTTTGTCGGACGACGTCTGCCAGCTGAGTCCGCCGACGAATAGTTTTCCGGGTGCCGGATCGGAGCCACTGCCTCCGCTCAGGCTGGGCGTCGATCGGCCGGAGGAGCCGCTCTTGTTGCTGCCTCCCATGGCGGGTTGTCCCGCTCCGGCGGAGGCATTTACGTTCTCCTTGAGCAGAGCAAGTGCCGCCTGTTGGGCCTGCTCCTGTTTGGGCTGCTGATCCTGTCCAGCTGATACTACGACAGAGTTTTGGGACTGCACCGCCTGCTGTTGTGTTTGCTGCTGCTGCTGCTGCTGGGCGGCACTCTTCAAGACCGCCGCTGTGGTCAATCCACCGCCGATGGCGGCCACACCATTGTTGGCTATCGAAGCCACCAAAGCCTGGTGCAAATCCCGATTGTGATGCGGATCTATGAGGCCCGCTGCTGCGGCGGCCGCTGCTGCTGCCGCGTTCTCCATGGGATTGCTGCGTGCGTAAAAGAAGGTATCAGCCGTGAGCAGGTGATCCTCGCCAGAAGTGGGTGGCGGCGGCTGCTGGTGGTGCAGCATGGTGGCGCCCTCCTGAAGCGCGTGCATTTCCTGCTTTATCTGAATTTTGAAGGCCTTTCGTTTGACAGTTGGTCAAAATGGAAATGAGGTCTTGGTTTTTTTTTTAGCTGTTTTCCTTTGGGATTTAGGTTTTTTTTAGTTTTTTTCTGTAGTTTGCCACTTGTATGGTTTCCAAAAAAAAGTAGACTTCTTCCTGTTTTTTTCCGACTGGGTTTCTTCTTTTTCGCCACTTGCTTTGACTACGCTTCCCTTTTTTTCGGCTCTACTTTGTTGTTGCCAATGGCAATGAATTGCGTTTTTTTGTTGGTTGTTGAACAAGCTTGCAAATTAACGCAAAGGGCCAAAAGCCATAAATAAGTGCCTAAAACGATTTCGGAAATGTTCTAACTGCACGACACTGAATTTATCCTGTATTTATTCTGTTTCGGCTGGCTTTTTTTTTTTTGTTTGCGGTTGCGACTGCGCAGTTTGAAAAATGAAATTCGAATGTTGCTACGTCCGCTGCTTTAGCGCTGCCTTCTCTCTGCCTCTGCCGGCGTCGAACGTCAGGATTTCGGAAGCGGCGTGCGCAAGGAAGCGAAAAATACCAGATGACAGCTGACTGTCAGCTGAAAGGTATTTTTTGTTCCTGCACTAACGCGCCACCTATTAAACTCTGTTAAGTGACAGCCGTTACTAATACGCCCTCTATAGAAACTCTGTTAAGCCTTCTAACCCTATTTGGTATTATCCTTTCAAAGAAGGTTGAAACTAGATAGGATTCTTTTGGGAGAGGATTTTCTATATAATTCTATATATATAATCCGGTTTTAGCCTACCCCTTTAAAATTTTCTGTGTACGCCCATTAACAAAAAGAGAGAGCGTGGGAATGTGACAATAAACAAGAGAGTGCAAAGTGATGTTCAGAACGTTTCCTTCCACTTGAGAAATGTTGATATCACTGCAATTTTGAATGATTTACGATAGGATAGTGCTTAAATACTGACACTTTATTGATTGCATTCTGATTATGTATATAAAATTAGCACCCCATTTTTCTCAGACTACTATATCGAGCCCTAACTTCGAAAATATTATAAGCAATACTTGATCAATTAAGTAAAGTATTAATTTTAATTTAACTTTAAATTATCGCGGTTATGGCTCGAATAGTATTCTTCTTAAAAGTTTCTAAAATCGATTCCCGAAACGGTCGCTTACGGTATTTGTGAATAAGGCTCAATATAATTGTCTGCAAGGATATTTAAATCTTTGAAATTCCATGCAAGACTATTATTTGGGTTTTATTCCACAGGCAATACCGATCATCGTAATAACGGCCATCTCATTTGGCGTCGAAGTGATATTCTGGATAAAGATTGCTCTGTCCAGGCACGATGTTTCTTACACTGCCAACTCAGCCGCGTGTGATAATCTCGAGACCCGAAATAGTTATTTCTACCCAGCGGAATACCTAAAGGTGAGTCCTGATTTGAATTCTACCCAGGGAAACTTCTAAGCATCCCTCCTTCCCACAGTTTTTAAGGTATAATCAACGGTGCGAAGTTCCATGCGGTTTAATTCGAGCCAAGTTAGGGGACACAGCAGGACCATCATGTAAGTAACTTTCCTCAATTGAAAAATATTTATGGCAAACAAATGCTAAAAGTGTTTTTCATAAGATCATAGAAAATATATTAAAATTTATGGTCAGCGCTTCCTTACAACAGTTCAATATTTCGAAAAAAGTTTACATTATTGTTTAAAACAAGTACGAATTGTTTTCTCCTGGTTGCTTTCGGAGGCGTTGATTATTTTCAGTTTTACCTTGGGTAGTTCAAAATGTTTTTGCTTTCCAGTGAGCAGTAAAAAGGAACGAAAAAAACCCTATACGAAAATGGCAGGACCTGCTGCCGTGAGTGCAGCCGTTTTGGCCAATCATTCTTAGACAGACTGGGAATGTTGAAAGGAGGACTTACATCGTAGGACGAGGTGTACTATACGTATACATGACCATGCTCCGTCTTCCATAGTTGAAGCGGAACAGGATAAAAAAAATAATATTAATATGGATTGGAGGTCGGAAATGTGGTAAAACTGCACATCACATTCATCGCGATTGCTTGGTATGGATTCGAGGGTTCGGATCGACTAAGCTCAGCCCGAGGCCTCCAATCTATATGTAAAGCAATTGCAATTGCAATGAGTCGACCGGAAGGAAATTGAAGACCCAACGAAAACCTGTTCATACAAGGAGTTCAGGTAGGAAACCACAAAAACGAAATAGTCCAACGAAATGGAATCGAATGCTTTCGCTGCAGGATCGAACTGGGTATTAAGTCCTCTAAATATATCACTTTCCAATCCAATTAAAACTTGAACTTTCACAGGAAAACTGAAGAAGAAACATCACAGAAATTGTTGTCCCTAAATTCCAAATTAAAATTATAAGAAAATATAAAAATGCACTCCACTTTCAAATAACAGAGTTTTCTTTCCTATTACTTTTAAGTTAAAATAGTTTACTCTCTTCTGTCTTTGATGTCGATCTCAAACTAAGCAATTCCATTTCACAGGTCCTTCCCATTGTGTTTATATCAGTAGTCAGTTTGTTCCTCAAGATTGGCGTCATGATCAGACTGGGCCTAGTCAAGGACGACGTCTGGTATACCAAGGATTCAGCGAATTTCGAGTTTTTTGAGACTCGCCAAGGACCTTGGTACAAGGCAACGAGTCGCAAGGTCAGTATCAATCAATAACTTATTATTGATTATATTTATTGAGTCTTGATTAAATACTTATTACTCTTATATTCATTTTAAAAGTTTGGTGGACGTGATGACTATGAAATGCCACCCGGGGCGATCTTGGCTAGACAAGGCGACGTAAATGGCCCATCTTGTAAGTTACATTTCAAAATGTCAAAATAAAATGTATAAAAGAACCTCATGTTTATGATAAATAATTTAAAAAACAAATAACTCATTTATTTTCGTTTAAATCGTTTTGCTGCTCTGTTCATATTCTCTATTAAATATTCTTGGTTAAATCTAAATGTGTGTTTTCGGTTCTATTAATATGTTCTTAAGTTGTTTTTAAATGTAAACATTTTCAGCGCTTCCCAGAAATTGTCCCTTTAAATTCTTTAACACACATTCAAGTTAATTTTTAAACTGATATCTTCTTTTATTTTATTATCCGTTTTTTTCACCCTGCCCATTTCGAAGTCTGGGATGCGTTGAAAATTTTCACGATCATCATGGATAATCCTAGCTAATATAAATGAAAATTTTCATGCATTCCAGTTTCGTCGGGCGGTGACAAGAAAAGTGATGAAGGTCCGAGCATTAAATCAGTTGCAGGACATGCACTTGTCACTGGTGCAGCCTTGGGTTTGGCAGCAATGATATAAAAAGTTTTAAGACGGAGCAGATTATATGCGAAATCATAGGACGAGGCTCTCTTACTTCCATTTTAAAGACTCATATATGTTTATTTGATTGCGACCTGTATCCAACAGTTGAGAAGGATGACAAAAAAAAAAAGTAAACTTCGCCTGGATGGGAGGTGGTCAGGTTAGCATAGAAGCTATGTATTTCATAGACCTGACCATACGGCTACCATCCATTCGTCTGGCTCTAAGGTTCAGGATCCGCTGAGAACGATTCCCCAATATATGCTGATGAAAGAGTTTTTATACATGGTATGAGTATGATTTTACATCTGCAATCGAGTTCAATTGATTTTATTTTATTCTCAGGAATACTTTCCATCTTTCTACTGAGACTTCCGAGTGCAAGACGAAATTTTCAAGTTGGCAAGAAGAGTGTCGAATTTAGCTAATAAATAAATATTTGTGAAAAATATACGATAAAATATTTATGAAAGCCATATTGATTGAATTTAATTATGTTCAGTGTAGCCACACTATTTCATTTGCCGCGCCATCTACCGTTTACCAAGCAAATACATGAGTGGCGCCCTGCAGCGGAATGAATTGAAATGTATGTAGAAAAGGTCCTTGATATAAAATATTTTAAGGCAGTGTAGAATTCAAATAGGGGGCGTGTCTCGCCTCAAAATATATACAGTCTAACTTCCATAACTTGAACGACCATCTGCCGTTAAAAAAAGTGAAGCCAATCTATAAAATATGTAAAGAGGGCAAAATTTAAGTTTCACCGACAGTTTAAATAGAAATACAACGGAACTAAACGCATATTAAATAGAAATAGCAAGTCCATAAATTAAGAAATAGTAATGACGCTAAGAAATTTTATGTTGATGGCAGCCCGACGACAAGCGGTTGTAACCAAGTGAAACAAAATAAATAACTCGCTTAAATATGAATATGTTTTGATAATGCCCTTAGCAAATTGCTGTACCTTTTGTGTGGACATCCCCTGCACGTCCTGCCTTCCTTCCATCCAGATATAAGCTCATTTTCCAGGGCGCCTGCGCCGTGCACAAAATCCAAAAAGGAGGAGAGTTCGGTTGAAAAGAAAAATCCCTAAACAAAAAAAATTGGTCGCTGCTTGGGACAATTTTCAGTCTTAAATTGGGACCATACTTCTTTTTTTTGTGTGCCCAATGGAACGCATGTGTGTGTGGGCAAAAACAAATCGTGGCTGCGTTATGTGCGTTATTGATTTTTGGCCCAGGAAATGGGATATAATGCCAAAGGATATGAAATTTATTAAAATAGATTGCGAAATAATTCAATGAAGATGTTGAAAAGCAAGCTTTGATGGCAGGGGGCGGCATTGTGGGTGGGTGGTATTTTCGGGTGGGGTTTCCACCGCACGTGTGTGGCTGTGTGGTTTTTCCTGCATCGGTTGTTGAACTTTCCGAAGCGACGACGTCGTCGTCTGCAGGATTTTTTGCCGTGTGAAAGACGTCTGTCAATTTTATGGCTACTGACCCAGAAAAATGGAATGCTAAATAAGCCCTTTGATGGTAAGAGGGGGACACGAATAAAGCAAGGATTTGCTGAATGTTGTATGGGAAGAAAAACCCCAAAATTGTTGATGGCGATGACATCAGCAGTCGTCACCGCGATATGTAATTCGATTAGGCGCACTTAACGTCCGCCCTTCATAAAGAAACCCCTACTGCTCTCATCCTACGCCACGCATTTTAATTGCGTCAAATAAACAGCGGGGAAGGTGCTTGGTCACGAGCCATCATCCAACTTTTTATGGCCTCCCCTCGGACTGATGGCGTACACATTAAACTAAGCACTTAAAGGTGACTTGATATATTTAAGGACTTTGTTCAAGACGTATCACACCTGGGAAGCCAAGGAACTAGTTCGTTGGGTAAGAAAATTCTTAACAACCATTAAAATATATTCTTTTTTCAAAATTAAAAATTGATAAGTATTTAAAATGTTATAGAACGATTTTTATGAAGATATTATGGGGACATTGTCATGATTGCATTTCTAGAAAATAAATGATTTATATTTTATTTTAGGCAAAGATGATCCATATTTCATAGGCATGAAAATAGAGATTTATTTTTAGGGACAAACCTTTTTCTTTTTTCTCTAGAAACTTAAAAAGTGACACTTTTAATTTGTTACTTAATAAAATAATTTAATTCTCTTCATTTGTGTGCAAATAAACGAAAGATTTCAATTAACGCCGGTAAATAAAAACCCTAAGCATTGAATAGTGAAGAAAGGGAAATATATATTTTATAAAATAGTATAAATTATTAAATTTACTATTATTATATATTAATATTCAGTTTATAAACTTTGTAGAACCAAGCTTCCTTAAAGGCTGATAAATCGTGTTCTTCGACATATTTTATGTAGCACCTGAAATCACCAATCTATTCTTAAACTGTCCTTTAACGACTCCCCAGCTCAAAGCAGCTTGTCGGGACAAAGTACTTTCTAATCCGCACCGGCTATCCGATGACAAACTGCAATCTGAAAATAACTCAATCCACAGAACTCTGGTCGTCTGAGTGTTTTCCCCCGGGCAAAAATTGCAATGCAATTTACCGAATCCGTTGCCAGAAACAACAATAACAATCGGGGGGGACAGCACAAAAAACATGAGAAGACCAAAAACAAATTGCTCGGCTTTGCTCTTCAAAAGCCTTCATTTCGCCATTTCCAACTCTTTCACCTGCCGTTTTGTCCCGTTTGCCCTGCATTTTCCCACCCAACCGAAGGGCATAAAATTTATGTAGACTTAAAATTGCAGTTGAGTTGTTAAACGAGAGAGAGAACGGGTATTTTCATTGAGAAAAATGCCACAAAATACAAAATGCGATGGACGGCAACTCTTTTTTGGGGGCTAAAAGCATATGGCGCAACTTTATTGTTTTTACATTTGATTTTTCCGAAAAGGAAGGTGGGAGTAGCACTTGCACTGGGCAAAGTGCAGAGGGCCCCTTCGGAAAACGCCGCATAAACTTTGGCTCTGGGAAAAGTCTATATATCATATATGTGCGATTTACGGGGGGTGGCTTGGCTGTCGTTTTTGAGAACTGGAAGGCAGCGAAGCTGACTGGAAGTAACCACCCTCGAAAAAGACTCGCCGGCCCGTCGTACACCGGGCAAAAATCTGCTCTAGAAGAACGCATTTCCACCGGCGCGGGACATAAATCCCGCTGTGAGAGAGAGACAGGGAGAGAGAGGGCGAGAAAGAGATGGCTGGAAGAGCAACCCCCTGAAATCGGGGGAGATATTTTGCAATTGGAATGCGCGCGCAACCCTCGAAAGCCGACGAAAATCGAGACGATGGTGGCCGCTACCCTGGGCTGCCTTTCAGTCAACTTTGGGTTTCCGTACGTGCAATTTCTCCCGGACCGAAGACGGATCACACGGACCTCGAAAGCGGGCCAGAAACTAACCCAAATCCCTTTTGGATAGCCCCCACCTACATATAGCACCCCCAAATAGCCACCAATGTGTTTTTAGCCAGTGTCTAAAGTGTAAATATAACCAAATGATAGATCTAAAGAAGAAAAAAGGATATATACGCCACGGAATCGGACGCTTGCCATTGATATTGTCCTGTCACAGCAGTATTGTAACACTATATTATAGCTTACTGCTGGGTCGGGGCATTAACATTGTTGAGCGTCATTAGCAACGAGAGGCGGCGGCAAGGAAAACCCCGAGGAAAACGAAAACGCACCGAGCTTTCTTTTCCGGCTTGTGAGTCGCACACACTGCGACTGTGTGTGTATATGAGCAACCGGAAAAATCAATTTTCCATTTTTAATTCAAAGCTCACACACAGCACAGGACACTCGCACACACGCACACAACGCACGTGCATGTATACAGCTATATATATATTTATATATATATATGTGTGTGTGTATCGGGCCAAAAAGGGATAAGCAGGATGCTGCAAATTCTGCAGGGCGAGCGAGAGGAAAGCAGAGAGTGAGAAAGGGACAGCGTCATCCAAAGAGAGAGAGCAAAGAGAGAGATTCAGGCATATAGGGATAAATCCCATTTTGTATAGACAAAAGCTGGGAAAATTAATCAAAACCAGTTTGGGAAAATTACGCAAAATTATAGTTATTAGTTTAAAAAGTAGTAAAGTCGTTATGCAATTAAAAGTCTCAACTTCTTATAAAGATTGCCCAAATAGAAGTCCGAAAAAAGAGGCAGCGACCACTCCCTGATTTTTCTCACTTTTCGTGGGAGTCTCTGGGTGGGCTTAAGAAAGGCATTAAGGGGGATGCAGAGGCGTACCCTTGTTTTTTTGCTTCTTTTTTTTTGCACGGATAATTGTTTCCAACCCGAAAAGCCGGAAAAGTTCCGGGAAATGCCCAAAAGTTGCACCACAATCAGATGCAGAGCATCATCATCATCATCGCTAACAACCCCTAAATATAATCCCAATGCATTATCTGGGCAAGAGGGGCCTGCACAGGAATACCAAATAACAAAAAAATCCAAAAAGATGACAAAGAAAGATGATGAATTGGGAGATTGAGGGCACAGCAGCACAGCAGGGACAGCTGAAAAATGGCATTTAAATGCAGTTCAGAAAGGACTCGGGTGGGGAGAACCTGAGAGTTCCTCGCTAAGGGTTGCTCTCCCTCTTGCTCTCCCAAAAATCTCACGTTTCTGCAGTTTGATGACGATGATAATAATGGCCTAGCTATAGGATTAGTTCACATAGCGGGGGAAGGGGGCCAGCGGGTTGGGACTCGAAATTTGCCGGCCTGCCATGCACATGCTGTTGCTATTTCGTCAGTAAGGATCAAAGCCTTTTTGGGCGTTTCTCGGCAGCTGCGACTGTGTGTGTGTGCATGCGTGTGTATCTTTGTGTCCTGTGTGTACTTTGCCTAAATACTTCGAAATTGGCCAAGCGTTTGTTGTGCCCATCAAATTGACAACGCTTAGCTTTGCTTGAGGTAGCCAAATTGTTTCTACATTCGAAGAGGGTGTGCTGCATTTATCCTCGGCATCCTTGTGCCATGATTAAGGATTAAGGGTGGCTCATGCTGCATTTAATATGCACCGGCGGAAGTGAAGTGGTCTCCGTTCGAAATGAAAATGTCGCAGTTGACATCCCAGCAATGAGTTGGAATACTTAATTCGAAGAGGATTACTCATCTGCATTTCACCATTTCATAGAGATTTCTGTATAAAAATATTTAAAAAGTTTCTTGAATAGTGCGACTTCAAATCGCTATATAATTGTTGGAGATAAATCAAATTGTAAATTGATTTTATCAAAGTCTTTTAAAATTACATTAAAATATGAACAATTTATTTTATTATGTAATTACGATTTTGAAAACAGAATAAATATAAATATTTTTAAATTTAAAAGTTTTTACTTATTGAAAAGCTTTGAGGGATTGTAATATAACCTTAATCTTTTAATTCCTAATAGTAATTATCTTAAATAAAAATAGAATTTCAAATATTATATTACAAAAATAAGATTAAAATTCCATTAATCATGTAATGAAGGACAATGACATTTTCAACACCTAAAAAGCACATGTCAAAAAGTCTGATGCCCATTAACATGTTCTATGTCGACTAGCAACCTATATTTGAAAGACCCACCATCAACCCTTTTAAATGATTAATTGCCACAACCATTAAAAAAAACAGGGACAAGTCTCTCGCACAACAAAAAGGACGGAAGCTGGTGATAAAAAGTGCGGAAATTACGTTGACCTAAAAATAAAATTGCCAACCAAGTTTGCCGGCATTGCCACCTAGACATACACACACACACACGTAGAAAAGCACGGGAAAAGGGAAAGAGAGAGGGAAAAGGATACAGAGAGAGAGACAGCAGGACACGCACTTGCACTCATGCACTTCAAATATGATGAAAAGGTAAACGCTCAACTCACACAAACACAGAAACGACATCAAGGGATCCGACGTAAACGGCAGAGGATTTGGCAAGGATAAGGAGGATATATATATGTGGACAAGAGTCCTTTCGAGGCTGGCTGTGCATGTAAATGCGTGGAAGAGCTGGAGGGTTAAGGTAAGTGGTTCCCCGTAACCACCGACGACTAGTCCTTCCTTACCGCCCACAACCCACACCCAAATGCAAATTGTCGGTGCTTTTGTGAGCTTATTAAGTGCTCGAAAGTGCATTACAAAAAAATATACACACATACAGAGCCACAGGGGAGGGGGCGGCCTGCAAGGGGGGTGGTTGGAATGGGGGATCAAGGACCTGCAGCCGGAAAAATGCTTTCAAGTCAACCCACTCGGAAATGAGAACCCGGCGACTGCTGCTCCCTTTTCTCGCTCTCTTACACGGAATGACAGCATCGAAATGAGCAGCTACACAGAGAGAAATATTAAATAGCAATCTTAAAAAAAATGTTTCGTTGAAAATTAGTAATAATAAACTACTTTTTTCTTATAATCTCAATAATTGACAAAGCTGAAAAACTGCAAGATCGTTCATATCAAAAATATCTTACTATAACAATTTTAAAAATCCTACAACAAATATATTATTTTAAAATAAACAATAGATTGTACTTTAAAGGTTTGTTTAAATTTTGCTGTAAGAATCGTTGCAAAATATCATATTATAAAACTTGTAAAAAATCCAATACAAATACTATTTTTAAAATTTAAATTCGAGCATCAGTACAATAGATTGAGGTAATTAAAAGCTTGTTTAAACTATGCAAATTTGGTATTTGTTTTTTTTTCAATGTAACAGGCGAAACAATGCCAAACGCCCAACCTTTGCCCAAACACATGTATTGCTTACAAAAGTTGTCCTGCGTTTGGTGTAATTTTGCTAATTAAAAGGTGTGACAAAAGTGGGGCCAGCGCCCCATAAAAAGTCTCAAATTACCGAAAGCATCCTTCAACAAGTATGTGGCAAGGACAGTTGGCCAGGAGTTGCAGACCACAACCCAGATTCTTGCTCATTTGCATACAATATCGTCGTCGCAGGTGAAAGCTAAGAACGGAAGTCCTTCACGTCGGAGGAGCAAGGATGAAAGAGCCTCTGAAGATGCCACTTGAGGTTGTCAGACAAGCCAGACATCGCCGGCAAGTGGCCACTTTGGCGTCTGAAGGACTCTGTAGAGCCGGAAATTTCTCTCGGTTCTCTGTTCTTTGAGGAAAATTACCAAACAGGATGCTTGTAAAGAGAAGCAGTTAGCGAAGAACGGCATCAGAAAATCTTAAGCGGATATCTGGCAATTGACATAATTACGGGTAAAGCTACCATTTGACATTCCGTAGGAAATTGGGACATTCAAATAAAATATCTTTAGTCTCTATACAATTTCTTGGCATAACAAAAGTACACTATCTTTTAAATCAAATATTCTGTAGCTACATTTTTGAACACAACATTTTGTATAAGGATTCGCTTCACATAAGTGAATATGAACCACCTAATCCAAGAATCCAAGGATAATCAACCGTGAATTCGGTTATTTTGCTAAAAGCTCCTATAAAAACACTCATCCTTTTAACATAAAAAGCTTATTCTTAGAGCTTAGTGCTTTTACTGGTGGGGAAACGAGCTTCCGGTAGGATAAACTTTCACCCAGGACATCAAGAAGCTTTCCTTAAAGCTCTTCAATGAAGCTTTGATATCCGTTAACGGATATAGGATAAAAAAGGATACATTTTAACAGAGTTTTAACAGAGTACTTCTGTTATTTTTACAAAAGCTAAATTTATATTCAACAAAAATAACCAAACGGAAATGTTCCTTCTTACTTGTGTTTTTAAGGAAATACTTATGACTTTCGGAAAGCAATTAAACAAGCCAAGCTTTTAACATTTTTATAATTTAAAGTTAAAAATGCTTTGAAAGGCGCTGTCAATCAAGAACTTTTGATCACGGCAATCAATTGGGATCCTTATAATAAATTCCTACCTATAAATTCCAAAATTTGGCATTAAAAACGGAAGCAAAAAGTGTTTCACCAAGCTAAGAAGAGCCACCTTAGTTCACGTAATAATACAAATTTTGAAGAGATGCTACTTCCTTTGCCAGTCATCAAATTTGATGTCAACAATCTCACTCAGCCTTAACTGATGTAACAAATTCGTTTATGCGGCTCATTGTTTACCCACAACAGCAAGAACGCCACAAAGGGCACAAACATATATGGGCCTTAGTATAAGGAACATAAGGCTGAGTCAGCAGCTTTGAGAAGACGCATCCTGCTTATGTTCGCAGGATGCAGTGCGACAAGTGCCACTTGAGAAAATGCTTCTTTTTTAGGGTTGAGGGCTGAAGGCTGAGGAATGAAGGGTGCACACTCGTCTTCTGGTAAATGCTGACACCAAAGACCGGCTCAAGTATTTTGCGGGCAAATAGTCCAGAGGACGGGACACTACGGCCCCCATCCACACATCCTCCAAACCAGTCTGAATATCCTCGTAATAAAAGTCACTCGAGTGACATTTTTGAGCTTGCGGCCATAAAGTAAAAGGCAAACAAAGCTCAGACTGCCGGAGTTCCTTTTGCCAGTCGCTGTTTTTAATCGATTATTGTCGCGTTATTGTTTTTTATTCATCCCCCACCCCCATCTCTATTATGGCAAACAAATCCTGTCTGAGTGTCGTCGCATTGCAACAACAATGGGGATGCTGGGGCAAAAAATGCAAATGCAGAAATCCAAGCACAAAAGATTGTACATTGAACTTGTGCCGTATCACCATCTCATCTCTTCTGCGGAGGAGAGGAAGTGATTTCGCGGGGGCGAATTGAAATGTCCTCGCATGTCCTGTTCGCAGGTTCCGTGACATCATATTCAATACACCCCGTACATAATCCCGATAAGAGCGGGGTCTGAGATATGGTTACCTTTCGTTTATCTTTCCCGGCTGCCTGAGGGTTCGTTTTTTTTTGTATTCTCGTACTCTTCTACCCTACAACACGCTTTTCTCGTTGTTTTCGTCACGTTTTGCGATCGGCGATAAACCCAAAGGAAACCAGCAGGTCCTTCGTCCTCATCGTCGTCGTCGTTCCTCATTTCTCCAAGCAAGAAATGCACGCGCCGGATGTCGTTAAAATGGCGACCGCCACTTCCGGTGGGCGGAATTCGCGGAAATATGTGAACTTACCTGCAAAGTAAACAAAAACAAATGTGCAAAATTTCGATTAGTATGTTTTTGCCGCAGGCATAGGAGTATTTTGTTTGTATGTGAAACAAGGCAATTGCGAGATTGAGATACTTGGTGTATTGAATAATAAATTAAAATTGCTAACTTATAATCTTTAAAAAAAAAGTCCAAGAAGAGTTTTATTTAATGTATTTTACAAATTGTAAGAAAAAGGCCAATCTCTCTTAAATGGCCTGAAAATAATGCGTCCCGCATCGAAAACTCAGAAAATCTGACAATAAAGACTCCCCAAAGAGAAAGTATAATCGGACCGCGGAATTTTCAGTCAGCTTTATGTGGTTGGGGGGGTTTCAGTTAAGCTTCAAAAGCTCGAAAAGTTATAAGGAAGGTAATGAAATGAACACTTATAAGAGGGATCTTAAAAATGGGGAATATATGTATATATTTTAAACATTTTGTAGAACTTAAACTAAAACGTTTATCACTTTTCTCTTAAACAATAACTAAGTTCATATTTATTTTATTTAACAGTATTTTACAATATTTTAACCCCTATATTGACCTATCCCAAAAAAGATTTAACTCCCATCATCATCGTGTGCTAAATGGTCAGAAACTTGGTCACTGGCACAGATTCCTCTCGTGGTTCCCCCCCTCCGCATCCACTCTACTCTCAGCCAGAACTTTTGTTGACCCAACAGATTAGCGGCTAATGGGAGAGCACTCTCACTGTAATTCCCGCCAACTCAGGCATTAACAATTACCTCTTGTTAAGAAGAAATCAATGAAGATGAGAGTGGGAAAAAGTGTGAGGTTCTGCATATTAATAAGCCAAAACATAAAATTGAACAAATATGAAGGTAAGTGCTGTGACTTTCGTTAAGTTCGGTTCAGTTTTAAATGCCCGTTCGTTGAGGAAAGAACAGATATTCGAGCAATGGGAAATGCTGGGCATTTGGTGGTCGTTTTGCAGGCAGGTGACTATCATCATCAACATCATCATCATTACAAATTGTTGGAGCATCAGTAATGTACACAGTGAAAAAATATCCCAAGGAAAACAATTTTATAAATCCAAAAGAAATTAATTTTCTATGTGAGAACAATGCTTATACAATTTTTTATTTGAAAAAGTGGAAAAATGAATTAAAAAAAAACTTTTCACGTATTGAACTCTAAATTTTCATGGCCTAATCTCAATGCAGACCCTATTCTTTCCCTGTGTGCCTTTACTCATTTGCGGATTGGTCTAGTTGCACAGTTTCGAGCCTAATGCACTTTCATTTCGTTGACACCAGTTTGTTTGTGGCTCGCTGCAGCAAAGCTGAAAGCGTCTGATTATAGGGCTGGGTCTGAGGACTATAATGCCGCTGCAGACAGCAATCAATTGCAGGAGGAGGTGGGTATGGCGAAGACGTATCCGAATCCGAAACCGAGACCCGCAGTGCAAGTAAAAGTGACAAATGAAGTGGAAAGTGCCCTCAGAATGGGAACAATGACGATGATGCGGATGAGAAATCGGGGCGGTGAGCGGCGGGGGCAGACGAACTACTTTGACACACAAATGCCACTGCTGTCGTCTGGCCTAATGAGTCCCGGCTTGCTGCCAATATTGAATGAGCAGGAGGAGAAGGGCCATAACTTGGGGCCCAGTTCGGTTGAACAGCAATTACTCCGCCTGCAGCCGGACTACAAATTGCTGTACAATGCCGAGCACCACACCTATTTCCACCTGCACACCCTGCGCATCCCGGAGGACATCGAACCAGGACCTCGACCATCGAAATCCGAGGAGCCACCGCATCGCAGGCTATTCCAGCAGGTCGTGGGCAACACACTGACCGCCGCTTTTGGCCTAAACGGGATGAACAAGGGGCAGGTGGAAATGGAAATGGAAATGGGTATCGGAGGCCAGGCGGAGGTCACCAGCGAACAGGTGAATCTCTACGATGCCGCCTCGCTGCGCCGGTCGCGCTTCAGTCCCTTCAATCCCACACGGTGAGTGCTGTGCTGCAGATGGACAGCGACACGACTGTTATCTCCGATTTTTGAGTGCCACTTCGAAAACCATTTTAGGTTTTTGAAAGCCTCACGGTAATGTGCCATTTTCAGGAGATTTAAAGGCAAAAAGAAACGAGCTTAAAGGAATGGTAGAAAATATAGAGATATCGATACTCTATCGATATTTTAGGCATAGGTATCGATAATACTGATATTTTTTTAGTTTTTGATTTTTAAAATTTTGAAATATATAAAATAACGATATATTAGTTAACGATAATAATCAATTGATATATCGATATTTTATGCAAAGGTCTCAATAATACTAATACTTTTATATTTTTTGATTTTTATAAAATTTCGAAATATCTAACCTATCGAAATTTTTGATATGATATTGAGCTTGATATTTTTATTGATATTATCATAACGGACTTTTCCTCCTAAAATACATCCCTAGTTTACATTCACTTTGTAAATAAAACCAATGAATCGCAGAAATATAATACTCGTAGCTAACTTAAATTCAGCATAATCTATAGAAAATTTATATAGATAAATACTGCAATATTCATATTCTTTTAATAAATATTTTTCTTTTAATTCTAATATAACACACTCTTTAGAAAATATATTAAAACTTTTAATATTTTCCAGAATCCTTATTCATGGCTGGCTGGGCAATGCCAATGCCAATATGTATAGTGCCCTGCTCCCAGCCTATTTGGATCCCAAGAATGGCAACTACAACATCTTCACCGTCGACTGGGGACGCGGGGCCATAGTGGACTATATAACAGCCAGCTATCGGGTGAAGCCGGTGGGCAAGGTTCTGGCCAAGTTCGTGGACTTTCTGCACCAGGAGGCGGGACTGCGCTTCGAGGATCTGCAGCTGGTCGGCTTCAGCATGGGAGCCCATGTGGCGGGACTGGCGGGGAAGCATCTGCAGACCGGTCGCCTCCGGATGATCCGGGCCTTGGATCCCGCTCTGCCCTTCTTTCGCTACGCCAAGGCAAAGGAGCGCCTGACCTCCGAGGATGCCGACTATGTGGAGGTTTTGCACACCAGCGTGGGCAGCTACGGATTCGATCGACCCCTGGGTCATGCGGACTTCTATGCCAATTGGGGCAGCCAGCAGCCAGGTTGTTTTTGGCATGAATGCAGCCATTGGAGGGCTTTTATGCTGTTTGCCGAAAGTCTCTCGGGGGATCGGAGTAATACGGAAGGTGGTTTCTTATCCCAGGGCTGTCCGGCCGGTGAATGGCAGCAGTTGACCCGATTCCATCGCTGCCCAGGGGATACGGGAATTATCCCACAGACCATGGGCGGTGATTTGGCCAACGCTACTGCGGATTTCCTGGCCCAAAGACAGGGTGTCTATTATTTCCTGACAAACGACCAGCCACCCTATGTTTTAGCACAAAATGCCAGCTCGCAAAAAGGGTGGCACAAATACGTATAAATAAAGAGCGAAATGGCTGAGAGAACGTAATGAGCAAAATGCAAGTGCAGTTCGCGTTTTTATTTCTAATTAGTAAGTGCATGTGTACTACACACACGTGTTTGTTTGTTTGTTTGTGCTGTCCCATTTCTAAAAGCCGGCTGGCAAAATTAAAAAATGCTGCCATGTGTAAAATGCTTTTCATGCCAGTCGCAGGCAGTAAAAATAGCAAAAAAAAAAGGAAAATAGGGAGTCAAATTTATGAAAACATCCATGCAGGAAATATAAGGACGAGCACACAAGAGCCGTGGGTAGTTCAGTCTGGAAAATCAACTAGAAATTGGTATGACCAAAAAAAAACAGGAACAAAAACTAATCCTCTTTAACGAGACAACACAGAGGAAAAATATTCAACAAAGTTTCTAGTGCAAGCTTACATTTTTAAACATTCTATTTGGTTTTGAAATTTTGTGTTGCGAAAGCTTGCACTTTAATTAGAGGTATCTTTAATTGAAATTGATGAAATTGATTTTCTAAAAATTTATATTGAATTGTTAGATTACATTTTAAAAATATTTCCTTTTTTTTTAATAAGAATAAGCGATAATATAAATAGGCAACCTTTAGAACCAAGTTCAGAAAAAAGAGAATTTTTATTGTGATTCACATTAAAAATTCAGGCTGCATGCTGGTATCATAAATTCTAAAACTTGGCGAGTCAAGGTTTAATTGGCCAGGGCAGCAACACACTCCACCGGAAGATAAAGCACACTTTGGGGTATTAGGACCTTGGATCTGGAGACCAAACTGTCGCACGGCTGCCGCTAATGTGATTTTTACGCACCATTTGAGTGAACAGCCAGCAATTCATTCGCCAAAGGGCAAAACAACGATGAAAACTTGGCAGCTGCGGATGGATGCCATAGAAAATAACGTGAACAAGTATTGGCAAAAGAAACACAAATATTGCGCACAACATTCTGTTGAGTTAATATAGAAAAAAAGGAATTACAAGGACATTTATTCAGACGATTTTTGTATTAACTCAAGTCTATTTGAATTCATTTATCCAAGAAATTCCAAGTAAAATGTTTTGGCAGGCTAATTTTCCTTTTTTTTCACGTTTGGTCGACTAAGAAAGAGCTATGAAAATATTTAAATAAATTGCATAAAGTTTAACTTCAAAGTCATTTAAATGTATGTGAAAACTTTGATGTATTTTTAAGCAGTTTTCTTTACAAGTCACTTTGTTTAATGGCATTCTGGAAAAGTTTACTTTGCTTCTTTCGCATTTCACTTGTTAGGTAAATGATTCTTAAATATTATATTTCTGATTTGAGGTGATAATTTTTCCTTACCACAAAATGGTCTCTAAATAATTCATTTTCACAGAACTCAGATTAGTTTTAACTTAGTTGTGTTTGCACTGAATCAAATATTTTCCCTTCACTGGCTGCCCAAACCGAATTTGCAATCATTCGTTTAAGCTTTATCACTGGCAGCAGCAATAATTGAATTAGCTTGAGACAAGCCGAGAGAAATTCACTTCGAGACTCGGGAATTAAACTTTTTTCCTTGGTTAACTGGTCTGATTATTTCCTTACGGCCAGACAAAAGAATCGAGTGGAAAACGAATCGAATAAAAGCCGTCGACTGTTGCCAGTTGTGCACTGCAAAGCAAACTGAAAATGTTCTCAGCCAAATGGAAAGACTGCAAAAAAAAAGAATGCAGAAAAGATGGCTAATTTGTGTCGCGTCTTCCAGCGAAGGGTTGAGAATCGGGGGAGGGATGGTGGAGCAGTGGCTTTGGTTGGCGGCGGTGGTGGAGGTTACTCTGGGAAGCCTATGAAATGTGGCCCGCACTTGAGCCAAAGAGTTGACGCACAAGCTGCAGCAACACCGAGCTGAAAACCCGAACGGCAAACTGAGCTGAGCCCTCAGACAATGCATTCCTAATTCCTGCCAGGGGGTGGGAAATTGACAGGAGATGGGGGTGGTAAGTCCCCCCACCAGAATACACAAAAAAAAATCAAATAGTTTATAAATTTCATTAAATACTAAATATGAACTTAAGACTGAGTATAGAATCGATATTTAACACAAAGTTAATCTAATAAATAATTATTTTAAAAAAGAAAAATCGTTTTAAATGAAGATCTAAAATTTTTCCTGTGCAGAACGAGTTTTGTGCTCGACTGCCTGTTCTTTTTTGGACTGGCAGCACATCAAACCGAACTGAATGCAAGTAAGTCCCTGGGAAGCAGTCATAAAGTGTCGCGTTCCGTGCTTCCGTTCCGGTTACATCTTTCCGCCCACTTCCCGCTTCCTGCCTCCCACTCACCTGTGAGCTGTCCTGTTACCTGTCTCCCATCCTTTAACCCCAACCCCCATCCCTTAACCCGCCATGGCTTCCGGCACACGCACCCAAACGGACGGATAAGTTTGCCAGCTGTTTGTCTCCTGCTGAAAGCGCATATTACTTTGGCCACAAGTCGCTCTTCTTGCAGTAATAAGCACCCGGATTAGTCGAGCTATTCATCTGCTCATCTCAAGGGAGGACCCGGATCTCTGGTTCCTGGGAATCCGACGTCACTGAAACAAGTGTATTGACAGCCAAAGCTGCTCCTGTGGCACTGAGGAAATCTTGAGTTTAAGTCTAAGACCAATGAAATCCTTAAAATAATAATAACTAAACTACTTAACTTAACATTATGTTTAATAAGGTTGAATTTCCTTATTTATTTTTTGTTTTTACCTATGATTCAAACTATCAATAAATCAGCTTGGTATTATTTTAATAATTTAAACCATCTTTTTTGTCTTTACTTATTATTTAAACTATTAATAAATCAGCTTTGTATAATTTTAATAATTTAAAATATCTTTTCTGTTTTTACTTATGATTTAAACTTGCAATAAATCTGCTTTGTATAATATTAATACGTTAATAAGGAGTTTTTGTTTCTGAGGGCTTAACATTCCATTTATTCCTTTTTTTATTTGCTTGTCAAAGGATTTTATTTGCGAACCCAAGGAATTAAAGTATCAAGAGCAATTCATGTTCTTTGTAGGTCGTAATTTAACTCCGAATTAAGTGCACAAAATCTGGTGCTGAAACTAAAGGGGAACCTCTGGCTGAATGGAGGCCAACCGATGTTTGACAAGATTGTGGCAAAAAAGAAAAACCCCGCTTCGCTTCCCATGTGGGTGTGAAAAGATGCCCGACAACAGCCACAGCAGGTGGCCTTGAGAGGTGGAAGTGGGTGGGTGGGGCTGGTGCTCGGTTGTCAACACCCACACACAGTTGGAGGTCCTCGGTTAGGTGACCAACGGAACGTTTATTTAATTGAAAGGTCAGTCTGCAGGATACAGTTGCCTAAACCGTTTCGGGGCGGGGGGAAGGGGTAAGTAGAGCCACAAAAGTGAATGGAACAAAAGGTTGATTAAAGGGAAAATGAAGACTACAATGGAAAGTGGGGGAAGGATTAGTTGCTAGAATGGATTTCAATGGAAGTGGAAATAGTTGAACGGATATTGTCAGCAAGATGACAAAATAAGCAAAAATAATGTTATCCAGTTGGAGGCAGAAAGGACCTTCAAGCAAGGGATTCCAAGTATTTCCTATTTATAGATCTTTATAGAATTTAATGAAGATAATTCCACGAAGAGGATTTCTTAGCCCTTGTGAATTAGTTATATTGTTTCTTCAAGGTGTTTTGTAATTCAAGCGTCAATCTCCAGGAAAAATGTATTTTAAAGATTTATTACGCCATAAGAAATATTTCATAAAATCAAATAATAGTTTGTTCGTAATAAATTCATGAAAAGAGCCAACCAGCGCAAAAAAACTCAAACCACTCGGCGCACAAGTTGAGGTACAGTGGTTCACAGCTTATTTCAACCAGTCTACACCAAAAACTTTAACATCCCATAAAAACTAAACAAAAGATGTTATCAAAATAATTTAAACGCAGAATACATCTATGATGATACACATTAGTGTTTAATAATTGTATGATTTTTTAAAAATTTTACAAATATTTTTTATGAATTAATTACAAAAAAAGCCCAAAAAAAAAGGCCACAGCTTATTTCAACCAGTCAACAAAAAAATCGAATAAATTAACATAGTGGCCAATAACTTTTTTTTTTAAATTTGTCATGACTACCCTTTTGTTTACCAACAATTTAAAGTTAACTTTACATGGATACAATGCCTTTTGTTGTTGTTGCCAAGTAAAAACTACTCTCGACCCTTGGGAAGGACTTTTGGCGTAGTTTCGTCTAAAAATATTGTGTTTTCGAACATTTTTTCGTTATGTGGACTTCCAATTTTGTTTTGTGGAAATGTTAAGACACCTTTAATTCATAATCATTAGCTCTCGACAGCACTGGATGAGCTAAATCTGCGAAAAAATTTGCACTTCCCATGGGTCATTTCTATAGTTAAATCAAAAAATTATTTATATTTTAAGATCCTTTGAGTTTTTAATTCATTTATCCTTTAGGATGTGAAGCTGAACTCAAATCTTAATTGCGGAGTAAAAAAAAAATGTGGAAGGACCTGCTTGACACTTATAGGCCCAAAACAATAAGCGTTCGCCGTTAGACTTTAAAACAGCCATTTGACTCCCCAATTTAGGCTCGTAATTGGGATTTCCCCGCTTAGATATATTTTTCCGACTCAACTTTTTTTTTTTTTTTTTTTTTTTTTAATTCACTATTCTCTTTTCCCTTCCCCTCCTACCCCCCCCTCTTGGCCGTCCGTGTCGCCCCCTCCTTTTTTTTTTTTCCCCCCATTTTTTTCCCCCCCCCTAAAACAACCAATTTAAATTAATTTTTTTTTTAATTAACAAACCCCCCATTTTTTCCCCTTTCCCACCCCCCCCCCATAATTATTACTTCCCCAAAACCAAATGAACCCACATAACGAAAAAATGTTCGAAAACACAATATTTTTAGACGAAACTACGCCAAAAGTCCTTCCCAAGGGTCGAGAGTAGTTTTTACTTGGCAACAACAACAAAAGGCATTGTATCCATGTAAAGTTAACTTTAAATTGTTGGTAAACAAAAGGGTTAGTCATGACAAATTTAAAAAAAAAGTTATTGGCCACTATGTTAATTTATTCGATTTTTTTGTTGACTGGTTGAAATAAGCTGTGGCCTTTTTTTTTGGGCTTTTTTTGTAATTAATTCATAAAAAATATTTGTAAAATTTTTAAAAAATCATACAATTATTAAACACTAATGTGTATCATCATAGATGTATTCTGCGTTTAAATTATTTTGATAACATCTTTTGTTTAGTTTTTATGGGATGTTAAAGTTTTTGGTGTAGACTGGTTGAAATAAGCTGTGAACCACTGTAACTATCAAATCAAACTAGCAGGTAACAATTACATCATTTCGCAGACAATAACGAATGGAACAAGGACTTTTGGGTTTTCGTGGGGGAAGGACGCTGCACTTATATCCCAAACTCACTCAAACAATTAGCTCAAAAGGTGAGGTTGAGGTGGGCTGGTTGGGGGGGTTTGTGACTCACAGCGCGTCGTCGTCAACTGAAGCCCTATGAAAAAGTTTCAGTTTTTGCGCAAACAAATTGGATTATTCGATTACGTGTTTGTACAAGCGCATTGAGGAGGTTTTTGGGGAGGGGATGTTGGTTGGGGGCCGAGGTGAGGAAAACCAGGTGAGTTGGAGGTGGGGCGGTTGGATTGTAAAGCGGCCAAGGGAACAAGTTTTTAAGGGCACCTCTGGGGTTGGGTCTCTTTTTTCATAGGGGTTGCAGTTCTCTCTTGTTTGATTTTGATTTATTTGGCATTTGTTTGCCAATTGGCAAATGTTTGCAAATCTATAGAGAGCGGGAACGTAATCTATTATGGATTGACTTCCTCTTCAATGGCAAATGGAAAATTTTCTCTATTTTTCAATCGCTTTTAAAGTGAAAATTTAAAGTAAATTGATATTAATATTTAATCTTTATAAGAAATATTTAATTTATTATTTAAATTTAAAAAATTGTAAATAAGGCTAGTTAAAAGTTAAATATATATTAATATATTATTATATTAAAAATATTTATTCAATATAAGGTTAACTAAAAATTGAATATAATTAAATTATTACAATTTTTCAAGAGGGTTAAACGGTTTTATTTCTTCCTGTACGAACTTAAAACTGCTGCATTGGTGCCCTTTAAGGGAGCCTAAAAATAAAAGCCAACCAACTGACCGGCGCCCAAATTGAAAGTCAATATAGTGAACAGTTGGCAAACACCTCGTGCTGCCAGCAACTGAAATTTATTGTTACAAACTGGCTTAATTGCTGGCCAACGGTTGGAAGGGGCTTTTAAAATTCTGCCCGACTCTTTTCTAAGCTTCCATTGAACTGGGAAACGGGGTGAATTGTGTGGGCATGGGATGTCTGGGCACTTTGATTGCTTGCTTTTAAAATGAATTTTATATAGTGGCTTTGGCCAGGTGTTTGACATTTGTGCAATATGTGGATATGTGGATAGAGCTCTTATTTATTTTGCTTTTAATTTCTTGCTCGCAGTGAGCTCAGCCCGCAGCTGTCAGAGTGTCTGTCAGATGGTGCGTATGAGTGATTTTTAATTTAAATTTAAATCAAACAAAAGGCAAGAGGCCAGCCATCCTTGCTTTAATGAATCTCAAGGAAAGGAAGCCCGCAGCTAAGGAAAACACCAAAATCAACAAAATAGTTGAGGGAAAATGGCGCAAAAAGGGCGTTCGAGTAAAGTGTGAAGCACAAAAGTTTGGGCCAAAAAACACAACATGTGCAAGTTATGTACAATCGATACTCGACTCGAGCCCAGTGTATTTTGCTGACTGGCTGACAATTAACCCCTTACGTGCCAATTGGTTGCTAAATAAATTAACCCACGCACACACACAAACGAATGCATTGCGTTGCCAACAACAAAGTCAGCAGAAATCTTGGCATTTTAATTGGCCCAGCCGACGACGCCTTGAAGTCGGCCATAAAAAAGTTTACTCACAGTCAACTTCAAAGGCTTTAACGGAAACATAACCTTTATGCGAAACGCCTCAGAAGTTGGGTAAACTTGAATGGCCCTTGCCAAAGTAAGGTAATTAAATTAGGCCTTTTTGTTTACATTTTCCGCAACGCCCTCTCCACTACTGTTTTGCTCGTAAGGCAATGAAAATTAATCAAGCATACGCCATGTGTGCTGGGGAATGCTCAAAAATGGGGTAAACTTTAAAGGTAGTTAAGGAAATCATTTTGAGATTAAAGAATGTTTAGAATGTGAAGATTTTAAAGCACATAAAAATAGAGAAATATCCGTCCGTAGTCGTATATAACCCAGTTACGAAATACGCTTACTGAAAAGTTAACTTCCCATGTTGATTTCCTTCCTCGAAAAACCAGCAATAAAATCGGAAATGTCATACACCCACATATGTATGTACAAGCCAGATTTTCTTTTTTCGTTCCCTTTTAAGTAAAGACCATCGGCCAATACAATACGGATTGAACGTTCTACATTATAATTCATTGAACGAGCGATGAACGCGATTTTTGGCGTTCCTTGACTGAGCGGCAATTCCCCGGAAAGCAAAAGAAAAAAAGGGAGAGAGCCCCCGTCACTTTTAACACTGACATTCGGTGACCCCACAACCTCTTCCTCATTTCAACCCCCCTCTGAGGGCAAACATTGTGCAAAATGTGCATATGCCACAGGGCTTCTGTGAGTTCTCCGAGCTCCACAAACTTTCCCCACAACGCAATTTTTGTCGTTTGCTGGCATTTTACTTCCCCAGTCTCACTCCTCACTCGCTTTCTCTGTCACTTTTTTATTTACTCTGATTTTTATACATGAGTTTGTATTCCATTTCGTGTCATACGCATACGGTAGCGAACAAAGCTCTTGGGTGGAAAAAAAAATTAAGCAATTTAAAACAGCAACGTTTTTCTTTATTGCCTGCAAAAAAATATATGTGCACGAAATAACCAAATAAACCCATCGATTTACACTAATTGTTTGATTGTTGTCAGCATGAAATGGTAGTTTAATTGTTTGCACTTTATGCCAGTAAAATATTTTAAATGCTTATGCTTGTGCATTTTACTTTCCTCCAGGAGATAATTACAGGAAAAATTTAAATTTTATAATGCACTTATTAATTTAAATTTTAAATCTGATAATTACTTAAGAATTCATTAAAGCAAATGGCCACTCGAACTTTAAACAAAACTGAACTCAACTTGAATGTTTTTACTTTCCCTTGGGGGCTGGGCTAAACTTTTGTTTCGGTTTTTATTTTGTATGCCAATTATAAAGGCCGCATGAGCTGCTGCCAAAAGCGAGAACCAAGTTCAAGTTGGCCCATCCCCATCACATTCATTTTGCAGGCAGGAGCTCGGCAAAAGTTTGATTAAATTTTTATTTGAATTTGTACTTTTAGAGTTTGCTCTTAAAGTTTTTAGCCAAACGCCACATAATATAACGAAAATGAATTTAATCCCAGGGTAGGTGAAAGGATGGATATGTATGAATTATTCGATCGAAGCTTAAAGCCCTTCACCCTTTTCTTATATTTAATAATAAATGGGCATAATTAGGCTTAAGTCCCATGGCTTACCCGGCATATAGAGAAGTGGCGTTCATCTCCGATACTGACCTGCAAAAGACAAAGAGCAAAGAGGAGAACAAAATACGATTATAATACCGGTCAATTATAAGTTTTTAGATCATCTAAAGTCTATTACGGGGTAAAGCTAAAGATAACGACGAAAAACAACGGCAACAACACGAGCAACAACTTCAACTACGTTTAACTAGGAAATTAAGTTGTCTGTTTATTTATTTATTTTTTGCTTTGCCAGCGAAAGAGAGACCTGCATCAACAGCTTACGGGGTAAAGTCAATTCTTTTTTTTCTTATTTTTTGTTGATGTAAATTGCATTTCCCTTCGAGGGTTAGACGATATCCCGGGGCTATCTCAGAGACAAGGGGATGGATTGGAGTGAGTGGAAAATCTGCACAGTTGATAGGTAAAGCGGAAAAAAACTACGAAGCGAAAAGAGCGAATATAAAATGTGAAAGCGGAAGTTTAAGTTTTTCCATTTCATCCTGGGGTGAAGGTTGATCAACGTTCAGGGGTCGGTTGTCTGTCTGGTGTCCATCAAAAAACAACTCGGAATGAAAGGAAGCATAAAACCATATCAAACGCCAAGTTGAAGTGGTAGTTTTCGCGTGAACCATATCAATCCATCATGTCATCAAGTATGAGCAATTCATCAACAGGAAATGATGACTTGCAAACTATTTCCCTCCAATGAAACTTAAATAATATTAGTACAATTTTGCTAAAATGTTTACCAAAGGAAACTTTATTAAGTTGCTTGACCCAATAAAGTATAAACCTAATTATCAATTGTCTCAGTTTGAAGATTATGATCTTCGTCAACTGACGGTAAGTTATTATAAATGCGGCAACGAAAACTTGGCAGCTTAGTTGCCAAAAAGTTTCTAAGCTTCTGCCAAGAAAATTCGCTTGCAAAAAGATTTTATGGGAAACAATTGACATTCTGAGGAGAAATAAGTTGCAGGTTTAAGCTGTGAGAAATAAAATAGAGGACTTAAATAATATTTTAACTTTTAATTAACAACATTAAAGGAAATTATTATAAACTACAAAATGCATTGATTTTGATCTTTGATTTTTGTCTAATAATAATTAATAATTCTTTGCCAACTCAATGTTCCACTTGCTAAGAAGTCTATAATTTTCTCTCTATACAAAAAGTGGCAATCTTTATATGCTACCATGTCCCTTTCCTTTTCCACAATCAATATCACACACTTGGACACAAGTTTCATTAGAGAACATATTGATCCTGGGGAAGCAGAAGTTATCCTTCGGGCCGACAAGAGATGAACAAGAAGCAAAAAGGACCAAGTGACGAGATGCACGTGCCAAAAGTCTCAAGTTTAGCTGTTGCTGTGGCTACTCACAAAAAAATTCGCCCAAGGCGCTGGCCGGGAAAAAGGGAGGGGAGGTGGCATGTGGAAAATTGAGGAAAAACCGAGTGGGATGAGCAAAAGGATGACGACAGCTTGGTAAACGCGACGTGAGCGTTTGCTTGGCCTTTGGCAAGTTTCTTATTGCATGCATGTGGTGCGGAAAAAACTGGAGAAGGGGACCGGGTGGCAGCGAAAAAAAGTAGCATTGCATATTTATGTGCGCACCAGCCAACGGACCGTTTGAAGGCTTTTGTAATTAAAAAAGCAAAAATCTTTACCTCAACCAAGCACCTGACCAAATACAGTGGAACGAACCGAAATAAAAATGTAGAAATATTAAATTGAAATAAAACTATATGTTTCAAATATGAAAAATCGAATCATCAGTTACCATTCTTTATAATAAAATATATGATTTTTATTTAACAAGAATCTGTATTATTTTCTCAAATAATCCGGTAATTAACTACATCAAAAATTTAATAAAATACAAGATCAGAAGGCTTTCACAATTTAAAATCAACTTTAAGTTCCAAAATATAAATCTTTGAAAATCCTTCAGCTAAATATAAATAAATATATATTTTTTATTTAAAAGGAATCTGTATTGCTTTCTTAAATATTCCGCTAAGCATATACATCAAATATTTAATAAAATTCAAAATCAGATTGCTTTGTGCAATTCCAAATCCACTTTAAATTCCAAAATATTAATCCTTGGAAATCCTTTAGCTATAGAAATTCATAATAAAAATATTTCCTTCCATTTGACAGACTCGACTCTACTGTAAATCTTTTGCCTTTTATGTGGATGAGTTTCCATTTTGCAGTGGCGCCAGCTTTTGGGGGCGGTGGGCGTGACTGAAGGATGGAAGAGTCGCAACGCTTAAGGATACTTGTGCAAGATTTATGATGTGTTAGTTTTTTTCGAGTGGAGTTCCTCGCAACAACATGCATATGCATATGCTCAAGCATGCAATTTCTGTTTTCCACTGTTTCACCCTCGGTTTTTTTCTCATCCCCCCCCCCCCTGTTTTTCTCGCCTTTCTCGCATTTGGCAAATGGCGCTCAATTTTTTAATGAGCGCGCCGGAAATGTGGAAAATGTCTGCGTGCCTGTATGGGTGAGAGAGTGTGGGTGTGTGCATGTATGTGGGTGTCACTTTGATTTATGAACATCGGCCTGGCATCCGACAGATTTTGTCATTTTCAGCTGTCGCTCTTTGTGGTGGAAAGTGCGCTTTTAGGCGGTCGCAAAAGAAAATTATTTTTAATGGTCATAGCCATGAAGTGTCCTCCAACTCCTGCTCATTCCATCCCCCATCCATATTTTTCCCTTTTTTTTTGGTTATTGATACGTAAGCCCTTCGCGTGGAGCACTTAAACTGTATTTACGCACATGCGTCCATTAATCAAACAATTTATCAAAACATGTCATTTGACGCGAATCTCTGAGGAGTGGAGTAATGTTCGACTACTTGGTCTATTATCGAGGCCCCCGAACCGGAAGGAATCGACTTGTGGGCTCAGATTGCTGGCATCGTGTTGGAGCTGTCAATCATAATGATGACAACGATCGTTCGTTGCCACACTTCCTGGAGCCAATTATCTGTAGTCGAGTGAAAACAAATACACAAACACTAGGCAAAAAATTGGATTTGTTCTCATAAAGGAAATTTATTTTCATTTAATTCGAGATGGTACATTTAAAGAGCTACAATAAACTGTAAAATAATTTTTCAAAATATTTTAAGTAAAAAAAATACAAATATAACTTGATAAGAAACGATGATCAATTTGATATTATTTGGTATCAATTTTGATATGCGGCATATGAATTCGATATGCTAAAAATTTTTCAAGTGTATGAGTAATATATCCAACTAAAGCCTTAAAGTATCTCATCCTTATTTGCATACAAAAGCAGCTGCACCGCAAAGATGGCTCTAGTTCACCATGAACGGCAACCAGGATTCACAAAGTCGGCAGGAGGCTAATAACAAGGCGTTTATACACTCTCACAGAAAGAAAAGCAAACGTAGGAAGATTTTTAGTGGGGCCACTCTTGTGTGCCCTCACTTACACCAGGATAATGCAAAGTTTGTGATAATGTTTGAACAAAAAGCAAAGGACTAGTGGCATGAAAGGATATGCGAGTGTAAGCAGGCGTTTAACCTCTCACAAGTAGAGCCATCCATCAAAAGATTGGCTTTCACTCCATTGATGGAGGGGTAAATATTTAAAGTGCATGTAAGTGTGTCAATTAGTTTAAGGGGAAATGGATCAAATGACGCATAAGTATTTCATTTTGTTACAGGACTTAGAAATGGCTATATAACTTTAAGAACTCGTCGTAAAATAATTGTAATATTTCCTCCATTTGTTTTTATATTTTCCATGACAATATTTATTCTTTATTATTTTTCCATTATTTTTTAAAGTTTTATTTGGATAGAATTATGAGTTTCTTCTTGTGCAACCCTCGCATTTGTAAGACATCTTCAAAACGGAGAACTTTTCCCTTTTAAAAACCAACTTTTGGCTTCATTTTCATAAGAGTATTCGGAGACTGTTTCCACTCGTCACTCGTTTCCCGTTTTCCCGGTTTCTATTTGGTAAACATTTTCCCGTCAGTGCCGCCGGATGATGCTTCGCATTTTCCTATTTTCCATCTCTCAGCATCCGCTTTGCATATAGTTGGGGGAAATTTAAGGCGTTCTTCTAGGGGCTGCTGCTCAAGAGGTTTCCTACATTTTGGCAATTCTTGTATCGCATTCGGCATCGCTGAGTGGGTGTGCGTGCTCCTTACTTATGCATGTGTGTCAAAGCCATGCAAAAAAATGGGAAGAAAGGAAGAAAAATGTTGCGATGGCATACTTTTTGCATCGCACTCAGACACACACTCCTTTTAAATCAGCATTCATTCATTTTTACGGTCTCTCAGGTTTTTTTTACATTTACTCATTGTGCCGTCACACGCCTCCTTCACATAATTGAATTTTTATGACTCAGGCGACAAGCCGAGCAACAAGGAGCCGAGGAAACGTAAGGAAAAAGTAAGAACAATAAACCAAACAGCCATAAAATAACCATAAATCCAAATTTTTGAAAGCGCCTAGGCCGCGTAGCACAATGTTTTTTTATTAGCTGCCATAATCGAAGTTCGGTGTTCGAGGCTCAAAGTTATCCATGTGTCCGCTTACTGCGTCCAAACATGCGACATTTCCGATCCGCGATTGCAGCACAAATTGCAACTGCAATTGCAGTTCGAGATTTGCTCAATGGCACACGGGAAAAAAAAGGGAGATTTCAATATTAAAATGGTGGAAAAGTAAATATAATATTTATAAAATACTTTTAAACACTCCGACTAGTATTCTAAAATTGTTAGAGATTTTTGAGGCAACCACATTTATTTTAGAATACAAATTATTTGTTTCTCTAGTTGCTCTTTACAGTTTTTATCTGTATTTGCGATTTTTTCGAGTCGAAACTTTAACTGTCTAGCCCGAAAAAGGCTTTTCCGGGCAATAAAAGTCCGACGCGTTGCAATTTCCATTGCAACAGCAGTGCAGTGCAATGAACCGGAGGCCCGGAGACAACAGCAACGGCAAACTTTTGAACATGGCGTGATTTGCGCCTAAAAGTATGAACCAAACTGCAAGAACAAAGCAGCCCGATAAGCAGGGAAAAAGCAGACAGTCGGCGGGGGTGGAGGGTAAAAGGGGCAGAGGGATAATGGTTAGGGGGCGGAGATGGTCAGAGGAGCAGGTCCAGACACCGAGACAGATGCCCAACTGACAGCCAGTGGAAAGCAGGCTTTGTTTTGTCCAAAAATGCCCAACCAAATGTCTGGTTTATGTTTCATTTCGTGCAGGGGGGCAGCATCATGAATGGACATAAAATAAAAAGAAAACCATAATTAGAATGTATAAATTTCAGAACATTTATTTAAAACTCTCAGTAAGACGAGAAATTTGAAATGTATAAAACTCAGCCTAAATGGTTTTTAACAAAGATACAAAGAATATACTTCTTTGTAGACTTTCTATGATTAGATTCACTCCTCAGTCGCTTGGAAATCTAACAAGAGTATCCTTCTATCTATTCCTTTAATTGCACACACTTTTCCTGCTCTTTCAGCAACCTTCGTTATTTATGCTGGACCCCAACGCTGTGTTTCCGGTTTTTGGTAAAAAATTTATTTTCATTTCTCTCAAAGTGGGAAAAATTTATCACGTCGAGTTTTGTGTAGCTTGCTGTTGCTTAATGTTCAAGGGTCGACTATCTCTTTCTCGCCGTCTCCCTGTCTCTATTCCTCTCTCTTCTGTCTGTGCATATATGCGAATGTGTGCATATTTGTCTGTTTTGTGCAGCTTGTTAAATATTTATCTGCCCTTTTTTATGTCTTCTCTAACACCAGACTAACGGCAAAGGGAATGCTCAATTTACAGAATACTGAATCTAGGATTTTGTTGTAGGGAGTGATATCAATTTTTGTTTAACAATTTTTTTTGTTGCATACTTTTTGAATCCCGAAATTCCCTTTCACCTTAAGTTGAAAGAAAGTTTTTTTATAATTTGAACTAAAGAACTAAACATTTATTTTCTATAACATAAATACATTTCTAGTGATTCCATAGTCTGTAAATATTATTTTGACGTACACAAAATTGAAATTGCATAAATTCTACATTTCTCCCTGAATCGAAGAGTATTTTTAATTCAAAATTAAATGTATTAAATCAATAAATTTTGCCTTTTAAATGCTTCCTAAGTATGTAAATATTTTTTATTAAAGAACATAAAATGGAACTTTAAACTTCTAAAATTGTTCCCTTCATAGAAGAGTATTTCCAATTCGCCTAGCGTTAATTTCGTTGATCTCTGTTTCATGATCCTGTTGCTATTTTGCCACTTTCGGTATGCTCATGCTCTATATTCCGTTTTGATGCGTTTTTTTTAATTAGCTGCAATTAAAAATTTAAGTGGCCTTCCCAGACCAACGGGCGAAAAAAAAAGAGCTTGGTCAAGGGGCTTAAAGTGCGTCTTAAAGCCATGTCAGACACATCTGTCGGTGGCCCAGTAAAATTTCATAACCTCATTAACTTTGTGGGCTGGGCGCTCACAGCTCCTTCAGTTTGGACAAAGAAATTTCCATTTCACTGGCGGACCGGAATGGGAAGTTGAAACTTTCGAAAGTTTCTCTCTTTCGGACTCTCTTCTCATTGGACCTCTGCTCATTGCACTTTTTGAGTTTCCAATTATAGTAGGTTAAATATTTATTTAAAGCCAAATTGTGGAGTAAGCTGCAAATGTGAAACGTGGCCAGAGGAGGACCGCCCACAGAAAATGGAATAACGTGACTTGCTATTTGTGTAACCTGACCAAGGATTCTCTCCCCATCCCCTCCCAATGTTAAACAATGATGCGGGTGGATTGGGTGGATTTTAGGGGGCGGTATGATGCCGGCAACAAAAGTTTAATTGAATTTCCTTCACCTGGCCAACGGCTAGCTGACGTCAAATGGTCCACCGTTTATATATATATATATATATACATATATATATCTGTCTTTCAGAGATATATAGCTTGTGTCTTGAAGAGTGTCAAAGTCACACTGATTAATTTTAGTTTGGCACAAGCTTAAGAATATTGTGATAATTATGTGGTAAGCTGTTATCCAATAGGTTTATTTTAGCTTGTCTTAAAAAGATACAACAAATATATGGGGAAATTCACACTCTTTAAGGTGTTTTAATAATGAGTTAATATTTTTAATCGATTGTGCTTAAATCAATTAATACAAAATTGATAATAAAGTCAGTTGATATGGCCTATTAGCCCACACGTAAAAGGGCAGGGACCCCTTTTCTGTTGTCATAATGCATAAATTATAATATAGGTATAATCGCATTAAGGGAAATACTGCACATCACGTTCGTGATGTTAACGCTAAGTTAATTGAACCCATATTAACTCAGCAACTCCCCAACATAGAGGTCCCCGCAGCAAATGCAAATAGCGCCTGCTCAAAGCGTTTCCGTCAAATTACGCCGCCAATATGATATGATATGATATGGTTATAGTTATCGTTTATCGAGCATGTGCGCCTCTGGGTCACCGAATCCATCCGCCACGTCCTTGATCGGTTCCACTTGGACCACCAACACCCATTCCACCCACTTGCAACGCTGCCTGCATATTAAGCATTTCTATCTGTATCTGTAGCTCATATATGTACGAGTATCGAGTATCTGTATCTGTATCTATAACTATGCATTTGTATCTGGCTGTGAGCTTTCTGTGTCTGTTCGTGCAACGCAAAATTTATTCATAGCTTCCGCTTTTTGACTCATCATCATTGACTTGCGATGGTTAAATTATATGGAAATGTGGTTTGCGTATCTTTAAGATACATACAACCTACCATATTTGTTCTTCAATTTTATAACACATTTTTTATTATGCATCAAAACGTCAGACTGGCAAATCTTTCTTGATTTATGCAGCGGTTTTAAAAACGCTTTAAATGCTTAAATCATTAAATTTGCTCACTCATCATTGCCGCACAGATTTATTTTGCAACTTGCGTCTGTTTGTGCATTTTCGAATAGATAAACGCATTTAAATTGCAAGGAAGTGCAAACTTGCCACCACTGCGAGCAGTTCATGGCTGCTGCCCGAAAATTTATGTTGACAACGTGCTGGGCCACCACGTCACCGAACCCCCAACCCCCCGATAAGAACGGCAGAGAACCAACCCACATCCCCTCTTATTTCCACGACGCCCAGCTGTGAGAGTCGAATGAAATGACCAAGCCAAACCAAACCCGAAAGTACCGTGCGCTTATTAATGGGTCATGTGTGCAGAGCTAAAGTTTTTTGTATTCCCCCCAAGACACTTGAAAATATGGTTTTCAATTTCATTAAAATATTATCTGAAGATTAATACAAATTTACTCCATGATGATTAGGACAACGAAATAAAGTGTATATAATTTTTTTAAAGAGGCAAACAAATTAAAATTCTTTGATTAATTACTGTTTAAATTAAAAATATCATGGAGTAAATTGATTAAAAAAGTTCTCTTAAGATATGCGAAATATTTAATAAAAATTGAAATCTAATTAAATTAAAATAAATAGCTAAAAGTTTATATTATGAGATTAAATGTAGGTCCTAGGTTTTTTTTGAGTGTTTTACGAACTGTTGCAGGAGAAGTTATAGGGCATAGAGCACCGTGATGTGGAGAAGGAGGCCGCCTCCTATCTTTTACTACTTGGTCCGTGGCCCAAAGAGTTTGCCCTGAAAGTTTCACTGGCCAGTGGTGAAAAGTTTTCGGTGTTGGTAGCGAGCCCCTCACATTCGCCCACAATCCATTCTTCTCGTCGTAGTTCATTTTTGGTAATTTCCCGCCTTTGGCTAAAGCAAATTATGAGCTTCATTTGCATATTCGCTTTGCCAACAGTGAGGAGCAACAAAGGGCTGAAATTGAAAACGCGATTTGCACGAATTTACAATCGCAATTTACATAAGCCCAACCCGCGCACCATCCCTTTTTGAAAAGGTGTTGCCGAATGCATAAATCATTATAGCATATACACCCATACACACACACAAGTACGCATCAAGGACAACGTACAACAGTGCGAATTGTTGGTTTGAATTTGAAATTCAATCGGCGAGTGGATCAAAAATGGAAAATGCCAATGTAATTCTAATGAAGACAGCTGTTGATGCTGCCGTGCAAACAATAAATTCTGTTTGCCATCGAAGGAGAGAAAATTAAGCCAATATTGCGTATACGCAGAGTAGGAAATTAAGTGGTTTGGCTTGCTGAGAAGTTGGGGTGGCAAGAGATGGAAATCCTATTCCGTTTTTAAAAAGAAAAGCTTTAAGTTTTCATGGAATTTTCAGGGTAACTGATAAAGTCAACAGAGCGTTAAATTCAGCCTCTGTCACTGTAATTGTCAATTCAGCGAAATCACCAAACCAACGCAACTTGACCCAAAACGTAGTCAAGTGCAAACGGAAAACGCAATAAGAGGAGATTTTAACGGAAAAAAAGTGGAGAAAAACCCGCTGGGTCCCTGACGTAATTAAAGCCTCGAAACAGGCGGAAGTTGCTGAACAACAACAAAAAAAGAGGAGAATCTGGGGGAAAAAATTAGAATGCGTCGCTCTACCGTAACAATACACATCCTGTTGCTGGATGGCAAAAAGGGGCAGCTTGTTCGACTGGGAAATTAAAAGTACCACAGCAACAGGGCTTAAAAACAAGCCAAAAAACAGACGGAAAAAAGAAACAGAGAAGCGAATCAGGTGAAAGGGCGACAATAATTGGAACAGTAGAACGAATCCCTTCGAATGTTTTCGCCTGTGCGCTGCGATATTGCAGCAATGTGTGTTGCAACATGGCGGCAACATTGCAGCTGCTGTTGTGCCACAATAACCGACTAGCGATGGCGACAGCCGCAGAGCAATTTTAATTGATTGTGGTCTTGGATGGCGAAAGTGTGCTGCTCCCCATTCGAAAGGCAGTATTAAACAACGAAATTGTGGTGTAAGTAACAGCGTATATGGTGACACTATAAAGTGATTTTATCATTTTCGCCTATTTTTAAAATAATATTTAAGATACCTTAATTTAAAGTAGAAACAAATTAATTTGTTGATTTTATGGAACATTTATAAAATACTATTTAAGATATGTAAATTTAAAATGGCCCAAAACTTTTGGGCCAAAAGCATTAATTTTGATTTATTTTTGGTAATGTTAAAGTAAAGTAAGGTAAAGTTTTAATTATAAATTGTCCAAAAAAATAGATTTCGATTTATATTTATTAAAGTAATGACTTATTTATTTTATTGAATATTTCTAAAATAATATTTAAAGATATAAATTCTAAATTGCCGAAAAACATTAGTTTAGTTTTATATTTGGACATTATAAGATTGATTTTTTGGTTACCAAATTAAAAGTGAAGAATCAATTTCAAGTATTTAATTCAACTGATTAAGCACAACCTGTCAGCTGGAAAACCGTGTACAATTTCCATTTAATTAAACCCGTACTTTATGTAGTCTACTTTCCCGCGTTGCGGTTGCAGTTCAGTTGCAGTCAAAATAACACGAATGCCCACTGCCAGTTTTAATTTCTAAACATAAATTTCAGTGCAATTAATTTCCCGCAGTTCTCGCTGTTGTTGTTGTTATTTTCGCTGTTGCGTGTTTCACGCCATTCTGTTTTATTTTTATTTTTCTAATGTTTTTTGTTTGCGCCGAACAAGTTTTTTATGTCATGAAATTTTTAGCACCTTTCTCTACGATTTGCTGGCTTGTTTCGCATATCGCGTATCGTTTGTCAGTTTTGGAATGTGGCAAATGTGCTGGACTCACGCATTCCGGCAACATTTTTGAAAATCCTTCTGCCACGCCCCCCTGGGCCCAGCGCCCCTTTTGCTCTTAGGACAATTTTCCGGCGATTGTTATCGCCAGTCGTTTGTTAAAATTGCACCCGCACAACGCCAAAACACAATGGCTGAAAAATAATGCCTGCACAATTACACCAAACAGACACGGCTTAGTTTTTCCCCCTGCCATTTTGCCCAATCTCCCCGCTGCGCTATTATAAATAACAAACAGGAAAATTGTTTATAATTACACATTAGGAGATAAAATATTGCATGTTGCCGATGTTGGCAGCCATTCGCCGCGGGTATTTGTATGTGTGACCAATTTGTTGGCCCGACTTTCGTAAAAATTGCTCTTTTTTTGCTGGCCAGTAGTAATTGTTTCAGTTCCTAGACCACTCTATACTTTTTTTTTATGATGTGTTATATGGCGCTAAAGTGTTGTCATTATCGTCGATTACAAATGCGATTGCATAATAGTCGCTCAGAGGGCGCAAAACGATTACGATAATTTGCAGCCCTGAGGATTCAAGGAGTCTATCCTTGAATGGAAATATTAACAAGTAAGTTTTGAACAATGAAATGTTTCACAAATGGATAATTATAATCTAACACTTCTGTCGAAAATGAAACATCAGTAAGCACGTTTTTCACTCGGAATTAACTAAAATGGGTACACTGAGAATTTAATTATCTATTAATATATAATTGTAGATGGTGTTACATACCAAAAAGGGATTTTTGTACTCAAAAAATTTTAGTAAAAAGGGATAGTAATTTTAAATGCATTTCATTTTAATTTATGCTATAATAATTAAGTATTTTTATTAATGCCATATTTATTCTAGAATAGTCCCCGTGTGGCAAACTCATATAGAGACACAGACCATAAACATGTACGCTCAATTGCGGACACATTAGAGGCATTAAAGGTTCCGCTTCTCACCATTAAATGTTCAGCAAATTGTGTAGCAAATCTATCCAAATACATACATCTGTATGTGTGAGCAATAAAATTATAACAAACATGGACAAGAAAACAATATAATTGCAGCCCAGAGCACAGCAGCAGGCCCATTCAGGGTCTCTCGGATGGCGAAGGCTGCCAAATGCAACAGGATTATCCTTCGTTTCCAACTCCCTTCGCTTCCATCCCCATCTCAAAAGCACCACAGGCCATTGTTTTGCCCATAAATATGTTTCCATAATATGTTTCTAATTGTTGCGTTCAATGACCAAATGGAAATGGCCCTCCGGCCAACAGTTTAAAGATCTAATTTGAATCCTAGAGATTATAGTTTTCGAAATAAGAGGGAATAGATTTTCTCTACATCTGTATTTTAGCATAATTAACTATAAAAAAATCTAGAAAATTCAAAATCATATAAATACATATTTCTATACTTTTACTAAATGACAACACTAAATAAACTAAAATATCTACTAGTTTTACAGAAAGACAATAAGTTTTATTAAATTAAATCAAATTCTGCAATATGCAAAATGTGTAAGCCAATTAAAAATGTACTCATTTAAAACTATACATTTATAATTATAATTTTAGCCAATTAAATAGTTGTGGTTTATTTTTTTGTTTAAAAGAGCACACACAGAGTTTAACAACAAACACAATCGAGTTAAGCTTTGGGGTTTTATTTGGATTGTCGTTATAATATTGGTTTTATGCTGAGTAGAGTAGAGTAGAGTAGAGTATGGGTGGGATTGATCAGCTGGTTAAAGCTTACCTTGTGGCTGCTGTCAGGCAGGCAAACGCTTTAATGGGTGTCTGAAACCTGCAATGTAAAAGAAAACCGGAAAAGAAAAGAAGAAAAGTTCGCCACTTGTAAAACAATTTTTCAAATCGATCTCGTTTAAACTGCTCTCACATTATTTTGTTTTATTTTTTCCTTGTTGGTTATTGAGTAAACACGTTTTTTTTTTGGTTATGGTTTTAGGGTTTGTTTTTGCTTTTCTGTTACTACAAAAATGGTTGCATCCAAACTAGGTATGTATATAGGAATATAAACGAGTTGACAACAGTAGTTGTTTTCATTTTTTTTGTTTTATGGCCGACCACGTGTCAATTAAAATGCATGGATCGTTATTTTTGGTGGTTTACTCAAGAGGGATGTGGGTCTGATGTTTGTAAAATATTTACAAAATGCACAAAATATTTTAATTGCCAGTCAGAAGCACGTGGAAAATTATTTACATGGGTTTTCGCAGCTACTTCTATGGCCTGTCAAGTGGATCATCATTGAATTTGATTTATTTCAAATGCTTAACCGTTTGCTGATTGCATAATTAAATTATGCATTCAATGTCCACTGTGACAGGCTGAGAAAAAAAAACGGCAACCTCAAAAATGTTTTCATCTACATCTCCAGCAACAACTACATATTAAGCTATGGGTAATTTACCAATACATATGATGTTCAATGCTAAATTATTTCACTTTATGCGGCTGGGGGAGTTATTATACTTTCGTATTACACATACCAAAACCATTTAATCAGGAAGGTTATTTACACAACAACTGGGGACCATGTTAAAATGCATAAATGGAAAAAAGTACATATATAATTAAATGCGTATGAAATTAATAAACCAATGTAAGCCACACTAACAACAACAACAACAACAATGAAAACAAGGACAACAATGTTGGGGAAAATGGAGAGGTTCACAAAAATTCCGATGATGTCAACCAACTCGACTCTGATTTGCGTTAAATTACCAACTTTGCTCATATTATTTTTAATTATTAACGGTCTGTTTCGGTTATTTATTTATGCCGTGGCAGGCAAAATAACATATATAAAATATACAGCGAATTGTACAAGTATTTTGCTAGGCACACAACATAAATTACACAGCACTACGACAAACCGGAAGACAAATAATGAAATACATAGGAACATCGACAAAAAATCATAAATAAACATATGAATTGTTTATTATTTATTTCAAAGTACCTACACTTTTCATGTTTATTTTATTTTGTATGGATGGGTGCAAAACATTTTTTAGTTCCAATTTAACTGCTGTAAATATTGAATCTTTCGCGAACCGCGGGCGTTTATAAAGTATTTTAACAATTTAAATTGGATAATTGCTTGATTGTTCTAGGGAAAGGTAGAAAAATGTTTTCCTAATACGAAATTCTTTAATATATTCTGCGACTTAAAAAAGGGTTCCAACATCTAAAACTTTTCTCAACACATTAAATTGAAATAAAGTACCCTTTAGCCTTCTAATGTATCCAACAGCCCTTTCACTTTCCGCTGGCTCTTCCTCCTTCACCTTTTACTTGTGTATGGGCTGGCATTTTAGTTTTCTGCCCACGAATCTAGGCCAAAATGCAAGTTTTGCTCCTCTAGATGTGACACCAAAATGTCAACAAGTCGACGAGGCGTGGAGGCTCGACTGAAAAGGCTAATGAGAGAACGCATCAGGCGGAATGGCCCGAGGGACGTACTCATTTGTAATTAAGAGCAGAGCAGAGCGTTCCCACACATATATTTTATACGTGGAAATGGGATGGCAAAATATCCAACGTTAATATAGAGAGAAATGAAATGCAGATTTCCAACCGCTCCTCTAATTAAGCTTCTACTTTCGTTGGCCATTATAATTAAATAAAATTCAGAGGCAAAATTAAATGAATATTTGATAAGGAGCCAGAAGCCCGAAGATATGGAAGCTAAAAGTCTCTATTCCAGTGTTTTTTCCTTGCCCCCAAAAAGGGGATATATTCAAAACAGACAGCGACTATCGGGCGGAAAGAATCTTTGGCAAATTGTCAAAACAACAGAAACGACAAGGAAAACATTTTTAATTTCCTGCTATAAATTGTATGCAAATGGAATAGATTTTCCGTGATAAAAACTTTCAGCCGCAAAATGCTGTTTTTCAATTTGGATTTTCTGATATGGTAATTTCGATTTTGTTGGGGTAAGGGTTGAATGGGTTGTTAAAAACTACTAAGTACGAACACAAAAATGTAGTGAATCGATTACAGGTTGGTAGTGTGAAGAGGTGGGTTAAGCTTAGAGATATATATGCAAAAATGGTAGGTATATGGGGAGTACATAATTACGGAATTAGTGGATCTCTACATGGGGTTAGGGCTTACACGCACACACAGACACTACAATGGTCTCTATGGCTATCCCTTTCGCACGATGTTCTTGAGCTATTTTTATAGCTGTCCAGGGTTGTCGCTTACCTGAAAGAAAGGAGAAAAATAATTAAAGTTATTTAATTTGTAATTGTAAAATATTCTTAATAAATGCTAAATTAACGTACCTACTTATGAAAAATTCAAAATATTTTCTCTTATATATGTATTAACCTTTAGGTTCCCCCTCTTGAAACCGAGATATGCACCTACCTTTTTGCATATACCTAGACTTTCTCAACATTTGCATATCCTCAAGCGCCCAACTTCCCGATCCCCTTGCATCCACCCAGCAAATTGGCATTAAAAATGTACACGCAATCCTTTTAATCGATTTAACCGTGAATAAAAAGGGCTGCAAACCGGAGGCCCTGGGTTACCAAGTGCCTTATAAAGCGTTAGCTAAACGTTTTTGTCGGTTTGTGCATCAAATATGCATATGCAAGTAGTCGGAGTGCTAAGTAACGAAGGGAGTTGCCCGAGTTGTCGTGGTTAATTTCCCAGTATTTTAACATTTTACAGAGGCATTTATTGCCAAGATAAATTAGCTCTTCTGGTTCCCAACTTATTCCGCTGAAGGATTTATTACATAGTCTACCATTATTTGAGCTCAATCTATTATTCTCATTTTCATAAATATAAAATATGGATTTGAATGCAATATTTCTTTCTACACTTCCAAACGTATCCTCCAATTAACAATTCCAGAAACCGCAATCTATTTAAGCCCGTTGGCATGCAGATTAAAGCATAAAGTTGTCCAGTTTGTTTTTCACTTTTTTTTATGACACAAATCGGATTTGGTAGATTTTTGCGCACCACATGTATGAACTGTATGGGGTATCAGCATCTCACTCACTTTCGTTTTAGCCCGTCGCACCATTTGACAACTCTTTTCGGGCCATATAAAAGCCGTTGCAAATGTCGGTCTATTACAATTTTTCGCTTTCAATTTTTGCGGCATGGCCCAAAGAGCTTAACTCATAAATCTGACACTCGACCGGAGGAAAAAGTATGGAAACGGGGGAACTTTAGCATTCATCGATATGACGAATTGTAACTGGCACGAGTTTCGCCCTCTCCTTTTTTGCATTTTAATTGCAGTTTTTATACTTTTATTCTTCGTTTAAGTCCACCTCTCTCACCTTGGGGTTAAAATTCAACTTGGGAGTGGAGAAAAAATGTGCATATAAAATAATTCGCTGCCATCATCGTCATATACAGTTTATAAATTATAGAGTGTGTGCTTTTTTTCTCTCTCGAAACGGAAACACATTTATAATTGCACATAAAACCAAAGCCGTTTACAGGGCTTTTGAGCTTGGGATGGGGTCATTCGATTTCCCGCCTGACTTCAATGTTTTAATGATTCACTCACTGCCGGCGGGTTCGGTATCCACGCATCGAGCCCCGATATGCATACGTAATTTCCTGCTCGATTTTAACGGGGACAGAAAGACAGAGGGACTGGTTGACACTCGACTGGCTGTCCATTTTAATGGTGACATTTAATATGCGTTAATTATGCCATTTATGGCCCGTTTCGTTGGGTTTCGGGGCATATGCACTAAATGGTTTGTCGTTAAAAGGTCTCATCCATTTTTTATCGCAAAGCCAGCCAAAAGTTACCTACACCCAAATCAGCCCAAATTGCCTGCGACAGGTCTTCATTGTTTGGCAATTTAGTTTAATAAATTTGAATAAAACTCCGCTAAAGATAGATATTGGCAAATAAAAGTTTGAAATTGTTAAGGGAAAATTGTTTGGGACATGCGTATTTCTTTCAACTGTGCCGAAATTTAAATAGGTTTCAAGGCGAATCCACGAAGCAGTCTACAAAAAAAATACACCTTTTCATTTATAAGATAATTCTTCAAATGTAACATGGTTTTATTTTCTACTATTTACCTGGAAAATCCGTAAAAACATAAAAGTTCTTACTCTAAATTCAGATCTGGTAAAACCCTGCCTTTATCGCATCCCAATTACTACAACAATAGTGACAAATAATTGAAGTCAGCAAAGAAATTGAACATATCAGATACACACAAACCAACGCGAACTCTTGCACAAATAAGTATGGTATAGTCTACTTTTTGGGCAAAGCTTTCACGCTGTCGAAGCTCAGCAAATTTTTATCCTATGCTGAGATCTTACAAATACGAAAATAGTTTCATTTTCCCCAAGCACACTCCCAAATATTTTTATACACATATATATATATATCTATATATATTTGGAGGAGGGAAAGGGAACTGTGGGTCAGAAACTCTGGCTTAGGGGGAAAAAAAACGAAACGTAAAACGGAAATGGAGGGTGTTTGTCTGTGTGTGTGTATATCCGAGTATCCTCGTATCCCAGTATCTGTGTGTGTGGGTCGGGATATTCGAGGGGTAACGAATTGCCGCTGTGCTTTTCTGTTGTTGTTGTCCCACATTGCCATTATATTTGCGGCAGGAGAATAACTGAAACGCCAAACCCAAGCACAAAAGTTGGCAGCTCCAACAACCGCAGGGGAAGTGGCGAAGAGCAAATGTGAAAAATAAGTAAAAATAGCTGAAAAAACCGAATTCTGAATTCACACGAACTTTTGAGACTTAAGAAGCTTTTCTTATTATTTATAAATAATATTTAGATATTTAGATTGCTGGTCGCCGTACTCTTTATCTAATAACTCCATATATTATAACATTTTAGATAATACTATCTTTTATTTTATATTTTTTTATTTTTAAATTACTTTTTATTGAAGGTTTACATACCCCTTATGACCGCTGGGTAACCCATAAAAATGTAGTTACATATATATTCGTATTTGCTCATATTACTAACAGGATCCCACTTCGTTAACCTCAACTACCAGTCTTTTCAATATTCAACAAAAATAGTATCAAATGGCAAAAAGAGAGCAGGCGCAAACTTTGCAGCTATTAGAGTGGCCTGAAACACCGACAAAACCGAAAAGGGTTCTTCACACACATGCACAAGGTCCGCATTTTCGTACACTGTAAATATAATATTTTATTGTGCAATAAATACAAAAAAAAAGAAACGAGAACGACGAGTAGAGGCACCCAACAAAATACTAAGTAAAATGGCGCGCTACTTTGCCTTGGCCGAAAACGGATTCATAACATGAAATTGCTTTTCATGATGGGGCGCTCACACAAAGGAAAGGAAAGGCCCACCAGCACATGAGGGGAATAAAGGGTTGTGTCTATGTTAATGGTTATATTTCTACTGCATCTACATTTCATAACTATTACATTTGCCCACCCTCAAAGAAAATTGTGTTTGCATCATTTCAACGCGTCATATTACAACAGAGGTCACGACTGTCTGAGGATGTGGATATGCGTGTTTCTATAAACAAAATGTAATACAAGTTGTTAGATGCAACCAACTTTGCTTATTAAAATTCTTTATTGCAAAGTTTAGATTTGTTTGCAAATTGAAAAGAAGAACTAGTACGAGACATGCAATCTTTTCCTTGTACCGGAAAAATGCAATTAAATTTTGTTGCAAAAGGAAAACATTTTCTGTAAATAAAAATATATTTCAGATTTTTTATGATTTCAATTTTAATAGTCAATTATAATTTTAAAGAAATGGTTGGAAACATTCACATTTAAAATACCAAAAAAACTAACGAAATTTTATAGCTTGAAAAGTTTTCCCCAATTGATAAAGCCAAACAACATGGCAAATAAAACACACATATATTTAAAATTTTCAATTGCCCTTGGCTGCTGTCATATTCGGTTGGTTCAGTAAACAAAACATGTGGTGAAACAATTTTTCTATTTGCGAATATTTTGCCAAGCTTCGACTAAATACTGGCAGAACTAAACTAAACAGGAAAACCAAGCAAACCAAATAAAATGCGAATATGTAAAAATAGAGAAATGCAAACGTATAAATATGTTTTAAATAGGAATTTTTGAAATATAAAGTATGAATGCGAATAGTTGGTTGGTATTTTCTAAAGTAAAACTGAAAGTAAGAATTGAAATTCCCAGCAAATAGTAAAATTCAGATTGTTGAGCTAAATAAACGTAATTTTCTTTGCTCTTGTCGACTTGTGACTTTCGTTTTCAGCTGCCGCAGTTTGCCAAACAAGATGAATTATAGTTTTTATTCGTTTCCCATCAAGTTGACTGCACTTTGTCAAGCGTTACGCTTGCTTTTTTCATTATTGGGCAAGACAACAGCATACAGTGCGAATGAGTAACGGCGATAAACATTGTTGCCTCAGTTAACTATGGGCAAACACACATTGCCCACTTAATTGACTATTTGCGGTGCTTTATGGCATCGTCTCGCACTCGCTTTAAACACTTTTAATTAATATTGTTACACACAACTGCACACCGAGCCAGGCGCTGCGGAGGGGGCGCGTTGAAAAGTTTAATTGAAATTTAATTATACGTAGCATGTGTGAGGGAAATTGAGTACTTGCAGCATCTGATACCGGATCCTCGTTTCTTGGCCCTCAATAACCCATTGCCCATTCCCAACACTCGACTCCCGATTCCCATTGGGCGAACGCGTCCATCCAGAGACCATCGCATCGCATCTCGAAGTCAAGCCAATTGAGCGTAAACAACAAATTGTTGATTTGTTTTGTTTGGCCCCTTCGATTTCGATTCGTTTCAATTCGATCCGATGCGATACGGTATTCGGTTTATGTTGGTTTTGGCCGTTGCCACTTGAAATTTTATGCCATTATTTGGCTTTGTACACGATTGATTGATTGATTTATATGAATGAGGCTGAACTCTCTCGTTTGCCATTTGATTGCCTTACTTTCCCATGGTCTTTGGAAATGGAAATTGTGGAAGTCAAGTGCAAGATAGGGAAGTTGAGATAAATGCATTCAAAGATTTATTTCTTCGTTTTAAGTTAAGCTTGAAAATTATCGATATTTTCCCAATATCGATTCGATAATATCGATAAATATCGAGAAATAGCAAATTATCGATATTTTCTCAAGCTCTACTTTTAACCCCATTGAAGTTGATTAGTACTTGAATTCTCTTCAACGCACATTTCTGACCTCTTTGTGTGCAAACATTTTTTATGTTAATACGCTTAGGTGAACAACTCTCGCATCGCTTGACTGAACTCAACTCCGAACTCCAGTCGTCTGCACACACTGAAAATTGAGAGATGAGTCGAGGTTTGCAGAGGCTAGACAAAAGGCTTCGCATTTGAACTGGTGATTTATGGAGCATACTACCCTTGAAGCCGGGCCAGCACCATGAATGATCTCATATATCTTTTCGCGGCACGATTGCAAACATTGTGTGACCTATCCATCTATGAAGTTCATTTGGAAATGTGTTTAAACGAAAATCTTGCATTCCGCAGAACTCAGCCGAACTTCGCGAATGATTAAATCGCGCTTTGTTTCTCAGAAGCACAATTAGTTGCAATTTGATGACTGATGTGGGACAGATGAAATGATTCACTTAGAGAGAACAATTAATTCGCCACTTATGATGAGTATGATTTCATTGAGGTCTTGTCTATTCGTTCGCTAATTAAAACTACTTCTTAAAAGAAGAAGTAGAACTTTCCTTGACTAATACAAATATTTGTAGAAAAACCCCATTAACTATGCTGATTGGACAATTTATATTATTTACCTTAAATATGCATTAACTTCTAGGAACAGCATTAAATTAACCCTAAAATATCTTCCTCTTTCTGGCTGGAATACAGCATTAATTATTTTGCATTATTTGTCTTTTGCTTGCAGTAATTTTTCACTCCCCTTCTTATTTGGCTTTGTTTTCTGTTTTTGTTTTTTGGAGGAAAAAGAGAGCCGTGTAATTATGTGCCACTAAAGACGGCAACGAAGCAAATGGGGCCAGGCACATAAGGAATGAAATGGAATAAAAGGAAACCACAAGGAAGACGAACAAACAGGGCAACAGCCAAAGGCAGTGACATGCGAAAAAACCAAAAAAGAAAAGAATCGGGGGAAATACGACCAGAAGATGGAGCTGGCGAAGGAACTGGCTGTGGCCGATTCACCTTGAACTCGAAAAGTGAACTTATCGAGGCTGAGACTGGTCTCCCCCGAAGGCCCCAACTCCTTAACATTTTTTTTGTTCGGTTCCGCCGTCTTGCTCCGAGAAACTCCACTCGTTGGGGCGTTGAAGCGTTATAACACTGGGTAAGGGGAGCGAAAGGGGAACAGGGGCAGTGAGCCCGAGGAGCAGGAACTGGTAACAGGTAACAGGTACAGGTAAGGAGGTAACTGAGTGCTCCACACACCCGTACAATCGTTCACTCGTACACTCGCACATGCCTTTGTACGCTCCTCTGACTGACGGACGGACGTCGACTGGCAGCCAGTTCTGCCTTTTCAGCTGGCTTCCTTCTACTCGTTTGTAATACCCTTCAAGAAAAGGTTGCTCCTAACTAAAGAAACGTTTGGGTTTATTAGCTATATATTCGAAACAATTTTTAAAAGTTTTCATAATTAAGAAAAGTCTACTACATAAATTACGATCCAAAATTTACTACAATTAGAATAACATATAGAAAAACATTTCAAAATAAAGATTAGGTACCAGGAATATTTTGTGTAGGGGAGAGGTCTGTAGGTTGAGACAGTCTGTAAGTTGAGACACTCAATTTTCTCAAAACTTTTCAACTAAAAATTTTGTTTTTATTTTTTTTTTTGTAGTCCTTTTCAGTGACAAAACTTTTGGGGAAAACATTATAAGCCAGGCTCTAGCCAGATTTATGCTGTGAGAGTCGTGTACCATTTTGCACCAAAAAAGTTTTTGTCCACTTTTTTCAAAATTCCATTAAAAATTAATAACGTGCTTAAATTAACTTTGTAAGAGATTTAAAACATTAGTAATTTAACTGTTAACAAATTAAAAAAAGAATCAGCTTAATGTGACAGTCAGAAAAAAAGTTATTGATTTTTTCCCGAAACATCTCATTTTGTGTAAGTTGGGACACTTTGAGCGTGTAAGTTGAGACACCCGTTTTTCATACAAAAAGGCCTTAGCCCGACAGAGGTCGCTTTCTGCCTAGTACATTTCTTTGATATTAGGGGAAAAGTGAATGTTCAATGAGCCTTTTGGTTTTAATTGTTATTTGATCTAAGTTCTTAAAAAATGGATTGGAAATAATTTAAGACAAACTGAAATTGATTAAATTAACATAAATAAATAGTTTTTAAAAGTTTGGAGTACTTTTGGTGTGAGTATTATTAACTTTTAAAAGTGTCTCAACTTACAGACCTCTTTTTCAAATTGTCATTTTTTGGCACTTTTCAAAAAAATTAATTTTTTAGTTTTCCCCAGGGAAAAAAAATTGTTTTTTTGCTTTATTGTATAGCTAAAAGACTAAGCTTTCGATCGGTACATAACACGTGAAGTTTCAAAAGCGAATGTCCAAATGGGAGACTAAAAACAAAAGGTGTACCAACCTACAGACCTCTCCCCTATATTTTGGAAAACATTAATCTCTAAATATTTCACAAAATTCGTAGTTCTCTCGCTGGATTCAAGTCTCTTAATATTAATACGATTTTTAAGTATATTTAAATCTTCGGTCTCCCCACCTTGACTTCCTTCCTGGCTTTTTTGCACATTTTTCAACTCGAAGTTTTGTGCGTGGTTCCTTGGGTTTTTTTCGCCTCCATCACCGCACCACTTTTCCCCGACTAGCTGCTTCCTCTTGGCTTTTTTAGCTGCCTTTAACAGGTTTTCATTTAAAGTTGGCAAAAGCCACTTCTGCGGAAATTGTGTGTGCATGTGTGTGAGCCTTTAGATTTCACTCGTCAAGGTTAGTCCACATAGCAAAAAATGGGGGCGGGGGCGGGGGGTTATGGCGACCCAGTTAATGGCCTTGGTTCCTTTTTGAGAAAAACTTCTCATATTTATGTCACAGATTTTTGATTGCCTTTATATCACCTTATTTCACCTGAGAAATGGGGGAATGGGGCATTTTTAATTTAATTAACATTTATTGCACGCACCGAAGAGCCATTGACTTGCCAATAATGAAAGAATTAACCCGAAAATATACATATATGTACTGGAATAATATTTATTGTAGCCGGTTCCGTGAGGTGATGACATGTCCGCAAGTCACCCAAGGGGAAAGTCACAGCAACGCAACAACGACAATGACAATTTAAATTTGCTTTTAAATGTTTTTATGGCTTCATCTGCACTTAATTGCAGTTTAATTCGCCATAAAACCGATTGCCCAAAAGGGTTTTCGGCCAAATTGAAAACGTGCCAAGCATCTTTAAGAATGTCGCCCCATGGCGTAAAAAAGAATGTCATCCAGTCTGGCTCCTTGATCTATTCCCAGGATACCGAGACTGTTTAACAGCAGATGTTACCCCGTTTTCTTTATTTTTTTGGCTCAAGTTTGTTGACCTGATTTAGAGGGGCAAAATGGGTTTATTTGTTCAACTCGAAAAATTCACGCAACTGCTGTTGCCTTTTTTTTCGCTCTTTGAATATTTATTTACGGAATTGGAGTATGAATAATATTTACGAGTTCATAATGGACCGCTTGAACCTGAAGTTCAATAGCCGAACGAGGCAAACGCAAAATGCAATCGCAGCTTGAATTTAAAAAAAATATATAGGTATGATAAATCGCGTTGTCAGTGAAGGTTTGTTTGTAATATCTGACTTGCCTTGAGTCGCTGGAGCAAACTCAATCAAGGTTCTTGCAATGCAACTTCAAACATGATTTAGAGCTACAGAAACCGAAAAGCAAACAAGAGCAGAAGTAATAATAATAATAATCGTAATAGTCAATGTTGCCAGCGAAACTGCATTTTGTGTATTTTCCAGTTCCCATCATCGAATATGTATGGAATACAGAAATGCATTATTTATGAGCGAAAAAATGCAAGACAAACGCCAACAAGTTTTGATCGATTGAAAACGCAGAAGAAATTATTCGAAGAATAAACGAAGTATGTTTTAATATGGAATTTTAGTATGCTCTTACTTTGGAATTTTTGAGAAAATATTAAAAGAGATTTAGCATTTTAAGATTAATTTGTTTTTATCAAACAAAATATTACACTAAATGTTTTCTTACTTTAGAATTTATAACCAATATTTAAAATGTGTAGGGTGATTTATGTATACAAAAAATATTAATTTAAAAACCAGATTTATTTCTAACTTTTACTACATCAATTTTTAGAGTATAAAAAATTCACCATTAAATTCAAAGAAAAACCCGTAAATATTGATTGCATAATGCGAGAAAAACACATCATGATGATTGGCCTTATATGGCGGCTACTCCTCAAACCTCTCCACCTCTTTTCATTTTATACAGATATCAAATGTGCAACTGTTGCACGAATGAAAATTCACGAATGATTTTGTGGTTCCGCCTTAAAGCAGACATTTTGCGATGTTTGCTGGCAAATCGTTTTTCGGCATTTAAGGAAATCGCATTGCACAATACGGAATATTCCATATCTGTTGTTTCTGCTGTTTGTTATTGTGCAGCTGCGGCTAATAAACGTTTGGCGGCATATTAGCCGTGGCAGTAAGTAGTCTTTGATTTGGTTTTTATGCATTTGTTTGCTGTTTGGTTTTTGTTTCAACGGATAATAAAAGTGCTGGCCAATGGGTTTGGGTTCGGGTTTGGTCCGTTGTTTGCGCCGTTTTTCCAGCTTTTGTGTTTGTTTTTGTATGTTACTGAATGCTGATTTCTGCCTTGGCATTGTTTATTTTGCAATCACGATACCATACACAACCATCGCAACCCGCCCCCTTCACCCAGCTACTTGGCTTGCGTACAATGGAATATGCATGTTTCAATTATGGCGCTCAAAAGCCAAAACACCCCCTCGATGAACAATGGACGTAGGGCCAGGGGTATTCTACATCTGCAGTGCAAATGGAAATTTATATACATCGAGATGAAAAGCACAAAAGGCGCTACAAAAATGTTTTCCTAATGCATTTTTCCACTTTTTCCTTCTTTATTTCATACAATTGTGCTCCAAAGAATAGTAAATTCTTTTTTCTATGTTTTTGATTTTAATTTTTAAGTTTTAGTTTTAAATAAAATATTTACTTATTTGATCTTAAAAATCGTTCTTCAATCTTTATCCTATTTGTTTGTTTGCTTTCCAATAAAGACGTCTTCTCCTCTTATTTTTGAACACAACTGTGTGCATTTTAGTACTCTTGACATGGAAAAGAGAAAGAATGGGAACGCATTTAGCTGAAGATATTAATGTGTCTGCCAAGCGTTGAACAAAAGAAAGGCTGCAAAGTATGCTAGGAAATAAGAAATCGTTGGCCATCAAGCGAAAAATCGATTTCCAGCTGAATCGATGGAATTTGGTTCAATCTTAAGCTGTTTTCGGCACACCTGGCCGAGTCCACCCTCATATCCGCTACAATGAATTGCCTTCTCTTCCAAAGTAACTGGCCAAGCAAGTCCATTTACGCACGGCCCATACAGAAGAAGAAGGTCCGAACGAAAGGGTCAGAGCCCAAAAGCCAACGGAAGTCATTTATTTCGGCTCACGACATAACAATGAAATTGGCATAACAATTATTTGGCCAAGAGCGGGCGAAGTGAAAAGGAACTGACGAAAAGCAAAGGAGCCATTGCAGGAGCAACAAACTCGGCTAAAATCAGACATCATTATGTGGACATGCACTAAAACAAAAAACATTTTCTAATAATTAACATGATTAAAATATATTATAATAAATTAATTATCTTTATATTTTTAGAAACCTTTTTAAAGTATTCTTTTTTATTTATTTAATAATTTTCAGAAAATTTTTAATAAAAAATCCGTTTAAATACAACAAACTCGGCTAAAATCAGACATCATTATGTGATTCATTAAAACAAAAACATTTTAAATATAAAATATTTTAGAATAAATTAATTATCTTTTTATTTTAGAAAACTTTTAAAAGTATTTCGTTTTATTTATTAAATAATTTTCAGATAATTTAAAATGTAAAATCCTTTAAAATCAAATTTTTAAACCATTTTTAATCCCATTTTGTCTTAGTGTATCTACATTTATTTCTTTGACTGGCTTCCTGGGCGCTGAGCTCCAGCTAGTTGTTATCTAATTTTGCTTAAAAGCCAAAGTCACTCGAAGCGGCCTGGTTTTTAGCATTCCCTTTTTTGTTTTCTGCTAAATATTTCCGACTGCAGCAGCAACCGTCATTGTTTGGGGCACAAAAACATAATTGCAATGGGGGAAGGAGAAGGATGGGCTGGGCTGAAATGAGTTTGGATACGACAACTATTTCCAGTCATTAATTATGCAAATGTTTTTTAATATTGCTAAAAACCCAAAACTGTCAGACGGCAAAGAACGGCAGCCTGTCAATTTGTCTAATGGTTTGCCTGTGGTAATTTCGATATTGAGGTCACCTAAGGAAGCGACTTTCAGGATTTGGTAAAGACGATTAATACCGAAAAATTTCAAAAAACATCAATTAACCTACTTAATCGGAAATAACTCAGGTTACGAATGGGTTTATTCTTTTTGTTTTTGGTGGTACATTAACCTCCAAAGTCAGCGAATTCCAAAGCCAAAACAAAAGCGAAATCCGTAATATGATTCATGCGGACAATATTCGTAATATCTGTGAACAAACCGTGGCTTCAGTTTCAGTTTCATATTTATATGCATAAACAATAAATATGATTTTTGTCTTTTGGTTTCCCTTTTTATTTGTTTATATCGTAATTTATTGCGGTCGAAATGCGGGTTGAGGGGGAGTTATTCCCATTAATACAATTTTGGATTTTGGCCAAGTGAGCAAACCTGAAACTGAATGAATCGAGAGTCATGTCATGCCTTGTTTTTGTTTTGACTTTTTATATAAACTTATTTTAGATTTACAAAGCATTGACAATGGCTGAAAAGACGCTTTTGATGGCTTTTGACACGACGTCATCGTCGAATCATCATTGTTAGGTTTGGTTTTTTTCGCGAATCGTTTCGTTTGCAAAATATTTAAATTTGGTCAACACTTTTTTTGTGTTCTGCTGACAAGAGGAAATTAAACGCATTGAATTTAAATTAGCGATTTCTTTTGGCAAATGTGGGTGGGGCTTAAGATAAATTTAGAAAACCGCTTTCAAACGTTTTCCTTAAAAAAAAGAACCTAGAATTGAATAGATTTATCTTAATAAATTCCTATAATTTTTTAAAAGATTGCCTTCCCATAAAACGTGTTCTCCCATTTTTATGAAAATATAAAAATTTCGATTACTGCTTTCCCCAGCCAATATGCAGTGTAAAAAGTGCAGCAATGAAAAGAGAGTTTATTTATCTAGCTGTAAAAATGTTGACAGCATTTTTCAACCGTAATTTATGCAGCAAAGCGGGTCTTCAAATGCGGAAAACAAGAGAGTGCATTACCATTTGCAGAAATAGTGGGCAATAAATAACGTATTGCATGCATTTTATGACTTAATCTTAAAGACGCCGTTTTATATAAAACCGCCCAGAGATGATAAATTGTGTGAACAAAACGTTGAGTAGTTGGGGAGATGGAAAAGATGAAAAGATGGGAAACCCTTGGCATTTATCAAATGAACTGCGTTTGGACCCTATCTCAACACAAACCGTGTTGGCCAAATACAAAAACGAATTATAACTAATAAGCGTGCTTAATGCCATTGTTAGGCAAATTAGCAGCCACAGGGCAAGCGAAGAAAAATATAGTTTTTATTCGATTTGCCTTCATTACGGGGACTTTATGTATATTTCGTCGTCTTTCCACGCTTCAATATCGCATTTTTCACTCTCGGAATTCCCTTTGTCAAATAAATGAGAAAAGAAATATCATCGGCTACTTTATACGCCACAGTATATTTTCAGGGGAGTGAATGGAAAATAAATTAGAAAATTATGCAAATTAACGCATTAATATTTGTGAGCCAAAGAGCCAAGCATTTGTTTAATGCTGTCGCTTTTGCTTAATGATGATTCTCTTTTGGGATAAGCAAATAAAGCCACTTTGATATGAAACCCAAAAAGAGGAAGATGAAAGAAGTAAATCAGAAAATACAAGTGCCAAAAAGGAAAGCACTAAAATTTATGGTAGATCTATAAATAGAAATTCAAAGGTTAGTTATAACCATGACACTGAATCTTTTTCTAAATTTTTATCAGTACTTCAAAAATTTACATTTATTGGCGATTTATCTATTTTGACATTGAAATTTTAAAACACTCCTATTAAAATGTAAATTTAAAGAGTTGAAATAAACGAAGCTGAAAATGAAAGCGTTTAAAGGCAAAACCAATTTAAAATTCTTTGACAGATTCATAAATAAGGAATAAAAAATGGTAAAAGATTGTTTTATGACATTGAACTGCACAAACATTTTCATTTAAATAAACAGTTTAATAAAAATATGCCTCAGTCACACAAACGACGTTTTAAAGCATTTTCAATGAGTTTTTATAAGGGTTTTTCAGCCAGATTTTCATTTTCGGTCAACAAAATGAAAAATAACTTTGGACAGGGCTGCATATGGCGGCGTCAATTAACCCAATTAACTTGATATATGCACAGCATGCATATATAATTTTTTCGACCAAAATGCCGAGACTCCATAACAACAATCAGAGCGGGCTTAAAATTAAATTACTTTAAAGTTTTTCTTTAAGTTTTTTCATGTTTTTTCCAATAATTTGCATAAGATTATCATAAATTATGCTATGATTTTGTTTATGACAGGTACGCGTGTTGTGAATTTTGTAGCCACGATTTTGATGATTCGGTTTGGCCTCTGACAAATGTTTTTATTTGGTGTCTGATAGTTTACACTTCTCCGCCTAATTTGGTCTTTTGAGACTTGATTGTGGTTTCGTCTTGGTGAGCCGCAGATCTTGGGATTGATTGAAAGATTACGCAAATAAATGTCAGTCCGTGAGATGAACTTGTTAGAATTAATTGCCTAGTCTTTGAAGTGCCATCAGACCTAAACTTGGTGGTAGAAAGTTGCCGTCAATCAAAACTAATTAACTTTTGGGGCGGAAGTGCAAGTTTCTGGGGAATAGGGAGTCCCATTGGTCTAATGGTAAATGGTTTTTGTTTCAGCTGTCTAAATATTTCAGTTTGTCTATAATTGACAAGGAGAATTTGAGCTGAGATCTATGGTTTGTTATGGTAAAACAATTAGATTTTTGGATTTTAAAATAAAATAAAATAGGCTTTAAGAACCCATTAAATCTTTTTTTGAGACAGTTCACTTTCTGTAGAGCAGATAAATATTTGACCCATAACTTTCATAACGCCGCCTCAGTTTCCGACTCTTAGATGAGGATGATGAAAACGGGAATGAATGGTTTCGCAGCTCCCTGGAGTATGTTTGGCATTCACTTTATTACTTCCACTTCACTTTACTCTCGCATAGCCGCTTGACAACATTTTTGCAGCCATCCCAGCTGCCTAGGAAAAAAAATCCAGGCTCTTGGCAGTGCAAATATTTTATAGTTTTTTGTAGCTCAGTTGTGATGGAAGTTATGCGTGCCATAAACGCCCCCGGCCCTCTACGGCAACCTGCAACGTGCAACCGTTGACAAATGCATCCCCAGTGGGTGGAAAAAGCGGTGGTGGCGAGTGGGTGGTGGGTGCTGAAAACCTGAATGCGGTTGCGGTGGCTCCTCTGACACCGTTGCAGCTTCACTGGTTTACTTTTTTGGGTTTTTTGTGGGTCAGAGATTGCAATATTTTTGTGGGTTTATTTTCAACTACATTTCGCAGAGGAGAAGCATTTAAATAAAGGTAGTGCAAAAAAGATATTGTTACCTAGTTTTACTTCAGATACTTGTTCTTTGAGAACTTAAGATCATTTTATTCATTTTAATTTTAACCTTTTTTTAAATTATTCATTATCTGTCATCTAAAAAACTGTATTCATATGGCGAAGAAAAGGATTGGGTTTTAGAAAAATTCCGTAAGTAAAACAAAGAGTTTAAAGACCTACTTTTAAGGAAATAAATTATATTACGTATTCTAATTCATAATTTTAAATTTAATATTTTCCAAAGTTGAATAACATTTTTTAAATATATTTTTGGTTATCTGTGTATTTAGTATTGTGCAATATTTTGTTGCATCAGCAAAACCTTGGTGATTTGGCGCCTGTGGGCGATGGTCAATTTGCTTCTAGCTGATGTGAAAAGTCCGCAGCACTGATTTATGCCACCTCGAGTGCGACTTTTCCACATTTGCCCCCCGTTTAATTTGTACTAACAAAATGCCCGAAAACAAATTAAAATTCGTGCGTGTTTTCCATATTTCTCAAAAAAGGGGGACAAAAGGGGGAGAGGAGATGAAAAATGATTTTGCTCGCACTTTTCCAAGATTTATTTCACTTGTCATTAGCTGCGAGGGGGAAAACGAAGAAGCAGATCTCTTTGCCCGCTCGGTTAACCATGAAAATTGATTGCGACCAGCAGCTGTAGATGGCTCTTCCTCACGCTCCGCGTTCTTTCTGTTCGCTTTTTATACCCTTGCAGAGGGTATTATGATTTCAGTCAGAAGTTTGCAACGCAGTGAAGGAGACGTTTCCGACCCTATAAAGTATATATATTCTTGATCAGCATCACTAGACGAGTCGATCTAGCCATGTCCGTCTGTCCGTCTGTCCGTCCGTCTGTCTGTCCGTTTCTACGCAAACTAGTCTCTCAGTTTTAAAGCTATCGGGCTAAAACTTTCCCAAAAGTCTTATATCTATTGCAGGTAGTATATAAGTCGGAACGAGCCGGATCGGACAACTATATCATATAGCTCCCATAGGAATGATCGGGTAAAAAAATGTAAAAAAAATTATATCTTGGGTGTTTTTGAACCTAGAGCCTCCTTCTTTTGGAAATGCCATTTTTTATATAATTCTGAATTTCGAATAAATTTTTTTCAAAATCGGACGACTATATCATATAGCTGCCATAGGAACGATCGAAAAATTAATGGGAATATAATAGGAAATAAATTCTTGCTTCGTTGACTTTTATTGTATTCTCTTCTACTCTGGAATATGACTCTTTTTAAATGTTTTCGAATTTCGATTTTAATTTTATTAATATCGAACAACTATATCATATAGCTGCCATAGGAACGATCGGAAAATTAGTGATTAATAGGAATTATCTGCAAGGGTATATAAGCTTCGGCTGGCCGAAGCTAGCTTCCTTTCTTGTTTTTTTTAAAATACTTCTTCCATTTTCATGTTTTGCCGGAAGCATTATGTGTATTAATTTTTCTTCAGCGTTCAATAACGTTTTGCGTACATGCAGCTTAATATATCAAACGAAGAAAATACAAAGGCGGAAAAGTTGTTTTTTCCCTCGCTTACAGCAACAACAGTGCATTGATGTATGACACTCGGCTGCTTAAATTAGTTCATTGTTGTCCAAAAGCTGTCAACTGTCAGCTCCTCCTTTCTTTAGCCGCCTTCTCAGAACACGAATAATGGAAAATACTTATAAATAGCCATAGAGAATATTTAAAAAGTCTAAAGTAAGGAAAGAAACACTTTAATGCCCATTGATGATTTAATCTGCAAAGAAACAACGCACTAGAATCAAGGTTTGCGGTTATTTCTCTACATTTCTAACTAAATTAATTCCCTTATTAACTAAGATAAAGTGGGTGGTATGCTCACGTTTGTAATCGCATTTCTGCATTTAGCCAATTAAGAGGATTACAAAACGTTGCTTATATAGCTACACACAAATATTCCTAATGCCATTAAAGTTTCGGTTTAAGACCATTGAACACTTGATAAATGAAAGCAGTGTTTGAGAGACTTCCCGGTTTGAGAAAGCATTTTAATCACTCATTTTGTTGATTGAAAAGATTGGTCGAGTTTATGAAAATAGCTTCCGCATAACGCCAGCATTACGTGACCGCTCGAAAAACGTTAATAATTAAAGGCGAGCATCTTGGGAGGCAAACCAATTGAATGCAATCGAAACAAACAAACAGAGGCCACTGTGAGCAGAAAATGAAAGCAAAAGTGAGGTAGTAAGCGAAACAAATAAATGAGAAATTACGAGAGAAATTAACTCGAAGTATGGTATACCCTGTACATTTTATTAGGTAAATTGTGAAATGTCTATTATAATTTATATTTCAAGTTTTTATTAAAAAAGATAACAAATTGTTGTGTAATTTAAATAGATAAAAAATTACTTTAAAAGTCAGGCCTAGAAAGCTGTGCATATTTTTGATTTAATTATGGGGACTTGTAATTCAGAAATATATCACATTGTGGCGCCTATAAATTCACTTCCTCGAAGCAAGGAAGCAATTAAAAAGGAAAATTAATAGTAAATAATTGTGTTCGGGGGGCTCAGCTCGGTCGGTCTGAATAAAAACAGACTTTCCCACCATTTTTCCCCTCTTATTTGTGAATGCACTTTCAAGTGCATGAACTTATGGCCACTTGAATTTTCGAGGGAGGGCAAATTGACACCGAGAGGGGTTCCCCCACTTGAAAAAGAAACATGATAAACGACATTCACACAGCCACATATTTTTCAAGTCGCCCGGCAAATTAATTTAAATGCGTTGAACAAATTGGTTTTGGTGGGCATTTCGACTGAATTTGGTAACGATTTCTAGTAGCTGCTGCGACGTCATTAACAGCCTTCGGAAATCACATTCCCAAATCGAATGGAATCCGCTTAGTGAAGACAAGCAGCCCACACTTGCCATCGAAAATCAAAATCAAAATCACAGACCCTCCATTTAGTCGGTCTGTGTGTTTGATTTGATTCGATTTCGTTCGGTTCGTTTGATTGAAAGTCTGTCAGTCAGTCAAATCAATTGGAAAGAAAATCACAAAATCAGCCACAAGAAAAAAAAACAGAAACGGCCCGACAAATATTTAATTGCTCGCCAAAGAAGTCATAAAAATCATGGCAGTCGGACGGAGAGGAAGCAGAAAAATTCAAAAATCGTTATAAATCTCGGGCAAATAGCAAATATAAATAGCTTATGAATATGCATGAGCTACTGGCCATATTTGGCCCATAAAACCGCAGAGACAGCAACTGGCTTACCTTGGCTAAAACGTGGAGCAGGGAAAACGAAACGGGAATCGAAATCAAAATCGACTTCGGTTTCTGTTTCACTTTTAATTGCATCAAATTAATCCACACTTTTACTTTGGCCATTCATCAAATCGAAATTGGTTTAAGCTACTTAATTATTTCTACTAAATCGCTAGGAAATTGTGAATGGGACTTGTGCAGGTCAAGGTTAGGAAAGATGAGTGTCATGAGAATATTCATAATAAGATGTATATAAACTTTAACCCAAATAATCCTATTATATGGCCTAGAAAATACATAAATAAATCTTATTTTTTAGTAACTCTGGGAGTTCTTATCTTATAGATATACCACAGCTTATTTGCAATTCATCCACATGCCGGTATTTAAATTTGATACTCATTCCAGTCAAACTCGATTCAAGTTTTGATGAATGTAGATCGCTTACCTGAAAGAAATAAAAACACAAATAGTCCAATAAGTAAAGCGATCATTAAAACGGTATCAATGAAATGCAAATAAAGTTATATAATAATCACGAACAATCTAAAGGGAAGTATACCACATTTGCCATTTCCGAACATTTTTTTAAGTTTATTTATTAAAATTTAAGCTCTTTGGAACCAATAGTCTATCAGAAATATCTGCCCTTGTACAGCAAATTTTTTGACTTCAATGTTTCGTGTTTCAGTTAGCAGTAAACAAGCAGCTCATCAAAATTTAGATCTCCGCTTCTAGATTAAAATTAAAGTGGCTTTGTTTTCGGACATTTAAGGGGGGGGTAGGGTCTATGGCATCAAAAAATCAAGTAACTTTGCGATTTTTTCAATAAAAACTGGTTGGATGGATTTAATTGAAACCAATTGTATATTATAAAGTGTCATTTAAATAATATCCTCTAATTTTTATAGCCGATACTATCGGCTAATATATCGGTGGCAAAGCGATTGCTGGAACACTATTAAAAAAAGGCGTTTTGCGGTGACCACTGTATCTCCTCCAAAAATTATTAGATTTCCATTCTGCTTTTACATTTAGCTTAAGAAAAGAAAAAACCCGCCCCTGGGAAGCGCGATTTTTAAATTTTTTTTTAAAGAATTTTTTTTGCATTTCCAAAGTCAAAAATGCGTTTTTCACCTAAAAAATTCGACTTTGGGCTTAAAAAAAAATACTTAAAGTTAAAAAATAAAAAAAAACGCTTCCCAGGGGGCGGGTTTTTTTTATGCAGAAAAATATGCGACGAATTTTAAAACGATCGATAGAGCCGTTTAGAAATGCCGATGGTCACGGACTTTCAAAACGTGGTTTCGAGAAAAACGCACTTAAAGATGCACTTACGTACCTAAAGTCTTAGAGGTTGGGGTACTAGTTTTAGCATAACTTCTAAAGTTTTTGTCCGATTGACTTAAAACTTTTTTTGTAGGATCTTAAAATGTTAATCTACAAGAAAAAAAAATAAAAAAAAAATCGATTGCTTTTTTTTGCTAGACCCTACCCCCCCCCTTAAATGTCACAACTTATCACCAGCCTCAATTAAATATCAAAATTCAAACCAGACAAATTAAAATACAAACTAATCAGAAAAAAAGAAGAGTTAGCTGACCAAAACTCACGGCATTAATTGGATATCAATAAATTGTGCATTAAATTTCTTCTGTGGTATTTTCAATTAAAACGTCAAACGCAGGGCACCTCATTAATTACAAATTTAGCGCTAATTTTGGCCATATATAAAATAGAGTTTACATGGGTTAACGTGAATGTGTGTTTGTGCCAACCGACTGCGCAAATTTGCTCCCATAACTCAGTGTCAATATTTATGGGCGGTCCAAACATGCGGTTCGCCTACACTCATACTCATAAAATAGCAATGGCACTTCAATTATTATATTTAAGGCAGTTTCTAACATCTAGCTTTAGTTGTGGGCGTGTCCTCTCCGAAGAATGCTAGAAGAACGTTCTTAACCACTCACAATCAATTAAAGATACATTAAAGATAAATATTTATGAACAGAAAACTGGGTTACGAAGTTGACGAACCGCTTTTGGTATTCTGTAGTTTTTTGCCTTTGTCTTTGTCTTTGAATTCAGAACATAAATAAAAGGAAATATTTTTTATGAAATTGACTGAATATCAGATACTCTTTAAACATTTTTAAACTGTGATCTTAAACATACAACACTTTTATTTTAATAAAAACTCACTGACAATTTAATTTGGTGATAAAGATCAGTATATTTCTTCTAATTTACTTTTTATATCAAAGATCTTAAGCTTGATTTAAGGAATCTTTCGCATATATATGCATATTTATTTATATGTAGAAGTATTATGTTTCTAGTCTTACCCACAACAAGTTCATAAACTTTTCGCCTGCGCCATTAAAACTTTAGTGATCAGGTATATAAATAATGCATAAACGAGACTAGACACAGTCGCTAATTTGCTTTTTTTGTGACGCAAAAAGCAAACACATACATCAGAATAAAACAACAAAAAATAAAAGCTAATACCACACAGCGGAATAAATTAAGCAATTTGGTTCGTAGCTCAGATTTCAATGCTATTTAATTGAAATAACAAAATATTAATGACACTTAATCGAGAGCAGATTAACATTTAGCGCCCAGAGACAAAAAGAAAAAACATTCAATTCAATCAAATTATGCGTATATCAATTGTTCTTTTAATCGCGTCCAACAATTGCAATTTGAGTTGCTCGATAATTGTCATTTTATTGTTGAAAGCTATGCTTCCCCTCGTCGTCGGTGAAATAAATGCGATAAAATGGATTTTCCCTTCCACCGCATTTCAATTAAACTATCAAACTCAATCAGCCGAATCAAAGTAGATTAAGTTTGCATTTATTGTTTCGACTGGTTGGAGTTGGACAGTATTAAAAAAGTAATTTACTTAAAAGTCAAGTTTAAAAGAAGTGACAGCTTGACACTGGGCTTAGTTTTGGATTATCCGCTGTGAGTTTTGAATTTAAAATAAAATTATTTAATTAAAATAATGCAAGTTTGTTGACTAAGCTTTAGTATTGGATAAAAGGTACATTTATTAATTAAATCAACTAGCAATAAATCAATATTTAAATTAGAACTACAGTTATAGTTTATTAGTTTATATTTAATTATTTTATTTATGTTCCTACACATTTTCTATCTATGCGACCTACGCAACATTTAGCATTGAACATAAATAGTTATAAACTTATCTCGTTATGCCTCTGTTTTACTACCCGAAAACCACAGTCAAGTGCTTGCATTATAGCCCCCTCAATAAAGATAAGCCCACCCAAAGTTGAGAGATCTGAGTTGATTGACAAATAAAACTCCTCACAAAGGTGGCACAAAACAGAAAACAATCCACACACTTGGAGGTGTCGGTGATGGGCTTTAAATATTGAGTGCGTAAATAATAAATATTAATCATTAGAGCCCGCACTCATTGACTTTAATAATTGAATCGACTCGGATCCGAAATAGGCTTTCAAATGAAACCCGGACCTGACACGCAACTATAGGTATATATATTTTTTTTTGTCGACTGAAAGCTGTCAAAAGTGGTGTTGGATACCTTATAATTTTCAAATTTATAGTTACCTTTTCCACTGGCACATACTCGTATTTTTGGCTAAATGGTTCGGTAATGTTCTAATTACGTGGGCGCGTGTCTATTTTATCATGCCGCCGAATCAGTTGCTATTATTTATGGTGGGGCCCCTCGACTGTAGTTCAGTTCGATGTCAGTTTTTGGACAGTTATTGTTGGGCCTGACAATGGTTTATGTTCATATCGGGAATTAGTAGTTGGAACATGTTCTGTATTTGATTACCAGGCTGTGTGAGGCATTTATAATTGCTGTGTGTTTTGGTACTTTACACACTTTGGGTGATAAATTGAATATACTTTCGATGGAAGTCGAATTTTTTGGCGAAACAAAGGTGAGTATTCAATGGAAATCGAAAAGGAGGAAATGGAAAGGAAATACAACAATTGTTTTGGATTTTACGTGACGTTATTGGTAAATTAAAAATACAATGCGGCCATAATCCTCAAGATTTGCATATTAAGATTTATTTTTTTGCGTCATTCCCCAGATCTTTGACGTCATAATAACACAGTTTAAGGTTTGTTCATAGAAAATTTAGTTTATTTATGTTACAACAACATAACATGTATAAATTTTAAATATGACAAAAAATTGGAAATCTTTGGCATCTTCTGCTGAGTTTCCTTTTAATAGCGCGCCATTCATTCATTCAATCCGACAGATACATTATTCCCTCGACAGCAAAAAAGCTCTCACGTGGCCAAAGCCACCGTCAAATGAAATGCGAAACTTATAGCGAAAAATGGGGAAAATAGCGCAGGTCTCAGACTTAGTCTACCAAATGCTCAAAGACAATGGCGTGCCTGTCACATATCATAAGAAACACGGCCCAAACTATTTCCATATAAATCGCATGGGCAGAAAAAATAACACACAGCGAGAAAACAAAAGTGAAATTTAATACCCTGCCATAGTTTACACGCCACTTTCCACTCGAATTACAAGATAAAAAGTGCAAACATCTGCTGGAAGGCAAAGTGTCGGGTGTTGAATGAATTCCCTACCCATCCATAAGTATCCATCCATCAAATGCGTGGAGAATGAATCCAAATTACAGGTTTCAGTGATAAATGTGCAAACAAAATTAAATGCAAGCTAAGATTTTCCACTCGATTGCCAGCCAAATGCCAAAGTGCCACGCCAAGCCTTGATTGCAGCATTCATGGTCTTTGGCGGCTGCCAATCTGGTCACACAAAAAACGTCCAAGATAACCGAATACTTCAAACTGTCAACGCCGAAAACGTGTCGAGTGCCATGGGAAATGAATGAATACATAAATAAATAATCTTCGCTGTGTCCAAGCAGAAAGAGTATAATTGCTTATGAAAATATTTTTCTACTCCAGCTGAATCCTCTGCAAATATTCTCCTTACTGCCCGCCATTTTCCCCCTGGCCATGGGATCAAATAACGCGAGCTTGGAAATTAGCATTACAAAGCTAACAAAAGTTGATTTATTAATTAGTTTCAAAGTCGCACACTTCTTGACAAATTAAATTCAAATTAAAAGATACATAAAACACTACAAAAGTAGAACAAAATGGGAGACAAACAATGATATCAATCAAGCTGAACTGTATAAATGTATAGAAAAAAACAAATAAACATTAACCAATGCTGAAGGCAAACTTAAAAAGCCTGTTTTCCAAACAAAAAATATACAATAAATAAAAACTAAAAGAAATGCCAACAGAAATGTTTTACAAGTGGCCAAAACATACAAAACATGAAGTGTAAAATAAAAAATATGTCGAAATAAATAAACAAATGGTATTGCACTAATTGATTGTTGAATTTTTGTTCAATTTTGGGATGGCAAGGAAAAAACTACAAGCAAACCAATTAGCTGGCTTTATGGGGTCAAGGGTTCACATCAACATCACCAACAACCACACACATCACAACAAACGGGGGAACAGTAGCCAATGAAATGTTTTGAAAGCTTTGCGGTCAATCAGGCGAAGTTAAATAAAAAGTAGGTCAAATGAACATATTTTTAACACAATTTTTATAAAATTGTAAAACTCATTTAAAGCTTGTGTAAAGCCATGTATGTTTAAAATTGATTACAAATACCTCAGTTTTAATTAAAACACGTACTAATTGTCCCGATATTGCTTTATTAAAAAGGTGGGGATACATCAGCATTTTGTTAAATAATGTATGGTAAATAAAACTCATTAAAAAATAACAAAAGAATTTAAAATATTGTATAAACTGTATTCTTATTAATTTGCTTCTAAAGAACTTGCTTCACTATTGATTCAAAACCACTTTTAATAATTCATAGCATACTTTTGTGAACCTTTTCACGAGATTTAAGATCTCAGACAAAAAACGAATAGAGGGTATCCAATTCATGTTGAATAAATTTGCATTAATTGTGTTTATCTCAAGCAAATATTTATTTATCTTCATAATGCTTATTTATTTGCAATTTAGTGCAATTTAATAATGCCCACAAATTTTTCCCAAAAACAAAGAAAACACAATTTGCATAAACAAATGTCAGAGGAGTCGTTCGGCAAATAAAAAAATGCCAAATTAAATCATATAAAACAAACCGACATGATGGAAGGCACAAATACACATACTGCCGTGTAAATACATATAAATATGCGAATGAATGCCAAAGGGGGTGATATGGGAGCTGGGACCCAGATAAAGCCGCCAAACTGAACAGAGTGTTGTCAAAAAAGACAGCCGACGGAATAAGAACAACAGTCAAAATCCCCATAGAAGATAGGTGGATGTGGAGCCCACCTCCCCCTTGAACTCCGCCCATTACGTGCCGACAGGGCAATAAATATTTCCACATACATATATATCAACATTTACATGTATATATGAGGGTTTTTGAAAAGCCGTAAGGCATTGAAATTTAAATGCACAACGCATAGCTGGAAAAAGGAAAACGGAAGGGGATTTCGCAGAGGTATGGGTGAAAACACATGCAAAATGAGTGAGCACACGCAGGAAACGTAACTCACCCACGGCACCCCTTTTTCCCCCCACAGGAAGTAAGGTAAGAAAGGTAAGTCAACGCGGCGTATTAGCAACGTAATTTAACCCAAGGGCAACCATTTCCAGATATAAATGTTTCTCTTCGCCAAATGGCAAATGCAAATTGTGTACATTTTGCACAAATTTATGCCAACATTTGTATTTATTTTTAATTTTATATTAGAATCGATCAAGCGGAATGGGTGACGGCTCCCAAATGGGATTGCTTTCTGATGTTACGATGGTGGCCCACAAGAATCATATATATCTTTACAATACTAAGCTGCCTTGGGGCCGCCAGCACACACATAAGTTTTAATTATAAGCCTGCCACAGGATGCATAAGAAATCCCGCTGGAAAAAATAACAGAAACAAAAGAGAAGCGAAGGCAAAGGAAGATTGGCAGGCAGCTGAAGTCTTGGCTCAGGTAGCACTTGGCAAATCCCTCTAAGCACACCTTAAGTACTACATAATACTCGATACATACAAGCATAAACGTAGAAATGCACTGGAAGAAAATAGGTATTCATCAAGGGCGTAAAAAGCTGGTAAAATAGCTAAAACCCTAGAGAAAAGTGAAAATTACAAAATTAGTAACTAATTTAACAATTAATTATTTTTAAAAAATTAAATGGTTGACAAATTTATAAAAAAGAGCAATTAATGCAGCAATTAATGCAGGTTTTGGAATTTTTTTATTTTTTAAATTCTATGCTTTTTAAATATTTTTTCATATTTTTCCCGCAATGTATATACTTATTTGGTAAGCTTTTGCGGGAGTTTTCCGTTTTTATTCGCAAGAATTTCCCCAAAGATTCGGTACAAAGGATCAAGAAGGAACAGCTGACGTCAGAGCGCCAGACAAAGGCCTCCTCGGCACTCGGCGGCTTAGTCAAAACTTTTTATGCTTCCCCAAACCTGAGACAAAGAAAAACCCATAAAAGACGGCTAAGCAATGAGGGGGATCAAAAATCTGAAAACTATCAAAACAGCAGAAGCCAAAAGACGAATCAACAAAAAGCTGAAACATATACAGTTGCCGAAACTAAAATAGCTACTGACAAACAACTGGAGTTCCATTTTACGACTTGTTATGATGCCTAAATATGGTCGGCAACAACAACAACAGCAGTACTAACAACTGTTACGAAATTGCGTCGCCAATAAGTCTGGACACTCGTCCTGGGACGAGGATTGCTTCTCATCCGAGTGGACTGAAATTTATTTGCTTTTTGCGTTGTTCTTGCTGTTGGCGTTGTTGTCATCAGGAGCCTGAGCTGCTTGAAGTAGGCAAAGAAAAAACCTTTCAAAACGGAAAACAAGTTTACACAATTCACCGACTGGGGAATACTTTACAATTTTTGTTTGATTTAGCAGAAAAAACTAGGTGTAGATTAAATGGAATTAGATTAAATTCAATATGAACAAGAGAGAACGCTATAGTCGGGTTGGTGTCCCGACTATCTAATACCCGTCACTCGGCTAAAGGGAGTGCGAGGGAGATGGAGATATTAACTTTGATCAGCTATAACTTTTTAACGAATGGTTCGATTTAAAAAATTTCTTCTACATTTCGATAGATATTGATAAGCACAACAAAACTGCATTTTTACTTTTCCGAAATATTTAAATTTTTATAATTGGTTATAAGCTATTGTGGGCGTTAGAGGGGGCGTGGCACCTTCTGGAAACAAACTTGCGCTGCGTAGGAACTCCAAGAATCTTCATACCAAATACCATACCTCTAGCTTTTATAGTTTCCGAGATCTCAGCGTTCATACAGACGGACAGACAGACGGACAGACGGACAGACAGACATGGCTAGATCGACTCGGCTAGTGACCCTGATCAAGAATATATATACTTTATGGGGTCGGAAACGCTTCCTTCTAGCTGTTACATACTTTTGCACGAATACAATATACCCTTTTACTCTACGAGTAACGGGTATAAAAATATATGTTGTTTTTAATTTGATATTAAAATATTTTAAATAATTTTTTAAAGAAAGTGCTGCTGCTAATCAAAGAAATTCAAAAGGAATAATTAAAGCAACTCGCTTCTCATGGAAATATTATTTTAAAAATTCACAAAATATTATTTTCTCAAAAATATTATAAACCACAGAAAATAAAGGTAGAATGACGTTTGAAGAACGTAAAAAACTGTTATGAAATGGGATTTCCGTAGGACAAGAATCGTATTTCAACGAAACCATAGTGAATGGCGTGTTTTCCAACCAAAAAGGACTAAGCGGAGTTTTCCAAAGCCCGAGAAAAAAAAACGAAAAATCCCCAAAAAATCAACCCCCTAGCGGCGATGCCGATGAAGACTGCGACGCCACACGCAATCCCCTCTACAGGGAGTGCTGCTCCAACCCCAATCGCGAACCATCCCCATCACCCGCCGAACCGCCCAGTGGGCCCATCCTTGTGCTGATTACCTTGCCGTTCGATGCCGACGACGATGCCGTAACAGTTGCCGCTTGGTATTTTGGTATTTTACGAGATTTACGGCGGCGGCGCTGCTGCCTAAATATATGCTAGCTAATTTTTATTCAAATATACATATATATAGAGGGATGTAGCAGTGTGTGTGTTCAGCTTTTGGGAATATTTCGTGTGCGCAATAAAAATTAATGGGCTCGTCTGGCGCTTCTTTTATCCTTCGGTTCGGTTTGGCTCGTCCTCTGCATTTGACGTTGATTTTAGTTTCATTCCCCTGACTCCCTGACTTTGGACGGACTTTTATGGCCGGCTCCGGCTCCTTGAGGTTTAAGTGCAGATAGATAGATACAAATACGACATGGTAACCGAGTTCCAATGAATGTTGAACGTTAATTGCTCTGGTTATTGCAATCCCTAGAGGTTTTTTTGAGGAAATCAGAGGACATGCAAACAGCCAAAATGAATCTTGGGTCTTTCTGTATTCTGTATGTTTTTGGAAATTAATCAATGCACTAGGGGCTTCCACAAAACTCCTCGAAAGCCTTTTTTGTGTGGCCCAACAAATGGTTAACAAAGCCCTCGGGCAGGGACACTTCCTCTGACCAAATGGATCCAAAATAGTTAAACCTTTTTGTCTTCGATTTTTATGGCCACCTGAGCAGGTGTGTAGGAAAGCATTTGAACCTGGTTATTATTGAATATTATCCGGTTGCTGCCACAGGTTTGCCGCACGTGATACGGTTTTATGTGCCATAAGACATCTCCTTCATAAATTGTGGTTTGAGGTCGGCTTCATATTTAGATTGCACTTGCCCCCCGAGGCATAAAAAGGTTTTAGCTTACAAATCACAAGTAATGGGTACATAGATTATAATAATAGTTATACGTTTTTAAAGAAAAATAAAATTTATAAAAATATTTCATTTTCCATAATTTTTAAATTTAAATTATTTTTATTTAAAAAAGTGTAAGCAAAAATCTTAAAAGATTTAATATTAAACCAAACAAAAATCTTAAAATAATTCTTACTATTAAACCAAGGTACATTATCAAAGACTTTTGGCTACTAAATTAACAAACTAAATTTAAATTATTTTTATTTAAAAAAGGTGTAAGCAAAAGTCTTAAAATGATTAATATTAGAGCCAAGATACATTTTCAAGGAATTTTAGCTATTTTATAAATTCAACAAATTTAAATTAACGTAGTTCTCTTCGTTAAAAGTAACAAATCTTACAACCATTATGAAGTATGGCTGTAATGCTTCCGAAATAGAGTATGTCATAGTTGGATAATAAAATGTGTGCTTCTTACGCTATTTATTTGACATATAAAAAGCTGCCATTGCTGCTTTCTAAGCCGAGTGCTCACGGCAAACATTTTATGGCTTGTTTATTGTTCAGTCAGAGGCCTTGGAATGAGGTGGAAAAAAAGGTGGAAAGCTCTGGAGAGGATCAGGCGACTTTCGTATTTATACGCATTTTCTATGTTAAACCAACATCAAACCCACAGTAGTTATTTGTGGGCTTTTTATGCTTTTGTTGATTCTTTATATATTTTTTTTATGTCATCGGAATTTGTTTATTGTTTATTTTTGCGCCCCCCCACCCATAAGCACACATGGTTGAATTTTTTTTTGTATTTTGTTTTTCACGGTTTCCAGGCAACCCCATGCGGTCGAGTCCTTGGAAGTGGAAATCCTTTAAGTCGGGCGTCAGAAAATCAAGCGAAAAACACGCCAGTCAGGCAAAAGTTTTGACCTGCCACTGCAACGCAGATATGCGGAGTTGAAACTCATTAAAAAGAACTTAGACAAGGTATGAGTGGAAAATAAAAACAAAATCTATTTGAAACTCTTTCTCTCTCGCTGCAACAATGAAAAATTGTTGCCAGCCATCTGAGGGCCTTGTAGGCGTGTTCCTTAGTTGGCCCGAAGTGCCTTAGGCCGTCTAAACTGCGCCAAAAGCCACTCGAAGGCCCGACTTTGGGCCACTCGAGAGTTGCTGCTGTTTGCGGCTCACAAGTCCCACTGTAGTGGCCGCAAGAGATGCTGCCAAGATATGATTTTGGACCATGGCGTGGGAAACAATACCCCAGCTAACTGCGCCACTAAACGATCCCAAAACTACGTGTTAAATGTTAAAGGTAGCCAGAAAATTGGTTAAACAAACATTGAAATTGTCACAAGAGTGGTAGCCTGATTGCAATTATATTTATTGTTTTAAAAGAGAAAGAAGTTTAATTTTTGCTAATTTGTTTACATGAAAATAATAACAATAACAAAAATAAAAATAATAATAAGGTAAAAATAATAATATAATAATAATAATATACTATTTTCATGTTAACAAAACTAAACTTATTTCTCTTTAAAAATAATAATTATTATTATAATAATAATAATATTTTTAAAATAATGTGTAGGTTCTATTTAATATTTTAGAAAAATATTTAAAAAAATATAAAACAACATATTAAACAAAATCATCATTATAATAAGAATAAGAATGTTTCTATCACAGTAAATTATGTTATAGAAAGAAAACACTTTCACTCTTTCCCACCTCGAACCTTCCCCAAACTTCAAGTTTAATCCTGACAGCAACTTAGGCAAAGATTTTGTTTTAGTTTTAAAGCGTTTCTCATTACATGAATGGCGACGAGCTAAAAGTTTACCAGATTTCAAGTGGTTCCCCCGCCAAAAGCGAAGAACTTGTCGCCGGTCAGGCAGATGTTCTATGTGGAAAATAATAAACTTGCTTGCTAATAAGAAAACTTTGGTAAGACCTTCGGAGCAAACTTCCGAACAAAAGCAGCAAGCGCAATTGCTTCAACCAATTTTAGAAAGTATAACAAGAAAGTATTATCGATGCTGACAGTTCTGTTGTTTATGGTCGCTATAAAGTATAAAAACAAAAAAAAACGAAAAAAAACTGACCTTTGTTAAGAGTGTCAACGCCTACACAATGCCACTCATTAGGGCCCTACTTCATTTGACTATCCATCTTGGCGACGTGCAAAATATGTTTTCGCCTCTTTTTTCGTCGACACTGTTTTATTTTTTTCCCTCCGTAGTTTCGGCTGCAATTACGCAGCTGGCAAATATTTACGCAGACAGCAGCCAAAGCTGTTGACAGCTGATGGTCGCCGACGCCTTAATGTCTCCGCTCGAAGCAAAAACGACAAAAAAAATAAATAAAAATAATAACTGGAAAATATCAGACAACTGACAAAAAGTCCGAGAGGTGTAAACCCGCCTCGGCGACCCATCACGCTCCTCAGGCGATCATTAATGGCTGATAAAAAGCAAGAGACCCCAAACTCAGCCACAATCATATATCATTTTAAACGAAAAAAAACGTTTTTTTGATATTTATGTTTGGGTTTGACAAAGTTAAATGTTGGGCATAAAGTTGGCCATAACTCATTGGGAGAGGGTCAAGTAATGAAATGCAAGGAATGGGGAGAAAATGCTCCCAAAAAATATATATAATAATTTTATAAACGATATTTGACAGGTAAAATGGCCTGAAGTTGTGCAAAAAATATTGCCTCACTAATATTTTGGGTCAATAAAATAAGGGAGTTCTAAGTAAAATTTTGATTTTAAATTTGTTGTTTAAATCATTTAAAAAACCACAACTTATAATAAATAAATGTACTTCTCATAGGTATATATTTTTTGTAAATAGGGTAAGAAAAATAATATTTTAACTACAACTTTAATTTAAAATACAAATCTGTATCCACGCTGGCACAACACTTCGTATACGTAATGTGACCTTAATCGATAGTTCGCATTTGCTTTTGATTTATGTGAATCATACCTGAAAAGAGAGAAAAAATTGTTGGAATTAATTAAATGCTTTCAGAGGGTTGGGGTTTTTTTCAGAGTGCCACGCACTTAAGTAATTAACTAACTGAAAGCTAAACTGCAGCTATCCTTACACAATTTGCTACCCCAAAATAAACCTTTTCGGCCGCTTTTCTGCTGCTTTGTGCCCATTACGTCAAGCTGCCAAAATGCCAAAACTGTACACTTTGGAGAGTTTTGCAACATTCTTGGCTACCAATCCCAATGATATGCAAATGAAAATTGACCAATTGACCAGATGCCAGATGGCCGGCTCACCGCATTTCCATTTGGCTTGGTTTTGGCTTGGTTTCGGGCATCAAAGATGCAAAACTGCAGATGCGGCTACTTTGCACCGGGACCCGGGCCTTCTGGACAGGATTAGGCCAAGTGTCCGAGTCTGAGTTGGCAAATGGTAATTGATTCGCTGCTCTTAAATCTGTCAAACCTGTCCGGCCTGCTCCTAAAATGCCTCCCCGCTTTGGGACAATTTAATTAAGAATTTTGTGTCTCTTGCCCGCAAGAGTAATTAATTTTTTATATTTTTAAGTGACCTGCCTAAGTGTCGCTGGGGAGTTGTTCTGGAATAATTTTACGATGCCCAGCTCACAAGATGTATTTTCTCAGAATAATTGAAATGGATTTGTATAAGAAATATGCTCAAATGCTCAGTTAGAAAACTTATTTTTAAGAAATTTTATTAAATACAATAAATAAAATATAAATAAATAAAGAATAATAAATATTATATTTTGTGTAAATATTATTTAGCGAAATGATTTTATGATTTTTATAAGAAATATGCTCAAATGCTCAGTTAGAAAACATAGTTTTAAGAAATTGTATTAAATACAATGAGTAATATATATTTCATTGAATAACTTATTTAATTTTAAATTTGTGTAAATATTATTTAGAGAAGTGAACTAACATTTTATACTCGCTTTAACCAGCAAACAGATAAATCCCTAACCAAAGTCTCTCTTTAAGCAAACATCCCGAAGAGCATTCAATTTTCGTTGGCTTATCCGAAATGCCATCCATATTTAAAAGCCTGCCTTACCCTTTTGTCAACCTGGGGGAATTTCCCAAGCAGGCGGGGGACGGGCGGGCCAAGTGGGCGGCTGATTGTTCGGGTGGGCGTGGCCGTGGCAGGACATTATGAAAAGACGTCACCTGCCTGGGGGACATTTTGCCTGATTGAGTTCCGCTCTCTCCTTTCTCCTTTCGGCTTTCTCTCCACCGAAGGCTGTGTTTCTGTTCTGGCGGGGCTTTGCATATTTAATTAAAATTGTAATTGATTTTGTGTTATGCACGAAATTGTGGGCCAAAATGCGTCTGTTTTTAATTTGATGCCAGCCCAATGTCCCAGTGTGCCTCATAATTTTTCAGTTTTCAGTTGGCTGGCACAGATTTGTTCGCTCTCCTTTTCCCGCCGCTGCCGACGTCGTTGTGGCTTTCCTAATTTGACTTTAGCAATAGAATTTCATGGCAATCTCAGGTGAGATTGGCCTCGTTGCGGTTGGCTAATGGTGGCCAAAAAAAAAAAAAATGGGGAAAAAAATAAAGAAAGGGGTGGGAAAAATCGCCGCTGTGAATTATTACGTCAATGTTTTGCATATGGATGGTAAATGTATGTAATCGTTTGCCTCCTGCCAAAAGCTGCAGCTTAGAACGAGGTTCATATTGATTTTGTGAGACTGAGAAATGTACTTTCATTCTCGGATATTACTCATACGCCACCGGGGCCCAGGCATTTTTTGCAACAGCAGCCCAGGCTTTCGGTTGGTGGAAATCAATTTTCATGTCGCCTGTCAAAAGCAGGTTTTTCCCTTTGTATGTTTGTTTGCGTGGGAAAAGTCGAGGGCGCGGAGATTCGGAGGTGTGTGTGTAAAAATAGCAGCCAAGTTGCTCTTTTTTCTGTCGCGTCACGATTTGTGAGTTTTCCACTCGAATCCATTTCGTTTATTAATTATTGAAAGGATGGATTCCGTAGGCCAAAGCCAAAGTGACCCAGTGAGCGAGGCCCACAGAAACACGAAACTAATAAGTTTTGCCACAAATTCTGCTAATTAAACCATTAAAACATAATTACGAATTATCTTTCAGCATCTCAGCTCGACAGATATTTCACACGAAACACACCCAAAAACCGAAATAACATGGCAAAGATTTTGGTCACCACTGACCTTTCCCCAAAACTGCGCAATGATGCATCAAACTAACAAACTAACTAAACAAACTGACTAAAATAAAATACAAGATAAATACAGCACAAACATATTTGTTTATATTTTACAAAACTAGAAGAGAGAAACAACAATAGCAGAAAAAAAACCACACACAAAAGCAAACAACATGGGCATTATCAACAGATTTGGGTTTCGGTTTTGCGATATGATAAATTGCAAACCGAAAAAGAGCAACAACATGTTGATTTTCTGTTGATTTTTAGTACATTTAGCAGTAAATTGTTTTTTCACCGAAGGTTGACATTGTTTTTTGTTATCGTGGGTTTGTATTTTTTATGTTGGCTTATAAGTGCGGGTGTGCCAAATGCTTTTGTAAGTGGTTTTAAAAGAGGCTTAACCAACAATCATGAAGGCTACCAAAGATACCACGAAATAATCCTTAACCTTTTAGTGACTGTATTTTTAGCTAGAAAAATGTTGGTAAAACTGACAAGCTGATTCATAATTTTAAATTTAAATTTCTTAAAAAACTCCTTATGGGTAAAACTTGCACTTGAAACTCGCTAAAATAAAAACTCAGCAAACGGTTTGTGAAATTAAATTTCCAAATGAATCACTGAAAGTAAAAACCAGAAACTCCAAGTCCATATAAGTTTATTAAGCCATAAACAAATTCTTTCAACTCCCACACACTCGACAGAAAAAGCTGGAGTGCAATTTACTTTTTGTTTTTATTTTTGTTTTGCAGGAAATGAAAGTCAGTATGTACAGCGAAAAACTCAACGATGTGAAATAATTTATTTAATGCGACATTATTTTTGCCACCAAATAAAGACAACGCAAACGGCGGCAATAACAATAATAATAATAAACCCCGGCCATTTACGGGCAGCTTCCATTTATATAACTCTGCAAGCAGACTCAATTGGTCGCCAGCGAAATGTAATGCTTAGATCCGATTCGATCCGATACCCTGGTATTTTCATTTCATGATCCGCCAAACGCAGGAAGAGTTTTTGGCCCCGGGGCAGCGACTTCGACCACATTTCAAGATCTTCGACTTAATGCCAGGCCAAGAAACAATAACAACCAGGGCAGTTTGCTGCTCCACTCATTTGGTTTTAATTTTGCGCTCGTAAATCGAAATGAAAACGAAACGGAATCGAGAGCTGGATTCAGAGAGAAACACTGAAACCGGTTGGGTTGAGTCGTGGCCAACAGAGACCCAAAAGCCAAGTCAGGCCAACAATTCAAGCTGCCAACCTACTACAGTAGAACTTCCTTAAGAAAGAAATGCTGGAAGCCCCTTATAAAGAATATTTAACACCAATCTTTCTACTACTAACAGTACTTAAATAAAAAATAATATAGCAGGTGTATAGAAAAGCAAAAATTAATTATTTTAAGACCTTCAAAAATATTAAAATACTTTTTGATTATAAGAATATAAATAATTTAATAATATATAATAATATTTAATAATATAAAATAATTATTTTTATCCAATTTTTTTTTTTACACTGAAAAACCAAAAATAAATTATGGTAAGATCCTAAAAACTATTTTTAACTCGATATATGTCAATGCAAATCCAGCATTGATTATTTTTAAAAACTAAAAAATTGTTTTTTTTACCATAGAAAAGCAAAAATAAATTATGGTAAGACCTTAAAAACTATTTTTAACTCGATATATCTTATTGCAAATCCAGCATTAATAATTTTTAAAAGCTAAAAAATTTTAAAATATCTCTGATTAATATAATTTAAATAATATAATAATATAGGTATAATACATAATAATATAAAATAATTATTCTTATCCAATATTTTTTTTACCATAGAAAACTGTAAAACACATATATAAAGCCTGAACCAGCGACCGGAGATACAGATAAAGATCAGCTCCAACGCTGTGGCAGACAGCCAGCAACAACAACAACAACAGCAGCGGACACGTTTTGTGGCACAGCCGGTAAAACAAAAACAAAGCAAAAGTCTCAGCGGTAACAAATACAACAAAAAAATAACAAAAAAAGAGAAAAAGAAGGAAAAAGTAGAAGTAGACTGGCAGCAAAAGCTGAAACCAGAAACCTGAAATTGTAACGCAATCAATGCGAAAAGGGGGCGGCGCCACGCCCCCATCGCCCAGTCGTGCTGAAAATGAAAATCAACACAGCTGGCCTCCTGCAGGTACACAGGGAAAAAAACGTTTAGATATTTAATTCATTATAAAAAATAGAAAACCTTTATTATTCAAATAGTTAGAAACCTTATGAATAAAATACACTTTTGACCTTTTTTAAAAAAGGAATTTTAAATAATTTTCTTCTGTGCAGTGGCTGGCGGTAAAAGGGGGTAAAGTAAGGGGAAGTTCGGTGTTCGGGGTTAGTTGGGGCCAGCAGCAGTCAGTTATAAGTTGCAGCGGGCTTTCGCTCTTTTTATTTTACCCATTTTATGTGGCGTTTTGTTTTTTGTTAGATTACCGCACGCAATCGGCGGATAACATTTTATTCACACTTCGTCCGAAAGGGGATGCGAAAAGTGTGAAAGGGGTTGGGATGGTGTGATACTGAGGAGGGGCGTTGAATCGGGATGCAACTGTCGATATGTCGGAAATTGTCAAAGCTCGAAAAAGCGACAACGGCGACACGTAATTTCGTTTGAAAGCGAATGGCAGTGCTCTACAGGAAGGAGCTTAGTTAAGGAAGAAATATAGTTAAAGATGGGATAAGGATAAATCGATATATTGAATAGATCTATCTTAATCATATAAAAAATATGCAATTATACAAAATTTGAGGTCTTATAATTATAATTCAAAATCTTATAAGAGTAAATTTTAAAATATTTATTTATTTTTATACTTCTAATATATTTCCTTTTACTTATATAACCATTAAACTTATAATTACCATAAACGTGTTACGAGTGCAAGACGTCAATCATGCATAATACTCATTTTCATTTTCAGCTGCATGTTTAATGTTATTATTACTAGGCCCTAAGGGCACTGCAATTATTGTTGCATTCTTAGTGTTGAACATTCCATTTTAATCGGTTTCATGGGAGTTCATTGTTTATAATATTAACAGAGACCCCGCCAATAAACAGTTTGCTTTAAGATTAGAGAAAGTTACTTATAAAAGCTAAATAAAATTTATTTTTAATAAATCCGAAATAAATTTAGGTTAGCTACTGAGAAATACGCTACCTCAAACTGAAGCCTTAAATTTTCCAGATCATTTCGTGAGCTCATAAAAACGACTTGAAAAGGAAAACATTTCGTCAATACTCATTTTTCTCTCGCTCCCATTTAAAAAACGTATTAAAAGCCAACGGAAAATGGGATTTGACTTGGCGAAAGGAGCCGCACACCGAAAATATAAAAGCAAACTGGCGTTGCCCACTTTTGGAGCCCCTTTGTGTACGTGTGTTTTTCGAGTGCTCGTGTGCTTTTCACGCTAGGCCGAGTTTTTTGGCAATTTTTTTGTGCAGCTCCCAGTCGCTTTGTTTTGTTTTTTCGTTTGCCATTTACCAATTTCTTTGTTTATGGCCGCAACACGTGTTTTCATTTCAATACACACGCAAGCGGGGAGGCGGGGAAAACCGGCGGTGGGTGGTGGAAATGGGGAAGTTTTATGTCTATGTTAATGAAATGGTAATGGCCCTTCGGACCCATCGGGGGGCTCTCTTCCCAGGCTCCAGATAATTAAAGCCAAAGCCACCGGACGATTGTCAATGCTTTTCAACTGACCAACCAACCAACCAACCAACCAGCCGAAGGTCGTTGACTGTTCAAACATAGAATTGTTTACAGATGCAAACGGGGATCTCAGACTCGGACTTCGCCCCGGTCTCAAGTCCCCAGCGCCTCTATCGCCGTCGAGGCATCAAATTTTGATTACCACTGGGTAGCATTAATCTCTTCCGCGGAAAGAAGAGAGCCGGTCGGAAATTAAACAAATAAATAAAACTTGAGTAGAATCTACGAGTGCCTGGAATGGTTTTCTGTTCCCACAATAAAGCAGTACATACGGAATGGAAATTTTGCAGAGTTGGATTCTTAATGCGAAGGGTTTGGAAAAAAATAAGAATTCTCTGATAAACAAAATTCATATTTCTAAGTTTGCAACTACGAATTATTTCCGAATTTCGGTTTTTGGTTTCCAATTTTCAAACATTTCCTTTGCACAGTGAACTTCCTCTAAAAAGTCTCCCACTTTTATATTTCTTGATATTTTTTAAATGAGTAAGCACACATTTTTGCAAGTTTTTTACCAGATTCATCAAATAACCATTAAAACCTTCTTAAAATAATATTTTAATCAAATTTGCATTCCACTTTAGATTTTGAACTCCAATAGCAACTTAAACGTACTATCTACCTACCGATTAGAAAATCACAAGCCTGTACTGACCAAGTAATTCAATTCGATTACAGCAAACTTTTCACTTTCACATGAAAAGCCTGGGCTATGGACAACAAAAACTAGTTATTTGCCGGCTATCTCAAGACGAGGCTAAAATTATGTGGCAATTATGTGAAAGTGAAACCCATTGTTGGTTAGATGTTGTTGCAAGTAAAGCATGTAAAGTGCTTTTGGGATAAGCAGTTTAATTGGCTGCAATCAACGGCTTGCTCTCAAGATAAATAATGTCCTGAGTGCAGAATTTTGATTATAAATATCAATGTATATGGCCCATAACATTCCAGCACCTGCTGCAAAACATTCGAAAGCCCTGCCAATTCTGAATTGGACCCGAACTAATTGCATTTAGCATTTCCCATTTGCCATTGCCTATTGACATCTTTTGGCCAGTTGTCAGCTGGCCATCGATTTCGTTCTCTTCTCGCGCCATTTTACAAGTTGGATTTTGGGCAATATTCATTCCGTTGTGCCAATGGGGCAAGCATGCAATAAAATGTATTTCGCACTCGTTGGGTGAGAGGCCTGCAGGTCTCATAAATCCAAATCCGTTCAAGCGAAACAAATAAGACTGAATCCGTAGAAACGGAAAAAGAATCAAAAAACGAAAAAATACAATTCGCCAAAACCACACTCAAAAAGAAACGAACCAAAATCGCCTAAAAATTGTAGGTTTTTAAAATCAAAGGCGTTTTTTTTCTAAAATACAAAAAAAAACCTGCAATTTAGAAAGTATTTCTCGAAAAAGTAGAAAAAATATTTCTTACAATTTAGAAATAAAGGTTTTCTAAATAATAGAAATATTGTTTTTTTTAATATAGACAAATATTTTTCTAAATACAAAAGAAATCATTTAATAGAGAATTTTTCAGAAGTTTAGAATCTAAAGCACAGAAAATTTTGATTTTTCTATATTTCAGAAAAATAATTTTTTGAGTGCAAGTAAAGCGTTCGGTCGTCTGGCTTTGAGTTTTGCTTTAGACCAAGTTCTTTGTTTTCGTTATTTTTTCATTTTTTTCTTTCATTTTTTCAAGCGTGTGTTTCGATTTTGAAGGGAAACTGAACTGAAAACTGGTTTCCACTGCTCCACTCTTTCTGCATTATTCGGTTTAATAGATCAGCGGGAGGGGCGGAGATTTGCTAAGCAGATTTTGTTTCTTCTATTTTTAAGCTCTTCTGTCTATCTGAATCTGAGTATCTGACACAGTTGAGTGGCGGCGATTGCATAATGGCCGAAAAGAAGATTTCAATTATGATTAGGCCATGGTTAAGTGAGTCTATTGATTTCCCACAAAGCCGCAAAAGATTCGATTTTATGCCCAGTTTTGTGAACATTCTCTGGTTTTGATGGATGTTCAAAGTGTCTTTCGATTGGCTTTCTATCATTTGTTATGGCAGAACAGTCAACTTAATGGTTTGGCTATCGAGAATACTGTTTAATTAAAGCCAAAAAATGTTGAGATTAATTTGACAAATTTCCATAGGTTAATTGGATTTGCGTTCAATAAAAAATAAAGTATTTTAACTGTTTTGACATTTCATTATGAATACAAAATGAGTTTTGGCTTTGATAAATGATTAGCCAATGGCTTAAAGTCTTTTGTTTTTTAAATACATATTTTTCTATAATAAACCTTCAAATGTTGAACACATTTTAAATTAAAATTTAAATAGAATGAAGAAATTTCCCACAGATATTTTCAATGTCAACTCGATTGAATTTACATAGAAATCTGGGAGAGAAGGGCATTGCCAAATATGATACACATCTTAATACCGATAAGCAGACATCTCTGCACGTATTTCTTTTTCTTAAACTGCTGCCGGAAACTCAACAAAAACAACGCGCGAATAAACCAGCAGAAGCCCCGCGTTTTGTCACTTATTTATGCATCCGGTCGCCAGGAAAAAAAAATAAATATACAAGAAATACAAAAAAAAAGAAGATAAACATATGATGTATACCGGCTATGACAAGATAATATGGCTGAGCTGTGATTTTCTCAGCATGAGCTGCATGAAAGTTTCGCGGGAATGCCAAAGTTAAAGTGAATATTACAAAAATATTTGCTCGCAAGCAGCGATGACGAAAAAAGTTTTACAGGAATTCTATTTGCACTGCGAGTGATGAATATTTGCACAATATTATGTGAGATCTAAAGAAGTCCTTAAAAAAGTTCAACATAAAAGGTTCAACTTGGCACGAAAACTTTTCTGCACAGAAGGAAATTTATTTAAATTTTTGGCATGCAAATCGTTTTAATCGCTCTTCTCCGTGCTTTTCTCAGTACATTTTCCAGACATAATTATCTGAGAATTCTCCCACAAAGACACTCATCAGCAACCGCAAAAAGGATGGAGAGTCGGTTCCGTTGAACATTTTTGCTTTTCCAACTGTCATGCAAATCGACACACGACAAGCAGGCGGGCAAAAGTTGATCTATCTCGCAGATACATTTCCCAAACTCAACTGGCTTACAGGATCTGGCATTTGTGTGTCTTTTGGGCATTGCATGTTTCACAATTTTACGGCTGTTTAGATACTCAAATTGTGCAAAAAATGTTGCAAAAAAAATTCTGCACAATGGCAAGTGGCTGACTTTTCGTTCTGGTCTGCATATTTGTTTGCCCAAGCGAAATTGAGTTCGTCTTTGATAGTTCTAATGGCATGAGAATGGACACTCTTCTCCTTTTGGGGGTTCGTGATATTTGATTACAAATTATCTATGAAATGGAGGAAAAATGTGGCTCAATTCTTCGGTGGTTGTTGGGTCGAGTTCATTGCATTTGACATGCCAAGAAGCCAACAACTCTTTTGTGTGGCCTAAAAAATAACGAGAAAAGTCAACTTTTGGCTTGCTAAATGCCATTGGAAAATGTTTGATGATTCTTCTATCATGGGTAAAGGGTAGAAATAAAATAAAATAAATTATAGTTCTATTAATAACGAAGGTAAGTTACCATTACCATAAACTTGTATATAATCTATGATTTTATAACCATTTCACTATTTAAACATTCCTCCAGTGCTGCCATTAAAAAAAGGACAAATGTTAAATAAAACGCAAAAAACAACAAAATACAATATTTTTTTTAATACAGAACACTTGTTATAGGGACAAATTTCCGGAAAATAAGAGTTTGATGGAGCTTTTCTGGCTAGATCTATAAAATTCCTAATGGACCTGTCCTGAAAAAGGCTAGAAATGGCAGCCCTGCATTCCTCCTTTAAGCTGCAACCAACAAATCAAAACCTATTCCATCTTGATCCATTTCCAACATACATTTTTCTTCTCCCGTCGATGTCAATTCCCAAATCGAAAGCCAACAAACTGAAATGAAATTTATCATCATCAAAATAATTGCACACGGGCGGCTAGCATCAAAGAGCAACAAAAAAAAATCAGAGAAATATTTCAGGGCGCAGCAGCCTTCGAGAAATCGGTGTATACAGAAAAAAAAACGGTTATTTACAAAAACTATATACGTTTATGACAAAATAAATTGCCATAAAATTTGTGGCTATTGCAAAAACATTTTGCACAGCTTTTAGTGCGATCAACGCGAAAGCCAAAACAGAGATCCAAACAAAACGAAAGCCAAATATATATATCATCGCAAGGTGTAGGTGACAAATCGCATTGGCCGCAATAAGGTGAATAGAAATGGAAAACTATGTTGGCAAAAGAATAAATTTTCGAAATTTAAATATACATCATAAATAACGTTCAACGGTCGATAAAGGGGCAAACTCAATATAGAATAGATAGATAGATTGCTATCCACACTCAGTCGCCGCGACAACCGCAGATTCGAGTAGAACCTCAAGAACCGGTCTTGAAAATTGAGCTATTTAAAGCGTAATTATAGGTTTTCTCCTTCGAGTCTAGAATCGTATCGTATCGTATCGAATCGAATCCGAATGCATTCGAGTCCGCACACAAACGGGGTCAAAGTATTGCAGCAAATGCCTAACGAAGCACACCCAGATGCCATAATAATGCCCTCCATCCAATCGCCTCCTCCACAGACGTCTCAGAAATGCCAATCAATTGATTTCATTGTCTTCAATTTATAACCTATCGATAATATAAATTCCTCCAGCCAGCCAGAAAGAGCAGCAGCAGCGGCAGCAGCCGTCGAACCCGCTTATTATAAATGTATATATATAGATATTCGATATACTAGACATATATATCCGTACGTATAAACTTGAAATATATTTGTGCGCACTAATGTAACTGATAGATACGCATGCCAATAATCAGATACTGTCAAAGCACATACATCAAACTCAGATATACTCGTGCATATCTATACGGTGGTGTGTTCGGTGTGTGCGATTGCTCTTGACATTAATTATTTGGAATTGTTTTGTCACAGTAACCATTTGAATGCGTAGCAGGAAGTACAGAAGCCCCCTGGTTCCATGGGGTGCAGTTTTAGATAAAATAGTTGATGCCACGTTTTTTGTAATTTTTTACTTAAAACTGCTCGTCAAACCAAACACAAAAACAGCTATTTGAGGGTTGTCGCATGTAGGGTTGCCACTTTTTAATTATTTTATAAATTTTATTGGAGAACTCATAACTTTTAAACGAGTAAACCGATTTAAATTTACTAAAATACAAAATCCTGAATAATATTTTCTAGCATAGAACATAGTATTTTATTAAAAGATTCCCATCTTAATCAAGCCTCCTCTAACGATAAAAAAAAAAACATTTTCTTTTCAACGCGATAAACTTGTTACCACCCCAGGAAAACTTCATCCAAACTTGAGTTTTATCAGAAAGATTTTTATGGCCGTTGCCCAGCTACTGGCAGCTAATTTTAAGTAATTGTTCGCTGTAACCTCTAACCAGGCTAACAAAAGACCAGGCCTCGTCGGCGAGGGAAAGCACACGCCCCCACAAGAGACTCGACTCGAGAGTCGGGAGTCTTGAGAGCCTGGTCGCACTTTAATTGGCATATCAGGCCATGGGTAGCAAACAATTTTGTACTTTTTATAACCATTTTGTTAGGCCAACTTGCGGCCAGCCAGCCAGTCAGCCAGTCAGCTTTCTTGCTCCCCAACAATGAACTCCCCGAGCGAAAAATTTACAACAATTGTGTAGTTGGAGAGGTTAATGAACTAAATGCGCAATGGGCCAAACTTATTTACCAGCCAACAGGCTACCAAGCCGGCCAAAAACACAAAAGACTACTAAGAAGAAAAAAAGAACTCCTAATGAGACGCTCATTACTCGTTTCTTGAGAGTTATGCGGGGGGATAAGATATATATATTTAGCCAGAAGATTGATAGAAAACCGGGGAGTAGTGGAAGAGGTATGATGGCTTTATTTAGTTTGGCGTGGGCTTTACATTTCTTATGCTCGTTTTATATTCCTCACTCTGTAATATACTCAATTGACATATTAATGGGAAAGTTTCATTGTGAAAGTTGGAAAAATTGTCGGAATTTCACTCTTTTTTTGGCAAAATCAATATTATTAATTCAAACACACAAAAATTTACAACATAAATAAAAATATTCCATACATAAGAAATCTTGTTCAATTTGTTTTGGCACATTGCAAAAATATCTTGTCGCTAAATTCGGTTTTACAAATGCCTCAAAAACATTTAACCAAATTGACAGCGACACGCGGTCCGAAAAATGTTTTGAGATTGACCCAGTTGGAAACCGAATTATATCTTTGAGAGGGCGATTGGAAAAGGAAATTGATTGTAATTGATTAAGAATATGTGGGACAAGTCTTTGAGCGTAATTGCAATATGTTCTAGTTTTTGTTTTTTCAAATTAATCTAAGGTAAAAAAGGTGATTCATGCTATTTGATCTTAGGGATTATAAATGGCATTTTCAGCATGTCTCTCAAAATAAATCAATACGTTTCGTGTGCTATTTTACATTCCTCTCTTTAAGAAATGTGGAATTTTTATGGCTGAAAAGAACATTTCGCATAATGTCATATTTAAGCTCTTGACTTGATGTAAATTCATTTCGTTTTCACTTGAAGAGAAGAAAGATTCTTCTCTCGGTGCTAAAAATCTTGAGAATGTCATGCTTGGAATTTTGTGAAATGTTTCATTTCAAAGGGAAAGGCGCCCGCCCTTCGTTTGTGCATAATTTAATGCGGCCCTGCACTTGAGAAAATGCAATTTTCCCCCATTCGTATGGCAAATAACAAACGAAAGAGTTTTTCTCCGCATATGTATGTATGTACTTGTAAAAGTACATATAGTCACCCATATCCAAGTACATATTTGTACGCATTTGTACATAAAGCTGACTGCTTCCTGCACATAAAACGAATCTACATATAAGACCTCTTGAGGCAGCATTTGTACTCGTATAAAAGAAATTGAGTGTGGACTTGTGGTGCATAAGTCGAGTAATATATGTGCATTTGCTGGGTAAAATGCGAAAGGAAGTAAACAAAAACAAATAAATAAATTTGCCAGCCATCTAATAATATCATTCGATATGAAGGTTGAGTAAAAATCAAATCAACTTCTTTGTACATAAATAAACAAAAGTACATTTTCGTTTTGAAAGATATTTATTGGATATTCACTGTTCTGCGCCAAATGAAATTCAGCCATCAAATCACATGCAACTCATTAGACATTAAAATGATGATAACGAAAACAAACTGTATATCGTCGTTATGTGGCTTAAAATTTTAATGGCAAAGCTACGCAAAACACACACTATCTATCTATGTATCTGAGAATCTGTAATCTTGGGTTAAATATTTGCGCGTCATTCGGTTCGAAAGCTTTCAACTTTGGAGTAGAGCCGAGATGGCATTTCAATTAAAGTGCAAAAACACACGCAGCTTGAACTGCGAGCCCCTTTTCCCATCCTTTGGCTTTGCAATTCGTGCAAATAATTGAAATACGCCCACATCGTGCAAAACTGGGATGTCGGTGGGGTGTAAAAAATACTCAAAAGTTGCCGACTCCATAGAGGAAAATTCCATGCCGGCAGCTTGACAGTAAAAGCAGACTTGGCAACTTTTACAATTTTATCTACTGCAAGAAAAAAAACAATCTAGAAAAAATCATATGTGCCTCTCTATTCACTCAGCAGCATTCATCCACAATTTTATGCGGAATCCCAGATGCAAGCATGTGATTCTGCGTATTTATATGAAATATATACATAATTCAGTCAATTCACTTTTTTCTAACAATTTTACATTTTCACATTACTCAAATAAGGAGCCAACTTCTCAATCTAACAATTAAAATCAAAATCAGGCCAATATTTTACTTATGTTCACTTAGAGAAAATAATTAAATATTTTTAGATAACGTAATTTAAAGATAATGAAAAATCTTTTGATCCTAAGTGGAAATGTATCACATTTTTTCTTGACATTAAATTTTAAATACTATTTTCTTTACAATAACATATTTTTTGGAAACCGTTAACCGTTTTGTGGAACACATACATTTTTTTTGTCTCTGCATTTAACTCTAAATCGAATATATATGGCGTAAAAGTCAAGGAACTTTAAGCCGCTTTTTGCCCAGGCAACTTTTACCCGCACATTTTTCGTTGTCCATGTTTTCTTATTTTCATTTCGGCTTGTCATGCTCAATCTAAATGAGAGATGAGTTGTCCATTTGTTCGTTTTCTAGCTGGTCAATTTGTTGCGGCCATTCAAAAGGCGAACATGTGAGAACAATTGAATCGAGACTTACAGTTATAACTGCCAGCGTAGTGCGTGTGGGTAGATAAATTACGATGGTCGAATAATGAGTTTGTTGGATTGGATAAGTTCGGAGAAGCCCGGGAAAAATTAGAAATTAGCACAAAACTTTGTGGGGCAAAATAAACTGGCTCTCAGCTTAAGTGGAATTTATAGAAAATGTATCTATAAACACTTATTTATTTAGAAATTCTATTAAGAGTTAAAAAATATGCCTCTAAAACTTTTCAAAGTGGGTTTTGAACAGCATAGTTTATTAGAACATTTCTTTAGTAAATCCTAACTCTCAAGGCCATAAAAAGAACAAATAATATCCAGAGAAAATCCAAAAAAGAGAACTCAAATTGGAAAATGCCCTGCCAAAGAAACCCGCCCGATTTAATCAGCTTAAGTAAGTACCCAAAGAGAGCGGTTCAGATACGCAGTTAAATAAATCTCTCATGTGGGTGGTGTGTGCCACTATCGTCAATGGTGGTGCTGTTTTCGGTGGTGTTGGTGGTGCTACCTTAATAAGAACAGCCGTTGTAGCTGTCAGTCAAACGCCCCGACACAAATCTCTCGGCGAAGTCTTATGAATAATCACTCGGCGGCGGCAGTGTAAAAACTTGGCAAAAGTGCGAGCGTACAAAATAAAACGAAACCAGAAAAGAAAAGAAAAATGTATTTCAAATGCGCAAAACAAAAAAAATAAAACATAAATGTATCAAGAAAAATCGTGAGGAAAAGTGTCTTTTGGGCAACATCTTAATAATGCTGCGAAATTGAGGGAAGAAAGCGTGAAAGGGTTGGGGATATGGGAAATAATGCTCACATGTCTGCCTCGAAAGATTGGGATTTGGATTTTTAATTTCAAATTCATGTGGCATTTTACTTTTACACCCCGAAAAAAAAGTGTGGCATTAAATTGTGATACCTCAAGCTGAGCACTTAACTCGGTTCTCAATCGAGTGGGAAGGAAGGTCGACCGAGTCACCTGCCTGCCGACCACGTATGCCAGCTTATTTCGAGATAAAGATACAAATTACAAGGGGGACTTCGAGGGGTTCGCCTCGATTAATATGCAAGCAGTGCAGCAAATAAAATATATATAATTGCTGTCTGATTCTTATTTACCAGACTGTCTGTGTTGCATAAAAAGCAAATGAAATGATCGACTTGGGGCTTGACTAATTAAGGCGGAACTTGAGCGTGGCTTAACTTCAATGTCAACAGGCAGTGCGGTTCGGGGAGTATTAAATTGTCATTTCTGATTGATTGTCAAGTGTTAAATGAAAAAGAAAGAACGCTATAGTCGAAGTACCTCAAATATCAGGTATGCATGCAGACTGCTTGCACTGCTTGAATTCTATGAGCAAATAGCTCATAACTTGTAAATAAAGGGTCCGATTTGAAAAATTTCTTCCACATTTCGATAGGTATTAAAGATCACAACAAAATTTCATTTTAACATTTCCGAAATCTTAAAAGATGTGAGCGTGACGCTCGATTTGAAACAAAAGTGCGCTCGGGTATAATTATTAATATTTTTATAACCTTTTCCTTGTTACCAAGCCCACTGTCACACCCTTAGCTGTCTATAATTCACAGCCATTTGCGAAGGAAACTATGCGTAAGAAGCCCAAAATAATTAAGTTAACAATTTGGCTAATTATGCTTGCACTAAATGCAGTTAAACCAACGCACAATTAAACCACAAGAACGAGTAGACGAGAGCCAAGAATTTGAATATACAGATGTATTTATTTTTCAATGCCTCATATTACAGTGGGTCCCCGAGTACGAGGAAAACTATTTGCCTGCTCAGGGAAAAAGTGAAATAGAAGCAAAACAGATGAGAGCGGAGGATCTCGAGTTCTAGTTTTCCCGGTTGCGCTGCCATTTGTTTTTCCTGTCAGTGTGTCAAACCGAAAATGTGGCGACGATGTCTGTTTATTTAGCACGTTCTTTGGCTTCTCGTCTCCCTCAGATTTCATCTGGTGCAAGTTCAGTCAGCCAGCCAAGTTCTACTTCGCATTTTTTTCTTAGCAGCATGTTTTTTTTGTACGAGTATTTATAAATGAAACTTGCCTTTGTTGTCATTTATTACTGTCACTTTAAATCCAATCAACGCTTTGTCTATGCCCTGGCCATCGATGAGCGATTTTCTGTTTTTTCTCTTCGATTTTTGGCTTTGTTTTTGGTTCTCTGTCAAGTGTCATGATGATAATTTTAAATTTCATAATCTATTTTGGCACTTTTGGCGGCTAAAAATAACTAGATGTACTTGCAAGTAATTGTATCTTGAAAAATATCTTTGGCAATAAATTATATAATCGGAAAACATTTCCAAAGCATTCCTTCAAACAATTTTATGAGCTTATAAAAAAATCTAGCAATTCAACTTTTTTCATTATTAGCATTTTTGTCTGAAATCAATTGTGATATTTTATTTATTTGTACGTCCCCACATGCCCCTCACAATTTTGTAGTTTCCCGAAGCAAGAAAAATGTTTGGCACATGCCGAAAGAAAAAATTATGAAATAATAAATAAAATGCTAATTGGTAAAGCAAGCACTGAGGAAGCGAATAACAAAAACTTTAAACTCTTAATTGCCTGGCGCCAGACGATCGTTTTTTAATATTATATAAGTAAAGCAAGTCCCCATGACGTTGACGAACTCGAATGTCGGTATTTTTGTTTTTTGTTGCCCTGAATATTTCGCTTCTGGCACAAAGGTTCCCCTTTAAAACTGTTTACTCTCACTTTTGTGGCACGAAATGGTTCATTAAAAACGTCACTTACGGCAAAAGCAGGGCATTAATAAACCCGCCGAAGCCTACAATCATTTATTACCGAGCTCAGGAAAATTACGAAAAAAATGACAAATTTACAGAACTTGACAGTGACTCATAATGGAAAAATATTATGGACATTCTGGGCTCGAGGACAATTCATTAATTTCAATTTATTGAAAGAGGACTTTTATAAAGGGGCCATATTAAAAAGGATAAACAATAATTATCTGCTTTCATAAGTTTAAATTCACTCAACTATTTTACTTTTATTATAAACACAATGTTACCTCAGAAAATTCCTTAGAAGTGCATATAAAATAGGGTATTCCCACGGTCCCCTGTCCAGTGCCACCCAAAATGAATATTAATAAGACAACTCACAGCGTAAACATCGCCCTCAATCTCGTATAATAAATGAATGCAATTTACGGACAGCAACTTAGTAAAATTATAGGTTGGAAAATTTGCCCGCGTCTCAAACTGAGCCTGAGTGCCTGATGAAAAATTTAAAAACAAGCAAAGAGCAAAACAATTTTCATAAATATGCCACTGAGGCAAAAGTTGGGCGAAAGCTGTGAGAAAAAAAAAGCGAAGAGAGTAAAAACCTCAAAGCGCATTAACGCCTTTAATGGCCTTGAGACGCGCAGAGTTCTTACTTTTTTGAGGGGGGGATGGTGGAATGTTAGGTGCACGTAGAAAAAATATTAGGTACTAATTTTAAAATTATTTCGATAAGGTAAGGGTTAGATCTGAATTGAACTTACAATTCCTAGATTCCTTAGATTATAAAAACAATTTTTTTCAAAGTATTATTTATCAAATAAATACACCTCTTAACGAGCTAAAAAACTAGTGACGATCGCACCTTCAACATACAAAAGTTCTGATATCAACATTTGTGACGAAAAATTATTACACTCGTCATTAAATAGACTTTCTAATATCGGAATCCTATCGGTTCCAGATTTGTTTTTAAAAATTCCTAAGCTTATAAAAGTCATCTAAAAATTAAACATTTTCCTGCTATTTTATTTGATTTTTTTTTTATTGAACTTCCTTCACAAGTTGTAGGATAGTTAGGTTCTCTTTTTTTAAGAAAATTTTCCTAGAAATCTAAATAACAATCTTTCATGCAATTTTCTCGCAGTACTATCTCTTAATATTTGATACATTTTAAGAAAATTTTCCTGAAAATCTTAATAATAATCTTTCAAGTAATTTTCCCGCAGTACTATCTCTTAATATTTCTTACATTTTTTCCGAGTGCTTGAGGAAAATGGAAAACTCACCTTAGATTTGGGACAGCCGCCGCTGCTGCCGCCGCTGCCTGCAGAGGCGGGGGCACGTTGTACGGAAAGGGCAACTTGGCCGCAACCGCCGGATTCTCGAACAGCATTCTCGCACTGTTTTGGGGGTGGTGCTGAATCTGGTGGTGCTGAATCTGGACGTGGGTGGCGCCGCTGGGGGGGTTGATGTTGATGATGGTGCTGCCCGTTTCGGTAACGGTAACGGTATCGGTATCGTTGTTGCTGTTTATTTTGAAAGCGGAGTTCCCAAAGCAGTAAATTTTGCTGGCTCTTCGCTTATCCCAAGACACACGACGAGAAAATCACTTTAATGCGCTTGCACCAAATACTTTTTGTTTTGCTTGGTTTTGTTTCAATTTTTCTTGCACTTTCTAGTTGACTCTCTGCAACTTTTTTTGGTAACGATTTTGTATTTAATAACCGCACTGATTTATTTTTGTTTTTCTTTTTTAGGTAATACTCATTTTAATAACAAGGTTTTAGATTTTCTGGAAGAAAAAAATAATTCATTAAAATTCATTACCATTTTTTTTCAATTTCTTAGTGCTAGAAATAATATAGTAGTAGTAAAAAATTCATAAATTTTCATGAGCTTATGCTTGTACGTATGAGTAATACTAAGTACATTTTGAAGTCATATTTCTTCTTAATTTTATCTTTAAGCTTATAGTCATAATTATTTCAAAGGTTAATCTAGTTTCATAAAAGTCAAGCATTTTGTTATATCCAAAAAATATTATTTTGACGTTTTTTGTTTATTTAAATATTTTATTTAATTTTATTTTATTTATTTTAAATATATTTTATTAAATATTTTAAATTGTTTTAATCGCTTTGCCATTTCCCATGACTTTGTTGTTATTATTACAGCATTATTTTCATCGTTTTTTTTGGCATTTCTTTGTTTTTGCCTTTATGCTTTTACTTTCGTTATTTGACAATCGCTTTTGCCTTTTGCTTCTTGCCTTTCAATGCTGAATTCTGAATTCTCTTTTGCCATTGCCGGCTTTTTCGACACATACACACAGGCCAGCAAGCACACACACACACACAGACGCACAAGCACTCACACACGTGCGTGCCGCTCTCAAAATGGTGATAAAATATTGTTGTTTTTGCCGTTGCGGTTTGATAAAATTTCACACACGGCTTTTAATTAAAAACGCTTGAGACTCGGCCCGTTTGCATAGTTTTTATATAGTTCTGTGCCGGTTTTTGTATTAATTTTTCATAAATTAAATCGATTTGCTCGAACAAAAACACATGCACACGCATACATAAGCATAAATTCACGACACAACAACAAATTTCTGCGACGTCATTGAATTCGCCGCAAAAGAATATGCGAAAATGTTAAAAAGAAGAAAAAAACCAGCGTCCCTCAAAAAAAAATATATGAAAATGTCTTCAAGTTGAGTCACTTACACACACACACTAGTACGTAAGTCACTTACACACATACACTTGTGCAAATAAACGACGCGTGACGAAAAATACACGGGGAACGCTCGCAAAAATCCACGAAATTCGACAATCCGTCCGCTGCGAACAGGACTCGCTCAGTTTCAATTCAATCTTATTTCAATACGTATCTTCACAACGTGAAGTGCGATGAAAACGTAAGAGCTGAGTGAGAGCAGAGCCGCAAGCTGCGCTGAAGCTCTCGCAGAGAGAGCTCTCTCTCTCTCTCTCTGGGGTTAACTTGCTCTCTCGCTCTCTGCAGGACTTGAATACTCAGGGAAAAAAAGGATTAACACACCGAAGGCTTGGATTTGGATGCAACATGCGGCTGAGTCAGTTAATGACGTACCACTCTCTGTCCCCCTGCCCCCCTTTTGTATCACTTTTATCACGCTCCCCCCTTTCGCTACGCCATGCTGGCACCCTACTCCTGCCCCATAATCATTTCCGATGTGCAGTTCCATGCAGTTTCCCCAGACAATAGGCCTATATAGCCATATAGCCCCATATAGCCAGCAGACTGAGTCGCCCAACGAGCGTCTTTATAGCTCGCTTTGTTTGCCACGACTTACAGTGGTCTCTGGGATAGTGGAAACCATCCAGGATTTATCCTTAGCTTATAAGCTTTAAAAGCGGTAATCCAACTTTATATTCTGGAGTTAATCTTTTGATTTGAAAAATTTTAATCAGAATGTTTTATAAGAAAGTCTCCAAATATCGGGTTTTATAATTTACCGAATTTCAAAAAAATTTTTTTTTTATTCGAAATTTAAAAGTTTTCTTAAATAGGCATGCTTTAATTAAATTTTTAATAACTTATTTTGAGCAAAGTCTCTACTCTACTAACCAAAAATTTATATTTTTAAGTTCAATATAATTCGCTTTTTTTTTGAGACTTTCGAAGGTTTGCACTTCTTTCAACGGAAATTTCAAGAAGAAATATTCGTAGGTTACAAAACTGGAGCAATGACTGTACTTGACTTTATGCGTTTATCTTATTCTGTTTGCTCAGCTCGTATTTCTTTTAAAGCTCAGCTCGCAGCTGACGCATTTTGTTGATTTTGATTGCTTAAAGCCGAGAAACAAAGAGTAATTGTTTAATTCAGTTGAAGGGAAGGATTGCCAGCTATTTCGCTTTGATTTATGTGAAATTTACAAATCAAATTTATTTCGGTTGCAAAGTGTCGAGAAATCTTTATCTTTTGTTTAAGCTTAATTAATTTAATTGTCACATTTGAATATGAGCTGAGTTTTTTCAACTCTAGATTTGGGTTATGGAATAATTTCGAAAAAAAATTAAGTTGTATACAGATTACAGCACATTTGTAGGTCTTTTTTATTCACATTATTTGCTATTTGAAGGGAATCTCTAATAAAGTCCCCCGGTAATATCCAATTACCCACACCATCAGTTTCTAGAACCATTTTTTTGATTTTCTTCAAGTGTTTGGTCGCCTCCCTTTTTCTTATCGTAAACAACTCGTTGGGAAATACACAAAACCGAAACACAAACTTGTAATTGATAAAAGTGAGCTAGTCACCGACAAAAATCACAATTAACATTAACCACAGCTTGTACGTTGATAATGCTTTTTTCTTTCTGCTTTGAATATTGAAAGTTGTTCTGCTATGCGGTTTTTTGTAATATTGTATGGTTTCCCAAGATCGAACTTGAGCCGAATTTTTGTATAATTTTATTCCAGTTTAATTGGATGTTGTATCAATTTATTATGAAATCACTTATTTAATTACACATGTTGTATTTAGTCAATTTACTGGGCTTCTTATCGACCCAAAAGTTCATTGTTTTTTATACTTGATTACACATTTAATTTATATCTTGAAACTGTGCTCTTGCTTGATTTTGATTTTTAGCTGCGTAGTCATCGCAAATCAAATTCGCTTTTTGATTTAAGATTCATTAGTTAAACATATCATTAGTTAATAAACCATGAAAGTTGATATTAGATTTAATGATAAATTTTGTTTATAATCTTAATAGCCATGAAATACATATTTTATTCAGTCGCTCAAGTCATTGATTTAAATAAAGCTTGATGGGTTTTGCATGCATGTGTAGAGAGATTTCGGATCGTATTTTTAATTAATTTGCATGAACTCGCATCCGTTTTATGGATGCGGTTTGTTCATTTAGCTTAACAATTTAACACGTAATTTAATTCAGTCATGCAATATATCGCAGAAACAGATTTTCTAATCATTTTCCTAGGGTTTAAACAAATAGGAATTACTTTTAATGCGCGGCAAACAAAATTCGGGCTTTGTTTGTTTGTTTATTTTCCATTAGCCGACTTCGGGTTTTTTCGATTTCGATTTTAGGCCTAGTCGAGAATCCAGTCAAGACCTGGCTTTATCTGCAGCACAAACGGAAATCAACGACAAAACGACGACGACACGATGACAACGAATCCACGAATCGCTCCGCTTTGAATCTTTAAATCAACTGGCTGTTGTAACGGTCGCAAGCAAACTGAATCCGAAAGATATGCCTGAACCGAACCGAAAGATACAGATACAAATGCAAACGGCCCCCGCGAAAAAGTTCTCTTGGCCGCCTCTCGCATTTTTTATCTCGCTCTCTCTCTCTCTCTCTCTGCGTTGTTTGCGGCAAGCATAATAAAATAAAACAAGTGGTCGAGTTTTCCGACCCCAAGATACCCGTTGTTTAGATTCAAATAATTCCAGATGAATCTCATGCTTTTCTTATAAAAAAATTAAATTATGTTAGATTATGTTTGATATTTTTTTCTGTGATTTAAATTATCTTGAAAATTATTTTTTAGCCATAATAACTCTGATAAAATGTTGGAATGTTTGGATGATTATTATTTTTTAGCTAATAATAATTTAATAGGAAGAAAGCTAAAAAATGTAAATATTTCTTATTGAAATACAATAGTATCTTTTAAATAAACCTTAAAAATATTCCCTTAAAATGTCATAAGTACAGGGTAATTTGAAAAGAGAGTCGGTTTGCTTTTCTCTCTTTCTCTCGTGATGGCAACCACCACCCACAACATAAACGCTATCATCACCCCCCACCTCCCCACTCTGCCAACAAAAACAGACGCAAATGCTTGCTTGCTCTCCCAAAATGAGAGAGAACCGGGGAGCGTTGTTGTTTTGCGGCGAAGTCGCTCAAAAAACGCCATTTGGGGAGACGGCAACAACTTTTGGCGTTCACATTGTTGTCTCTTTCGCACTCAAGCATTCTCTTACTTCCGGTCTCGAATGCTGCGGCTTGGTGTTGTTGTTGTTTGTAGTAGTAGCTACTGCTGCTGCTTTTGTTGTTGCTTTTTGTGGTGGGGATTAAAATGAGCATCTCTTGGTATTTTTTGGTATTTAAAAATCGTATCCTAAGTAACTAAATAAAAAATGTAGGAAAAATTTAAAAAAATTAAAAATAAGAACAAAATAAAAAGTGCATATTATTGAAAGTTATTTTTAAGATTTGTGAGTAATTTCACTTCTTTACAAATGTTGCATGTTACTTATAGTCTTAATACATTAATTGGTATTATAATCGGTTAAAAAAAGTTTTAATTTAATTTAAATTTTATTCCCCTTTTTTTAATTTTCTGAATAAATGTAAGTAACTGCAATACGGATATTTACTTGCCCCAATGATACAAATATCTTTAAAATAAAAATTCAAACCGACTTATTCTACTTTTAAAGCATAAAACCCCATATTTATATAGCATTTCTGTCGCCTGTTGCACCCACCTCAATTACCAATTGGCGGCAACACCCCCGCTAAATCTAAAATTTACACAAATTAATTTTTTTGCCAAATCGCAGACCGAGTCTTTGGGCTTGGCGCTCCCAAATCTGAAGAAAAAAGTAAAACAATAACTTCAACGGCTTATTAGGCGGCCTAAAAACTTCAAAGGCCTACCCATTCCTAAGCAATATTTCATGTAATTTTCCTTTATTTCTTTATAATTTACAACAAAACGCGCAACAAGCGCAACGAGTTTTCTGCAGTCGAGCAGCTGACGGCGAAAAGAGTTTTTTTCTGTAATATTTTTTTGTTTCTTTTATTTTGTTTGGTACATTTCTGTTGCTGTTGGTTCCTTTTTTTTTGTCGGGACACAAGAAACTTGTTTGCAGAGCTCCGGGCGATAAAGAAGAAGAAATATATAACAATAGCAAGAGCAAAACAGTGACTGAGGCAGACAGGTCAAAGGAGCAGTTTTTACCCCTGCCACGCCCCCCGCCGTCTATTTCTTCGCCGCCCCCCGGCCACGCCCCCGCAGAAGGAGCAATAAATTCTGCCAGCAAGCGTCTTCGATTAGTTCGGAAATGGCGAGAGAAGTGAGTGAAACGAAAAATAAAGAAAAAGTTTTGAGAAAAAAGCATCCATTAGTTTCCCGATCCAGAGATACTTCTTATTTTTTAACCAAGAAATTAAAAAAAAATTTTTTTAATTCTGAGTTTTCAGAATAAGTGAACACTTTGAGCTCTTTTTGTTAAATCCTTTAAAAATTATAATATTTATACACTTCAGAATAACCTATTACTAAGCTTTGGACTCTGAGCAAAATAGTTCAAACTTAGTTAAAATAAAAATAATTTTCGAAAAAATACAATTTTTAATCTTTAATTTAATTTTAAAATTTTGAGACAACATAATCCGATGTCTACATTCCTGAATATTTTAAACTCTCTATTAAATAAGTATTTCAGTTTAACAGATTAATGTAAAATGATCACCATCATTCCTGCATTTTCATGAGAGCACCCAAAAATACTGGGTACGAAGAGCAACCATCGATGGCAATATTTAGTCTGCAACTGATGTTCCCCGAGTTTATTACTGCTCAAAGGTAAGGATTTATAGCAAACTGCGCATTCAGCAAATTTGGGTCATAAAAGTAATTAGTGAAATCTGTTCCAGTACAGATTGGTATTGTGGGTGGATTTTAATTACCGGCCAGAAGTTCATGAAAGTGCCAAGAAGTTTCCCCGTCCTCCGCTTCCATCGGCTAATTGATTTAGCTGTGAAACCTTTTGGCCCGCAGTAAAATCGAATACGTGGGGCCCTGTAGGGTTAACGGTGGAGTAGGGTGTTAACCAGCAATGGCCAAGTTGGGGCAACATCGGTTATTGGCCTATTAATGAAACAGCCATAAAATTAAAAAGCGATTTATAAGTGACTTTAAGAGTGCTGGAGATTTAAGGTTTTGTAGATGAAATATATGCAGCTTTGTTGAGTTTTAGTGTTAAGATTTATTGGTAATAAAATAATGGTTACCTAAAATTAATTTTTTTGGATTTCTTGAAACTAAAGCTAATATTTTTCAGTTATGATCTGAAATAGTATGGTATATTTTAGTATAAGATTTATTGGTAATATTTCTTGAATTTCTTGAAACTAAAACCTAATATTTTTTTAATAATGATCTGAAATAGTATAGTATATTTCAGTATATAGATTTAATGGTAATAAAATAATGGTTACCTATAATTAATGTTTTTTGGTTTCTTAAAACTAAAACCTAATATTTTCCATTATGATCTAAAATAATGGAATTCATTTTACCCAAATCATATAATTATAAACACATTTCCTTTTATAGTGCTTAGTCATACAAGGACTACCATACCATTTCGTTAATGCTTACGTAAGCAAATTTCAGTGAGGACACTTTCTTCATTCCTCACAGAGATTAATGCTCCCCGGCCCGAGCCCTTAAGTCCAATTTGGGTCGTTAAAACTACTCCTAGATGACAATTTTACGACTCTGCCATGGTCTTTGGTCCTATATGGTCGTACATACGTATGTATGTGCCTGGGTATGTAGGTCTGCAAATCACAGTGCTGTTTTGATGTTCATGCCTGCGAATTGTGCGCATAACAATTAGGCAGCTTAGGCTGCTGCTTTTGCCACCGAGAAAACTGAGGACCAGACTGCATGTATCCGATGCCATAAAAATATCAGGAACACATGTTGCCTGCCGCTGATTTTCTGTAGATTTAGGGGGGCTTTCGGTTGGGGCGATATGGGGGGCGTTTGGTATTATTCGGCAGAGGGGGGCGATCTGCTGTCGTCTGCCAGGCCCGCCACGTCTGGTTAATGAGCACGTTTGCAGCCGTGGGAAAGAGGCGTAATGAAGGGATATATATCCCCAAAACACAGGAGTTTTAAAATGATTGTTTGTTAAAGGAGTTTCCAAAAACCCTTCTTAATAATCTGATTAAATTTTAATTTTCGTTTACCGGATTTATACACAAATATTTACAGTTATTTAAAAAATAAAAATGAGAAAAATTTAAGATTATGGCATTGGCTAAGGAAAAGCGGATACTTGATTTTTGTTATCTTAATATCTTGGAAAAATAGGATATGAGATAAACAAATTTAACTAATTTTTCAAATTTATACAAATTAAATTTTTTGAAAAATATTTCTAAACTTATTCCTAAAGTAAAAATTTTTTAAAAAATTTTGAAAAATATTTCGCCTAAAAAGATGCAATACAAGGACTATATTTTTCCTGCAGCCCCAAAGTATGCAACACTTTTCCTTGTGCTTTCTTTTTCACTGCCTCTTTGAAATTCATTTGCCATATGAGAAAGCCCTGAAAAAATAAGTTCTAAAGTAGTTGGTGGAACTTTAGCAGAGTGCGGGGAAGTGGAAGTTGACCTTAACAAGCGCAATATCATCAATCAGTGCACAAATTTGCATTTCATTTTAGCCTATTTCTGGTGGATAAGGGTAACAAGCTGCCCCTTCTATGGTATCCACATACATATATCTTTCCCGATCCCTGTCCATATCTTGTCGCCGTTGTCCGCCTGTCGTTGTCGGCGCATCAACGCGCTTCATCAGCTAGCCGACTGATATGTAAATCTCATAAATCATGCACACCTGTCGTCGATGGCAGCGACAGTTCAGCTCGGTTTTGCTCAGGTCAGTCAGGACGACAAGGACATTGTCAACAGACCGACAGAGGGTGGTTGTGGGTCGCCTCCGCACATGTATTTTCAGTTTTTCCAGCGGTCAAGCGGGTTTTGTCTGGGTTTATACGCAGTTGAGACTAATTTTATATTTGCTGCTTAAAGTAGGTAATTATTTAGGTAATTAATTTTAAAAAATAAAAAATATTTGCACAATTTTTCAAAAGATACTTTTTTTATATATCTGTCAAATTAAAGCTAGTTATTTATAAAATTTAATGGAAAAGTGGCACTGAAACTGAAGTCCTTAGGCCTTAAAATTATCATTAAAAACTTATATTTTGAATTATTTTGGATTCATTTTTAATATAATTTAAGAACCAAGTGCTGCAACTGCGTATGGGGGTTAGGTTATCAGCTGGAATATAAAACAAAAATTTTGCACAGTAAAATTTCCCTTTCTTGTCTTCGTTGGGGGTATGTGTACCCTATATCCTTCAAATTGATTAGCCACGTGCAACCATATGCTTCCTGCCTCTTGGCCAAGTCAAGAGTTGTGGCCTGCAGAATGGCAAATGACTTTCAGTAGTAGCACTTGAATTTTTAATGTAAAAACTAATTTTTTTAAATATTTTCAAAAGTGTGTTTTAACTATGGCAAACGAGAGTTAAAATATTTATAAACTTAAAAATACAAAATATTAAATTCACCAATTTCTAAAACAAAAAAAATATCCAAGTTTCTGGCTACCGATTCTTAAGGTGGTCATTATAAAAGTGATTCTGGCCCGAACTCCCACTAATTGCTCGGCCACAACACCTGCTGCCGGCTGGTTTTAAGGTGGCCTTTTTAGCCCGCCTCTGAAGAGATGTTCCAACGGATGGCAATGGAAAAAACCACAAAATTTACATAAATATGCCACAAATCATAGAGCTCTGCCGTTCCGGCAACTTGTGGTCCATGTGACAGTGTCTCTCTGGCTATTATGAATGCATAAAAAGCGTTCATAAGTTCATTTTTTTAAACCACACTTTCATTGCAATTAAAATACCAAAGAATAAAAAAGGAACTGCTAAAAAATATATATACGTAGACCATAAAAAATACCAAGGAAAATTTATGAGCAGCACATGCCACACGATTGAAACTAAAGGGTTTTCCCTTAAATTCAGCTTGAATATTTTTTATTTTCCGGATTTTTGCGGTATGAAACGCACGTTGCATAATAATAAAAGTTGGTGTGGCGCGGAAGTTGAGGGAGTGGCACTTGAATGCCTTTTGGGTTCTCTAACCTCCCCCACCAACGTGGTAAAATGCTGCAATTGTTTGTCATTAGCAAATGTTGCCTTTTCGGGTACTTTACGAGTACATTCCCACACCCAAAATGCTCTTGTAGGCCTTGTGTCCTCTAGCAGGCAAAATTTGTGACTGCGACAGTTTGTTGTCCGGTCACCCTGCTTTCCCCACCCATCGAAAATTTCACATCCCTCGCCTCGGGGATCTCCTCTCATTTTTAACGCATCATTTAGCCATTTTATGTAGGTGCAACATTGCAGCACAGAACACGACAAAACATAACCTCAGGCTGTTGCCGGAATGAATGAATAAATGTGGGAGGATCCAAGTTAACAAGACCACAAAATATGGCAATGCACTAAGTAGATATTGGAATGAGTAGATTTTAGAAATTATTTTAAATTGCTAAAATTATGTTTTTAAATTAATTTAAATTATATATGTCTAAAAGTATGCAGTGAATAAAGGATAGTCGTCTTCCTGTATAAATTCATATCACATTTGTGTTAAAAATATTTTATTGCATACTTTTAGACACCTATTTTGACATTTGAAACTGTTTTTAAAAATTAATTAAATAATCTGAAGTAGATATATTTAATATACACAAATATTGCAACTTTTCCATATCATTAGCTTGCCATAACAGCTGTATTTAAATAGAAATAAATTAAAAGTTTGCCCCATATTGATAGTAAAACCAAAACCCCCCTTTTTATTAACTTTACAAAACATTTCAGGGTCTCCAGCTTAATGAAATTTCATTAAAATTCAGTTGAACTTTTCACTTTAAACAATTTGTAAACTCACATCAAATTAAGTGAACTTAAATCAGCAGTTTCCGAAATAAAACCCAACCCCCGACACAAGCATTTTCACACCCCCTTGACATAAGCAGCTTTTTATTTGACAAAATAACGAACTCTGTTAATGAGTATGTTGTATATCCAACAAATGTATTTCTTTTTTCGTCTGACGGCGCCAAATTAATTTTTGCCTCGTCTGAGGGATAAATACTTATTGCACCAGAGGCGACAAAAATAAAAGGTAGATGATACTTTGCAATCTATCCATCCAACGGGACTGTCTATAAAGTAAGGCACGCTTTTAATTGTGCATTTTTTTCACTCACTGCTCAGTGCTAAACGGTTGACATAATGAAAATGTAAATTACAGAAAAGTTATGGACTCTCATTTTGGAGCTCCAATACGGGATACGAATGGCGATGGAACTTGACTTTATGAGCACATAAAGTTCGCCTGTTGCCACATGAGACTTTTTGGTCTCATCTCATTAGAGAAACTTTTGCCAGCACCCAGCGAAACGTAAATAGATTTCAACTCAAATGGCGTAGGCCCAAGTACAGCTGAGCTTTATGGGATGGCTTAGACTTTGGGAAAAAAAACGAAACAAGAATTATAATTATACAATGGTTTTGACTATTAAATACCCTCAGTTCAGATAGAATTCAGAAAAAAATAGGAAAACAAATGTTAAAACTACACAACTATATACAGAAATCGATGGGGTTTTGAATTTACTTTAAATTCTCAAAGTAGGTGTCCAAAAGTATGCAACAATATATTTTTAACTCTAAAAAACAATGAATTCATTAAGAGACTTATTTTGACTTTTAAAAAAGTGATTTTAAAAACCTAGGGATTTCTGTGGCTCCCCCAATATTTGGGAAAAATATTAAAATGCTTCAGTATTAGTCTTTGTTCGATTATTTAAATCAAATAACATTACCAGAACTTCGTGCAACCCAACCAAATAATCCAAATGATTAAAAGAAACAAAAAAAGCCAAACAAAAAAATATAAGGCCAGTATTTTTGGCAGCGATTATTTGTCGTTTGCTTATCAACGCACTTCCGCATCATTAAATAATTTTATCATTTGCATTATTTTCACTTTCCTAAGCACAGACGATAACGATGGTAATGATGATGAAGCTGCTTGGATGCTAGAAGGTTACAAAGTTCCCTTGGAAAGTTATGGGAGTATGTGCGGTTCGGTGGGGGGTTGGTCACAGGCTGATTTAACTAATTTGTAATTTATGCGACACTTCTGGCGGTTAAGTTGCGGAAAAAGTTGATGAGAATTTTTTTTAATTAACTCGGGGGAAATGCTAAGCATTTTGGAGTTTTTCCAATTCAAAAACTTTTTGGTTTTCTCGGTAAACTTAAGATATTCAATTTAAATGCAGAGCTTTACATTTTAGTGCAGTTCTTAAGTCTTTTAAGATCCGAATCTAAGGCATATATTTTTTCCAGAAAAGAAGGAGCAGAGCTGAGTTCACTTCACTTGCATTACAAACCCATTAAAGTTGGCCGGAGAACACGAGAAAAAAAGAAAAAAAAGAATTATGACTATGGAAATGCAAATGCCAAAAGACATGAGAAGAGCATGGGACAAACGATAATGAGGACAAACAGCAGAAGCAGAAGCAGCAACAACTGCCACTTGCAGGCTACAATGATAATGTTGCTGGCTGTTGATGACAACAACATCTAGCAACGGCAACAACTAGTAAAAGCAAATGCACTGAAAGAATAATATTGAAAATTAAGTAAAGGAATATAATAGTTGGATTTTCTTTCAAAAGGTTTTTGATATTAAAGAAGAAAGCATCTTGAAAGTTGGTTGTTCTAAAAAATCCATTACCCAAAAGTCAAAATAAATTAAAATATTATTATAATCAATTATTAAACAACGAATTTATTATAAAATATATATTTTAAAAATATATAATTTATAATACATTTTTTGTAATACGTTTTTTCAGTGTAAGTGCAACCTCTACTAACAACCAACGGAAATCAGCCGAAGAATGCGCGCCCCAGTGAAGCATTTTCCCTCCACGTTTTTTTCGTTTTTTTCCACCCCTTTCCCCAGCCTTAAAGTCCCTGGGAAAAACGAAATCTAAACGCTGTCCTCCGCCTGCCAAAACCCCTTATTTTTTCCCAGCAAGGATATGCCTGCCGCTGCTCATTTTCGCTACTAAATAAGACAGGCCGCCGCGTCCTCGAACAACATTTTGACATTTCTTCTTCTTTGCTGCGATTTTTGTTCGCTATTTTTGCCTCACAATTTTTTTCATTTTCGTGTCATAACGTGAGGTCTCAGAGGGAAAGGAAAAAGAGGGGAAAATGCATCAAACAAACTGAAAAAAACTATTTTCAAACCCAATCGGGCTTGGTAAAATACCCCGTAATAAAATTAACAATCGATTGACATCCAAAGCTAGAAATTTTTATCTGTGACCTTTTTAATAAAAAAAATTTTTTAACCCCTTTAAAAAAATGGTCTGATTGAGTTATCAAATTATTTTACAAAAAATTGTTTTATTGACATTACAAACAAAAAAGGCTTTTAAAAACTGAAATTTTCCAATATATTTATTTAGAATAGTTTTTAGCCGCTTAAGAGAGAAAGACCGAAATCGAAAATTTAAGTCATTTATTAAAATAGAAAACAATCAACAGAATGGCTTTTCGGTATGGTAATTTTTTTGAGAGACCTGGTTGCATGGTTGATTTAGCCGAGAAAAAAGTGAAAGAACTTGCAGTCAAGTGAAAATGTCAGGCACTCAAAATTTGTGCGCCATTTCGCATATATAATAAATCTACCTAAACCGAAAAACAGGAAAGTAAGAAAAAGAAAAGAGCAAGGGAAATACGAAGAAGAATGAAGAGCGAAATAAGCTGAACTGAGTTTATTTTAGGTTTAACGATTTGGAAATAACGCCACAAAACAGGACGACAAATTATTTGGCCATCAACTGCAGAACTTTCGCATGGCATTGGCAGATTGGCGAGGGTCTGAAAACTTATTAATTTTCACAAAGTCAGCCACTCGCACACACAAAACACACATCGCAAAATTGTGGAAAACTGTGACGTTATGCACATGAGTGAGCAAATGGCAGCAGCAGCAACATCAGCAACCAAAATGCATAGCATACTTCGCCGGGCATTAAGTAGTTGAGTTTTTGGGGGAAGGGAAGATGTGATATTTGAGATGAAATTAAATGGGTCTGAAGTTGGGAGTAAAGCCAACAAATTATGATTAATTTCTGTGATCTGCCACTTTAAGATAATTTGAAACAAACAACGTTACAATATTCCATTTTTAATAAACCTTAAAGACAGAGTATTTCCTTGGAATGTTCCACTTTAATGCCAATAATAAATGATATAAAGCATGAAAAATGTGAGGATTTCCTTGAAATCGACAACACTATTGATGAAGCTAATAGCTGAGACCTAGGCACTTATAAATAGACACAATAAAATTCTTATTCTCTCCCTAACAATAAAAAAAGCAAAGAAGCTTTTTACCATATATTCACGTACTTTGTTGTTTTATTCCTCAGGCAAATCAAGACTAATCACCAAAATTAAAATCGTAGAGATACTATTTTATTTGTTTTCATGTACCTAGTTTGTTGTTAAATTGTTTTCAGGCTTTGAATAGTAACCCGCGTGTTAAATCGTAACAACAACTATTTATTTTTCTTATCGTATTTCTTTGTTGTAATCAAACTAGAGCTCTGTAAAAAATTTATTTTGAAATGCTACAGAATAAGAGGTCATTTGACGAGGAACACCTAAATTATAAAGGGGTATTTTTCTTTATTCGTTGATTTACATATATTTCTGAAAAATTCAAAATGTACATATGTAATTTCTGTTTTAAATATTTTTTTCAAGAGATCAACGCTCCAGCAGGTTCCTATACTCGATGAGGATCTGCTCTTCCTGCACCAGCGGCAGGTCCAAATAGTGCGAATTAATTTCGGTGAGGTCCTCGTTAAAGCGCTTGTAGGCATTGTACGATTCTATGTGCGACTTGGCCTGACTAAGAACCGATTTGACCAGTCTCATCTTGCTGCCGGATAAGTTAACCAAAGGAGTGGTGGAGCGATTGCTACTACTAGCTCTATTCGAACCCGAAGGCCCAAGATCTTCCATCAACTTTGTCATCTTTTCTATGACACCAAGTAGCTCAGCCTCGCTGACGATACTTTTCAGCAGGAATTCTATGGATTTTCGAAAATCATTATCTGTGGTCTCCAAGGCAGCACGAGCGGTGGGTGCCGAAAAACCCAGTTGCTGTAGAGTGGAAAGGAACGATTCATTGACTGGTGGTGTTGCGGGCAAATTGGCCCTGAGATCATCTGAATGGCGCTGTAGAAGATCCAAGCTGCGTTCTAGATTATTTTTGGTTCTCTTCAGAGCCTCCACAACCAAACGCCTTTCGTAGCCCATTTCCATGAGGTGGCAAACACTGCTCGGATCCACCCATTCTCCTCCCCCCGAATTGGCCTCTCGCATTTCCTGGTAAACCCGCCTCGCCAGCGCCGAATTCCTGCGCTCTTCGTCCATCTTCACCCTGCGTTCCTGGATAAACTCTATCGCTCTATCCACATTCCCAGCACAGGATCTCAAGGCCAACCGGGCATCCGACTGCTCATAGCCCATTTCCACCAGAGCCGAAAGCTGAACGTCATCGACCCTTAGCTCATTTAAATCTCGCGATGCCTCCTCCAATCTTTCGTAGGCCTCATCTCGGCGATTTTGGTGAAAGAAGAGCACACCCTGCAGTAGGTGAAGTCGCATTATCAAAGCCCTTTCGGGAGAACTGGTACCCTTTAGCAAGTACAGTCGACTAAACTGCTCGCCGTAGCTCTTGAAGAAACTCCTTTCGCAGATATCCAAACGTCGCTGGGCATCCGGCAGTTGGGTGATATTCTTCAGGCACAGATAACACCATACGATGTCCAGATTGATCAGAGCATAATTATCTACCGCCTCTAGAAATTTCGAATTGCAACGGGAGAAAAGTTCATCGGCCTCCAGTAGCAAAAGTAAAGCCTCATCGAAATTTTCGCGACGCATGGCGCCTCTGGATGCCTCGTACATGCTCATGGCCATCAATAGCGATCGATTTTCATCGGGTGGCAGGAAAATCGGTCGGCCATCTTGATCCTCCATTTCCATGAAGCGATGATCGGCATCCGCTATTAACTCCACATCCGCTCGAATCCTTTGGATGCGTTCATGCAGCTGCTGACCCTCGTTTTCACCGCCAACTATTACCATAAGTTGTTGGTTGGTTTTCAGGCCCTACGAAAAGAGTTTGAAAATTATCAATATTTTTAAAATCTGGTTTCGATAATATCGATGTTTTCAGTGGAAAATATATGATGAACTGAAAAATGCACGGTTTTCTGTAGTTGAAAAAATGTATATATACTTTGAAACGGTGAAAAATAACACCAATATTGATTCTTCCTTTTTCCTTCGATTCGTTATTGTCCATAAAATGTAATTTTCATTTGTGTTAAAAACACAGTGTGTAAAAAACACGTCGTGTTAATAACACATTGTGTAAAAAACACAAGTGAACTGTTAACAATTATTTTTCACATTTTAACAACTTTGCTCACACTGTAAAATACAATTTTACATGTTTTTAACATGTGTGTTAAATTCCGAACCCTGGTTTTCTTCATTATTTGTCTGTTCATTGTTTTGATAACATCGATAATTTGAATAGAGAAAAAAAATATCGAAAAATATGAAAATTGCGAAATATTCTCAAGTTCTACCTGCGAGGCCAAAGTGGTGTGTCCATTGATAATGTGACCACCGGAAATGCATTTAACGTGACTGGGATCACTCAAGTTCAGTTTCTTGGCCACTTCGCCTTGTAGTTCGGACCCCAAACCTCCCAGCGAGCACTTGATCTCCAGCATCTGCGATGTGCCTCCCTTGCTGTCCACACACCGCACATTGAAGGTGGCCATGCCGGTGTCGTTGAACTCCCTGCGAGCCGCCAGCTTCCTTAGAGCACCATCCTGCATTTCGGCCAGGGCACACCTGCAATCAGCCAGCCCAATGCCCAGTTCGCCACTCAAGTCCCTGGCCAGTCGCTCCATCTCCGTTTCGATGCTGCCCACGCCCTCGAAATAGTACGGCTCCTCCCACAACTTGATATCGCGCTCCCTTAGACGGGATCGCAACTTGATAAATGTATTGTTTATCTGGGACATGTTCACTCGGTACACGAACTGAATAATTTGTGAGTCTTGCACGAAAATTTCTGACATATTCGGCTGGCTGTCAAACTACATAGCCTACTAATTTTTGGTGTTTTTCTTGGCATCTAAACATACCGTTTTAAATTCAAAAAATATTAATCAACACCAAAAATTTCGATTTTAATTTTCTTCCTATATTAGTAGATTTCAAGTGCCCTTTCTAAACCTCTTATGTTATCTATTAGATTGTCTTTGAAGTGCCAACTTTTAAACCCTTTGATTTGCGCAGGCAAAGTTTGGGATAGCCGTAATCTAATCTAATATTTAAAAGGCAGTCACATTTAATTAAGTATAAACGTTTTTGGTATTCGTCGGCGATAAGCGGTCGGCAACATAGGGCAGGGAATCTATGTATTTTCCGCCAGTATAGAAACTAATACAAAAAATTATTGTTTTGTAACGCTGTTTTAACCAAAATATATTACCCAGCGATTTAAACAGATTTGTTCAGATGTTCAAACTCATATTTATTTATTTAATGCACTTAATAGCATTGTAATGACTTATTTCCTAACGCAAACCTTAACGTTGGGAAGGAAGTTGGTGTAAGTGTTCTTAATATCATCGGTGGCACTCTTAACGCAGCGGCTGGCATCTCCGGGAATCTTGGTGATCAGCTTCAAAGCCCTGGGAACCTGCCTGACCAGCCGCAAGGTGGCCCCGAAGACCCTCAGGAAGCACCTAATTTTGTGGTAGAGTTTGGTCAGGATGAAACGGTTCCGTTGGCACAGCCTAGCGCGCAGGTTGATGACGGTGTCGGAGAGGTGGACAACCCTCTTCACGGAGCTGACAAGCTTCTTCACATCCTCGGGGACATCTCGGCCGCAGGATTCGATCTTGCTCAAGTAGTTGCTGCTGGCGTCCAAGACATTCGTCACCTCGCCGATAATGCAATCAGCGCCAAGAACAGTTCTTAAGGCACGCCAAAGGATTTTCCTGAAGGTACGGAAGAAGCCGAGTTCCTCCACATCCATGTACTCAAAGTCATCATCCTGCTCATCCATAAGCAGACCCACTTCGTAGTCAATTTCCAAATCATCCGCGAAGTCCAAGCTCAGTTCGCTCGAATCAATGGCATCGGCCTTAAATTAAATAAATGTGGATTTTATTTTAATATAATGAATTGAATATTGAACTTTAGAAACTTACATGAGCAGTCAAAAGACAGCTGGCCGAAAGCGCAACCAGGAGCAAAAATGTAAAGGCCTTCATGTTTCTAGACAGTTAGGAAACCAATGTACCAAACCCGCACTTTTCTTTGTTTATATAGGGTCGGATTATGCTGACCATATCACTCGGTTATCAGATCAGTACGTGGGTCCACTCGTACTATCTATGCCTAACTTATAGTTTATACGCTTAAAGAGGGTATTATATTTTCTTTTAGAAGTTTGCAACACAGTTGTTTCAAAACCAACCGGAAAAAATAATAAAATAAAAAAAAAAAAATAATAATAAAAAAAAAAAAATATTTTTTGACTTTTCAACTTTCCCTTCTCAGAATATAAATTTTGTAATATTCCAGAATTTCGAATTTAATTTTAAATAAATCGCACATCGTATAGCTGCCGTAGGAAGGATCGAATTAATCTCAAAATAATACAAAAACAACAGTAGTTTTGTTCGTACGTGTAATCTAAGATTAGCATTTATTTAATACCTTCTACGATTTTTTTTCATTTATTAGAAACCATCTGCAAGAGTATAAAAACTTCGGCTTGCCGAAGTTAGATAAACGCGCGTGCGTCCGAACTTAGTTTCCTTTCTTGTCTTTTAAATAATATTGATAAAAGCGCGCGTGCGACCTCTTTAAAACCTCAAAATTTTGCACGTAACACAATCTACTCAGGAAAGACAGAATTTAATTGATAGAGCTATAATGGACTAACAAAAACAATAGCTACTTGACCAAAGTTCTCAATTTACTTATCTTCAATAAGAAGATGAACAGCTGATATAAGCCTTTGTCTTTTACACTTTGATCTGGTAAAACCAGCACGCATATTATTTAATCAGATATATAATTATACACAGATCACATAGATTCTATGCAGACATCAATATTGGGCAAAAAGGAGTTAAAGGAGGCCGTGACATTGTTGGTGGCACTCACGAAGCAGGAACTGGTATCCGAGGGCAATTTGGCAATCAGCTTCAGGGTCTTATTGATCTTCCTGGTCAGCTTCATTGAGGCCTTGAACAATTTCCAAAAGCACTTGGAGGTGTTCTTAATGATCGAGCCATCGGAGGACTCATCCTTGGCACAAAGTTTCGAATGGAGGTGTAGAATATCGTCGCAGATTTTGATAATCTGCTTCACGGAATCCACAATCTTGGCTACATCCTTGGGAATAGCTGTTCCACAGTCATCGATGGCATCCACATAGCCGGTGCAGGAGCTCAGGATGTTTACCACCTCCTTGATAATGCAGTTGGTACCGCGAACGGTTTTCAAAGCCTTGCGGAGGATTTTCCTGCATGATTTAATGAAGCCCTGTGCCTCCACATCCATATAGTCGTTGTCATTATCCAACTCATCCAGCAGATCCTCCAGCTCTGATTCAAAATCAAATTCATAGTCCAAGTTGCTTTCACGGGATTCTAGGGAATGGGCCTGGAATTGATAATTATATTATAATATCTGATTGAAATATATAACTCCATTTTTCTTAATTTATTTTATTCATACCCGAGTGGTCAGCAGGCAAGTGGCCGAAACCAGAACCAAAAGACAAAGTGTGATGGCTTTCATTTTCCAATGTTCAATTAACGAATGTTCTGCGACCCGCTATCGAAGATCAATTTATATGCAATCGAAGAATTAAATCTTATCAAAATTGAATCACATTATCAAAAATTAATCAAATGGCGAAGTGTCCACTTGAGCTATCTAAGCTTATTATATTAGCTGATATTATTTCGCTAAATTAGTTTACTATAGATACCTTATCGCCTGAAAAAGCTTTTAATCAAGCAATCAAATTCTCGAAAGCACTTGTATTTCAAGTGTAAGGAAAGCCTTTGATAAGCTAACTATCTTGTTATCAGTTTTATTCCTTAAGATAGATTTGAAACGAATTATAAATTGAAAAGAAAATTTTTAAATATTTTTTCAATTTATAATTCAAAAATATCTTAAGGAATAAAACTGATAACAAGATAGTTTATCAAAGGAAGAAATTATAAATTGAAAAGGGTAGGTAATATATTTTTTAAATATTTTTGAAATTAATGTATTTCATTGAACCAAATTTTTTAAGGGATCCACGATCTGTTTTACATTCATTTGAAATCCCAACTGATTAATTAACTACCCCATTGCAATGCAAACGGAATATGTCGATTTTTCGCTGGCAATTATCACACAATATCCGGAAATGCTTCTGCGAAATCCACTTGGGCACCCTCAAGAATCGAGGCTCAGGACGAATTAAAAGCCATAAACCGCAGACAAAGAGCAGAAGAACCACAATCGAATGGTGGCTGCCAACAGATTCCGGACACAATAGACGACAAAAGGGGAAAAATTTGTTGCCATTGTCAGCTTAACGCGCTCGGTTCACTTTGTCCGGGTTATAAATGGTAACGTGTGGTTAAGGGTTAATAACTGCCACTAAGGGAGGAGGAGGGGAGTGGGTGGTGGAAAATAAAAAGACCAAGACCAAGACATTTTATAGATACAAAAGAAAGTTTGGCACCCCGCGACAACAACAAGTGTGGCTGCTAATGAAAAGTGCCGTAAATGTCTGCCTTAGTATCGTTTGGATGGCGAATGGAATGGATGTATGGATGGGTATTCGGGTGGTCTGTCATTAGGTTAGCTTGGGGTCTTTCCCATTTCGCTGGGGTGACAATTTCTCTGGGTGATAAAGTAGCGGACTGCGTTATTTAGGGGTTTCATTTCGTGTTGATTTCCACATCCTTAATTTGTTCTTCCGGAATTGCTCATTTGAACTGGGAATGCAGTTGATAAGGAAGAGATCTTAAGCCACCAGATGATATATTTAAGATATGATATATTTATTTTGTTAACAATATTACTATTGATTTTTAAAGTGCTGGTGTAAATGTATTATACCTATCTTAACAAGGAGTAGAAAATAATCACTAATTTGACACAATTGATCTAATTTTAAAATAGCAAAGAACATATTATTTCAATTCATTTAAAAATCAGAAAGGTGAATTTAACAGTTAAACCTTGTGCTAGCTTAAAGAATTTATGAATCTTTTAAAATATTTAAAGTATCTTGCAAATAAATCCTATTAATATGAACAAGAAGTAAAAAACATTCAGCACTTTGTCACAATTTATTGCTCTCAAAAGCTCAACCCTTGTCGCAAATAAAAATTAAATTCCCCTCCTCCCGAGAAGCTCACATCCTTCCTTCCAGTTTTCCGTCTTCTTTCCGTCTCCATCGCATCTGCACTTGGCATAAGTTAAATGTCGAGTAAATGTGGCTGACAACCATGATGATGCATCATCTCTGCCTGCATACGACACTTTTTAAGATCCTTGTCCTGTCCTTTTTGCCTTCGTCCTGCGAATGCAGCGTGTATGAAATCAATGACATGTTGTCGGCAAACTTTCCACGGCACTAAGTGAGTTTTATTCCTCCGCCCCTGCGGACATTAGACTAATATGAACTGATTTACCCCCAAGTTAAGTTTCCACAAAAAAAAGAAGTTGACAAGTGACAAGTCACATTGTTGTACATTAAATTAATGAAATCATTCCGCAAATTTTACAGGTCATGGCCGTACCCATAGCTCTTCTTCGACTACGGGAAACTTGAAGTGTCTGTCCGGATTTGCGGCTCATAAATATTGAGCGCATTATGTCAGGAGCAGAGAAAAAGGGGGCGGCAGGATATGGGCCGGCAGTCAATTGTTGGTCATCAATCTTTTAAACAAATGCGGTTCAATGCCAGTGACAGCGGCCTCAACGAAAAGAGGGGTGAAATAAAATAAGAAGAAAAGGGGGTGCAACATCGCCGTTGAATAGCTGACAAAAGGACAAACCGTATAAAGATGAGTGGTAAAAATGAAGTAAAATTGGACTGCTTAAATATGAATACCCTTTTGGATGAATAAAAATTTAAAATATTCAGCCAGCTCATTATGAATGCTAAAATATGTGCGTTAAATTACATTTGCTATGGTTCAGCTTGAGGATAATCATTTTAATGTTTATTACTTTTACTTAAAAATCACTTTTAGAAGTTGTTCTAAGTTAGTGTTAAGAACTTGGAAACCTATTATCATGGGTATTTATATTTTTTCAGATTTGTAGGATTTTTGGCAGATACAAAATGATATCCCTAAAATTTGTTGCTTTAATATTTCTGCTCTGGATGACAACACACCAATTGACGTTTGCCAAGCACACTGCAATTATCGGACACTTGAAGCCATCGGATATTCTTCTGCTTAACCAACCTTTATTCGTTCAAGGAAGAAAAACAGGCAAAATCGCACACAAATTTGTATATAAACAAAAGGTAAACGCCAGTCGGTTAATTCTAATTTTATTCTTTAATCGAAATGTTTTTATTAAGACCGATCCGAGGGTGATAAGCGCCATTGTACTAACAAACAACCATAGATCTGACTTTGGATCCGAGGGGGCTCTTCTTGACGGCGGACCGAACAATATATACTGTGCCATTAAATTTACAGCCAGGAAGAACTATAATATCGACTATAACATTAAAATTTATAGCAATAACAAAAAACTTAAATAACACAGAAGAGAGAAAACTAAATTAAATACAAAGTGTCTAATAAATTATTAATAATATTATGTAGGTAATTTTCCTTTGACTACCAAGCCTAATACAATTTTAAAAAACTTAAAATGTAAACCCTACCGTTTCAAACCGTTGCTAATATTTAAATAGTTTTTTAATTAGCGTTACTTTACAGTAACGTATTAGCGTTATATTACACGAACATATATGTATTTAATCATTTTAAAACCAGCTTCTGACAGAAAATGGTATATTTTGTAAAGTTAATTATTGTGGCGATTGCAATTGTTGCCTTAGGAAGTGTGGCTTTTGGCAGTCACAATGGAAGTACAATTTTTGGGGCATTGGAAAAAAGAGCCCGCTTAATTCACAAAGAGGAAATTGTGGAACAGAAAAAGTTTTTCCGCATCATCACAAAGAAAATTGTCTTTAAGCCTCAGGTAAAAATAAAGAGGAAAATATTACAAAAACGATTTTTAAAAATAATTAATCAAATTTTTAAACAGCCCCATAAAATAGGCGCAATCGTGATCACCGACCACAGCGAAAACAACGGAGGAAAGGCTTCTTTACTTGAAGGAGGTCCTTCGGCCAATTTTGCTGTGATCCAGTTCAAATCGGCACGTAATCACGGTCTTAACTTCACATTGGAGATATTCGACAATTTTATATCTTGCGGTAGATGTTAAATACCTAATTAATATATAATAATATAATATGAAAAAAAATACAACTATAAAAAATATTTATCAAAATTAATGGTTATATTAAAATTCTATAAAGAGGTTTTTTTAGATAACTAGATTTTTTAAATATTATTAAAATATAAATATGTTATTAAATATATTATTTTTTAAATGTAAATATTAAATATATTTTTAGCTAGTGTACTTCATTCCTTCGATGCAGGAGGACGGGTTCAATGAAGGACAAACCCTCGTCTGGCTTTGATGGCCATGGCGGCGACATATTACTTCCTTATTTGTGGGCCGTGCCCGCGACCTTTCACCTTTCCCCGTCACGCTTCGAAAAGTGAAACATTAGGCCCAGAAATCGCGCAAGTGTGTGTGTGTGTGTTTCGCATTAAAACAATGACGAGGCGCAAACATTTTTAGCGCTGACAGCGAGCCAAACATCCGCCAGATAAAAATTTACGCGAACAAGCAAACAAATTTGATTGAATCAACGGCGGCGAAGAGTTCTGCCTCTGGTCCTGTCCTTTTCTATCCCATCCTCTCTGCACTCCCCTCGTCCTGGCCAATGTTGCCCTCAATCCAAAAGGGGTCCTGTCCTGTCCTGTCCTGGCCATTTGCTGGTCGTCCTGCCAAGCTCGCCGCTGGGATGATAATGATAAGCGCATAAAACCATTAAGTGATTCCACTCAAATGAGCACGATAGCATGACTATGACTGTGAAACTTGTTTGGGACGAAATATTCCATTACTTTCACATCGAACACTTGGCAAAAAAAGGTATAGATTTATGGATTAAAATGCAGGTTCAAAACTATCAAAAGGTATTAAAAAATGTATAATATTATGTGTAGTAAAAACAAAAATTATAAAACAAAAATTCAGTATTCAATAAAATATATATAATTTAAAACATAAAATATTTTTGATTTTAAGCTATCGTAACAAGTGATATATATCCCCATCCTTAGGTTTTAAAAGTAAATCCTATTTTATTATAAATAATATGTTTAATAATATTATAATATTATTTTTAATTAAAGTGATTTAATTAAATTACAATATTTTCTCTGAGGTATTTCCCTAATTTTTGGCCCATTGTGGTCCTCTCTACTAATTGAATCGCTTGCAGAGGCAAATCCAACGTTCTGATCCCACGGAAAGTGAATCTATCAAAAAAACAAAAAAGAAGAGAAACAAAGGAAAGCATTTTTTGTACTCCTAGCCTGAAATACACGACATGGGAGGGAGGTTGAGAAATGGGGGGAGTGGCCGTAACAGTAACGATGACAGCGATGTCCTTAAACCCCTGGCAAAGGGAATACGGATTGAAGAGATAAGGGGTGGGGCCAGGTGGGTGGATCCGGCAGCCGGGATCCGGGGACTCAGGAAAGAACGCCCCGTTCATGTTAAATGGCCAACAAGGTGACAATGCAGATATAATGCTCATAAGCAGACGGCATAAAGCGACAAACGTGATACGACCAACGACGACCATTATGTCGATGATTTCGCCAGGACGTTTCGCGATTGATAATGCTCACTTACTGGTGGCCGAAATGGCGCACAGTAAATAAAAAAAATCGCTTATCGGTTGACTTTACGCACAATATAACAGACAGATGTCAGTGGATTTCCCAGCGATGTCATTTAATGGGAATCAATGACAAATGGAGCGTTTCCAAAAAGTGAGAATACATTTATCCACTAACAAGGTATAAGTAAAGTTAACTCTAATTTGTTATCAGTAATTTATATATATTTTTCTTAGTTTCCACAATTAAGGACCATTTTCTCGTTCGCATGTTAAATTTAAAGTTGACTTTAACTCTTGAAGACGTATGGAAATTCAAAGTTTAGAGCCTACTTCACGCTACATGCATAAATTATGTTAAACTTAAAGTAGACTTTAATCGTTGAAAACTGACATATGTGAGTTTAAAGTATAAAGCCTACTTTAAATTTAAAGTGCGGATGATAAAACTGACCTAAGACTAACAATACTTTATTAAATTATTTATATAGTACAACATATCATAGGATGTTTTGTTAATTAAACTGAAAACTATGTTTTAGAGTTGCTTCCCCCGTTTCTATTTAATTTTCAGATGTACCAACAGAAGTACTGAAACCGGAAAAAGGAACTTACACTCATAAGTTCAAAAGCCACCCACATCTCCAGCCGAAACTTTTCGCGGCTGACATTAGTTAATTGTCAGCCGCTTCAGTTTGCAAACATGCATTTGGCCAAAAGCCAACAGGGCCAAAAAAACAAAAAAAAAAAACAAAAAAAGGCAGAGAGAATGGAAAAAATAGAGAAATGGTTACAATTTAATTAAGTTCTTGGTACGTAATTTGCGCCAACACTTAAAGTTGTTCCCTTGACTTGTGTTCGTGTGTTTTTTATAGTTCTTTTTTTATAGTTTTATGCTGTTGCACCTTCGGAGTTGCCACCAACGACGAACGGCAAAGTCGGCTGCTAATTACGCAAATGTTTCAACTTTAAAACGGCGACGCCATTTCACGCGCCCTGCGTGTGAAATTTATAAATGTCAACTGCAAGAGCCACCACCCGCCTTCACTTTGCACTTTGTTTTGTCTGTTTAAGTTTCGTTCATAGCTGGCTGACTTTTGCTGATTGTGCAGAGGTTCGCCAACTGGTGGCTAAATCCACTCGAAGTCCCTGCAACCTTCGTCCATGTTTATATAAATGTATTTTGCTCAGCACTTGCAATTTGTTGTATGTATTTGCTGGTTTAAAAATTAAAAAATTCTGCATTTTCTGTTTTACTGTGGGGGGACTGGAGATAATTCTGAAATGGAGACATTATATTTAATGCAAGTGCAACAGTGCGTATGCGTGTTAAAAATTATTGTGCTCCACAGCTGCAATGGCATTTGCAGTAATGAAAGTACATTTAGACATAGTGGTAACAAAAAGACAAGGACCAGCATTATACGAAAAGTTGCAGTGCTAAATGTAAAATAAAATATTTAAATACTTGTAGATATTGCTTTTGAAAATGGTGTACCTACTTTTTTCATTTTTTTTCTATTTGTATTTTTAATTTGTAGGTATTCTTATTTATATTTAATATTTATATTTTTTATTTATATATTTTTCATTTTATTAAATGGTTTCTATGTTTTAAATATAACCTTTTCCAGGAAGAAAAAACCCAAATTTAATGCACAACTGGCACAAGGTTTTCCCAAAAATTTCCATTCAATTTAAAACGTTAGACTTGTCAATCTACGGCTTTTGCAAGCAGTTATTTTCAGACAACAACAAAAAAATTGCAGCTTAGAGCCAGACTTAGATTTGCAAAAAATATAAGAAGAAAAAACACACAAGTCAATATATAATACACCAGCACACATAAAATTGCATTACACACATCGAAAACACTGGTACGTACACGTATAAAGCCCCGGAACACACACATTTGGCAGTTACTGTCAGTCAATCTCCATTAAGACCATCCCCAACACCTTATTGAATTTTATTGTAAATTGGAAAGAAAAAATTGCACCGACTGCAAAAGGCCAAATGGGAAACGGGGAAATCAGGAGAGAGAAAAAACGAGTGGCAAATGTCAGACAAAGATTTGCAAAAAAAAATAAGGGAAATTGAAAAGGAAAATAAATAAAACACGAGATCGAGAGCGTTTTGGGATTGGGGGAGAGGTACCTATTCAATTAATTTGCATAAACGGCCAAACGATTATGTAATTTGTACTTGCCACATAAATTATCACACAGTGGAAATAGTTTTCAAATATGCACCCCAGACAGAAAGGAATGAAGGGGGTTGGGTTGCGTAGAGGACCTGTGAAGGGGGTGGAGGGTGGGAGGGACAGCTTATTAGAAGCGAATGAAACCGGCAACTATCAATAAATTACCAACTGGGGCGTGGCAACTAGAGTGTCCCAAAACCACAGAAAGCTCAAACATTAGAGTTGTTTTCGTCGCCCTTTTTTAGAAGGGAACTATACTGGTTCCAATGAACTATACTGGTTCCAGTGAACCGGGATCGTTTCATCAAACATGAGATCCAGTCCACGATTTATTATTTATATTTAAAAGAAAATATTATTTATAAATATTAAAGGTTCTACGAAATCTTAACATACTATTAAATTCCTTTAGCAATTTACCTTATTAAAAATCAAACGAAATTTTAACATACCACGAAATACAACGAATATTTTGAAACTTTCAGGAAATGCTTATTCTAAATATAAATAAAAATAAATCCTAAATTCAGATAAAAAGTTTATTTTAAATTTTTTTGTTTTTATTATTTTTATTTTATTTTGCTAACAAAGTCCCATAAATAGAGATTATTAGGAAGTTTATTATATGTAAAAATAAATCCTAAATTCAGATAAGAATTATATATATTTTTTTTTGTATGAAAATGGTTTCCTAAGAAATTATACATAATTTTCTTCAAGAGACACAATTTCATCTCATCAGCTCTCGATTTGATGCACATATGGTTGCCAATAATGACTTGGCAATTATTTCCTAAGACCTGTCACACAGAGACCTACCATGGGTTCCTATAGGAAATAAATACATTAACTCGAATCCCGCTTAGTTAATCAATCACGAACCGAACCAGATCCTCTGAAGGACTCAACTCAGCTCCATCTCCACTCGAAATGGCCGTTGACAAATTTTTTGGTGGAACTGGCATTGTGGACGGGTAGGTGCTTGCCAGGGACCGCAAATTTTATGCACGTTATAAATCACGGCCAAACAACGACGACAGCGTCGAGGACGACTGCAAAACTGTTCACATTAATTGTTGCAACGTCATTTTCGGGCCTATTGTGTGTTTGGCCAGCGCCACGAACCCAGCGCCATCCTACAAACAAACAAAACCCCTCGAAGCCCCGCAAAAGTGGTGGTGCAGGAGGCCAATAAAAGGCGCTTTCTGTGTGTGCTCCAGACGCCTTTGTGTCACGTGGCAATTTTCGCAAAAGGAATTTCAACAATGTAGACGTTTTTCCTACACCAAATAATCACAGCAAAAAAAGAAGTAGAAAGTACAACTACGTTTTTTTTTGTGTTCACCATAGGCAAATGTTCCTGTGTTTGGGGTGGCTGGAGTCCATAAAAAATTGCTGTTTAGTAGCTGGATTTGCGGATTTGTCAAAGGCTCGACGACGAAGAGCGGATCCTGAAAATCTGCCACGTTTTTTCTGCCCATATTCATAATTTCACATTTGAGACACAAAAGGCCAAAGGATATAACATTGAATTTTTTGTTGTCAGCAAAGGAATGTCTGGGTTTATAAGAAGGATGGGATTTTCTCTTAGGACTTATAGTTAGTTAAGTAAACTTTTTAGTAAAAGTATTAAATGATAGTAAATATTTTAAAATTTAGCTACAACTTCATTTTCTTTATTAATTAATTCATTTTGATTATGTTTTTATCGATATAATATTTTTTAAAAAACTTATTGCTATTTTTCAAGTGATTAGAATATTTTTATTTATTTTCTTATAAAATATGATTTTCTCTAGATTTTCCTACACATTTTAATAGTTATGTTTTGGAAATAAAAATGTCAGCGATTTAATAGATTTGCTCTTAAAGGTCCACAGGCATGGAATGTCTTTTACAACCCCGGCTGCACGCATATGTCCATATTTACATTCGATATGGAATGGCATCCACTCCATTGTGAAAAGATAATCCCGGCAAATACATAAAATGCAGGCACAAATACTTGAAACCAAAGTTATGAACTGGGAAGATGAGAGGCCAGGAGGGCCCCGAAAAAACAGCAAAAGGGCGTCGTTAATATTTCAAAAACAGAAACACAACCGAAACGAAACGAAAACAAGGCAAAGACACAAGCAGAAGCGACAAACAACAAAAGCAGGCAAATGATGGGAATAGTCGTAATACTTGGACAATTGCACAACAGACCCACACACTTGACTTTAGCACGGCTATGGGTCCAATTCCATTCGAAATATTAAGGCATATTTGCCGCTTGGTCAGCGAAACCGGACGGAAAGGTGAATGAGACAAAGCCAACCAGACGAGACGAGGTGAAAAGCCACCTTCGTGTTGAACAAAATTTATGGCCAACAAGGATGCCTTTGGATAATCAAGATGAGGATACCCTCGAAGAGTTGTTAGTCGAAGGCCAGCTGGATTTACGCTTTAAGCGAACTTTATTAGAAATAATTAATAAAAAATACTTTTAAAAAAGTTTTTTATACCTCTTTGAACCACTTTTCCTTATACAAATTTGAATGAAAATGTATCTTTCATACGGATGATATTTTTTTAAGTTTTTAGAATTTGTGCTAATCCATACCCCTTTTCCTTCTTTTTTTTTTTTTTTTCCATAATAAAATTTATTCCTTACCTTTTTTTTCCCACTTTACAATAAAATAACACCCCCCAGAATATTATTTTGTAAACTATAATTAAAGCTTTTAAAAAATGTTTCAAAATACTTATACAGTACTACTCTTACATACTCATACACATAATTAATCCAAAATAAAATTGTTTAATTATTATATTTACTGAATTTTAATTTAATGTTAACTTGTATCATTTCAAAAGTATTTCTTATACAATTTGTTAGAATTGATTAAAATTAAATGTTTTCAATAATGATCTAAAATACTCATACAGTCGGATATTTCTCCTTATATACGATGCCAACTTTTGGTCAAAGGGAATAAACCCCTGGCCAAGAACACATATATCAAAGAGGAGTTGTAGAAGGGGGTTGAATGCACATGTTCCCCTTGCAACTTCAAGAAAAGGGACTCAAATGTGCGTGTGTCCGTGGGCGAGGACAAATTAATTGTTGACAGCGCGACATCTTCGAACCCCCAACTAATCTACCTGGCTACAGGAAGTTTTGGGTTAAGTGTTTCCTGACACCAAAACCATTTATCTCTGCAGACCAACAAGGTTCAAAGGTCCCAAACAGCTTCGGCTTGGGGAGAGTTTACTGAGAGAGATTACTACTGATCAGCCTCTTGTTTAATTGAGAAAAATATAGAATTCGCTGATAGCGCACTCTCTTTAAATTTATTTCTTTTGAATTGCTCGAAGAGGTTTCAATTTTTGTATTCTTGAATTGACTTAAGCAAACATAAGCAGAAAATTCATTGTCAGAAGCATTTAGTAAGTTGCTCAAAATGCACGCGTCTTCTTTCGTCCCTCTGGGGATCGTATTCCTGCTGTTCCTGGGACCAATTCTGGGCAAAACATCCGTATTGCAGCCAACAAAGCTCGAGGATCCCATCAATATGCGAAAGTTACCCCAGTCCAACTTAGGCAAGAAGGAACCCGACAGTGGTGTTATATGGAGCGGTACTACTACTCCTGCTCCTACTACTCCACCTCCTACTACTCCACCTCCTACTACTACTCGTGCTCCTACTACTAAATCACCATTTGGGGGCGGACCAAGACGCCCGAAAGCAAGCAAATAATTACGTTTGTAAAAAAATAAAATAAAATTCGATCATTCAACAAGTTTTTTTTTAATTTCCCATTTGCAAATCATAGAAAAAATACTCAACAAAGTTGTCAAGCTGCGTGTGTCCGTGTACAAGGACAAATTAATTATGTTCCCTCACACCGAAAACATATATATGTACAGACCAAGAAAGTTCATAGATCCCAAAAAGCTTCGGCTGGCGGAATGAAGAGTAATACCTAAAATTTGAAGCTCACTGATTTTTTACTCAAGTACGATTTGGAATCTCTTGCTCTCTTTCAAATTGTTTTTTTTAAGATTGGTGATAACACTTATGTATTGTTGGTAGTAGAAGACTTTTAAATAATACATTGTCAGAAACATCTACCTAGTTATTTGCTCATTAATATAGGTTATAAGTATATTCTTATATTATGTACAGTTTTGTATACCAGTTACTTGTAGAATAAAAGAGCTATCAAGGGAGTAAATTACAATTACAATTAGACCAGATCATCACTCTAGTGAAATTTGGAATCCGCCTGATAGTGTGTTGCTCGTTTTTAATGTGTCTCTTCGAACTTGATAATAGCTCATTTGAATTTTTCTAGCTTTGAGTGAACTGTTTAACAGTCTTTCAAATTCATTGTCAGAATATTTTGGCAAGCTGCTCAAAATGCACGCGTCTTCTCTCGTCACGCTTTGGATCTTATTCCTGCTGTTCCTGGGACCAATTTGGGGCAACCCATCCGCATTGCAGCCACTGAAGCTCGAACGGAAAATGTTCGACCCCATCAAGGTGCAAGAGTGGCCCCAATCCACCATTAACAACCATAACGAGACCACGACCCCTAAAGAACCCAAAAGTGGAAGTATATGGAGCGGTACCACTTCTACTACTACCGATTCTACTACTACTACTACTACTAAGGAACCACCATTTCGGAGGGGCAGGACTACTACTACTAAATCACCACTTCAAAGAGGAGGAAGAATATAAAGGAACAGAACACCGCTCAAGCAACCAAAAAATAAAGTTTATAATAAAAAATGAATTGGCTTCGGCCAGCCCTTATAGATTATTGATATTAATTAAAAAATCGCAAAAAAAAATTCATAATGCAGCTATAAAATATAGTCGTCAGGTTTTTGTTAAATTTAATTCGAAATTTGGAAATATTGAAAAAACAAGTCATATCCTAGAGTACAAGAGAATACAATAAAAACCAACGAAACTATAATTTATTTTCTATTATTTCTAATTAATTTTACGATCGTTCCTATGGCAGCTATATGATACAGTCGTCCGATTTTTTTAGATTTAATTTAATAGATTCCGTGAATAATACAAATTTATTTTCTATTATTTCTAATTAATTTTACGATCGTTCCTATGGCAGCTATATGATACAGTCGTCCGATTTTTTTAGATTTAATTTAATAGATTCCGTGAATAATAAAAATTAGTTCAATTTAAGATTTAATTCTCTGATACCGCGGAATCTGTAGGTTGCGGAACATAAGTTTGTATTGGACTTTTTCTCAGGAGCACCCAAATATCATGGAAAACAAGAAATGGTTCGTGGAAATTTCACAAAGTTAAATTTTGTGTTCCTGTTGCGATTAGCAGTCAAATTAATATGAACATATGAACAACATTGAGATCTCTGAAATTTTAAATGGTCCAATATTATAAACCCGAGTGTCGCATGCCAATCGCAAAGAATATCAAGTATTTTGTAATATAATTAATTTTAAAAAAGAAGAGATTTTCAGATTTTTATACCCGCTACTCGTAGAGTAAAAGGGCTATAGCGTTCTCTCTTGATTATGATTAAAATTGGCTCAGATCATATCAGCTATTTTTTACTCGAGTGAAATTTAATGTGTTTCTTTGAACTTGATAATAGCTCATTTGTATTTTGTGTAGCTTTGAGTTGACCTAAGCAGTCTTTGAAATAATTCATTGTCAGAAACATTTGACAAGCTGCTCAAAATGCACGCGTCTACTTTCGTCATCCTTTGGATCGTATTCCTGCTGGTCCTGGGACCAATTTTTGTCGAACCATCCAAAATGCCGGTGATTCTTACGGGTACTACTACTCCTGCTCCTACTACTACTCCTGCTTCTACTACTACGACTGCTACTACTTCTAAGAAACCTAAATCGCCATTTCAAAAAGGAGGAAAGTCGAGCAAGAAGATTAAAAAGAATGTTTAAAATAATAATGAAATAAAAAACTCAAGCATGCCACTAATTGGATTATCATTTTACTTATTTTATTCGACGAAATGTAAGTATTACCTACTAAGTACCACAAAGAATTTGTATGGTGAATACAAACTTTCGAGCTATTGTAGTTTCCAGGAGCACAGCGTACTTACGGACAGACCGAAATAGCCAGGTCGACTCGGCTACTGATCCTAATCAAGAATACATATACTTTATGGGGTCGGAAAACCTTTTTTTTACCTGTTACACAACTTCCGACGAATACAATATTATCTTTTTTCCTATAAGAACGATACAAATTACTGTCAAAGCTGGTATCCTAATTAGTAAGACCCATACATTTGGTTTGATAAAACCCTTTTTATACCCTTGCAGAGGGTGTTATGATTTTAGTCAGAAGTTTGCAACGCAGTGAAGGAGACATTTCCTACCCCATAAAGTATATATATTCTTGATCAGCATCACTAGATGAGTCGATCTAGCC